>OX439383.1:8131896-8565045 GCA_949319315.1 Zelleria hepariella | reverse complement strand
AAGACACTTTATTCAAATTTTGGCTATGAAAATTTGATGTTGTTATAAAAAAAAACTTCTGAAAAGCTTTGTTTAGAAAAAAGTTAGGTGGTTGGTCTCAATGTTGTACCTACAAACCTGATAGGTACTTAATGAAGGGTCCATCCTATCTCCAGTTTCTTCCAACCGCCAAAGGCAATCTAATGTTTATTTTATTAAACTGTAAATTGTTGGTGTTGAGTAGTAAGTATATGTATAGGTACCTAAGTAAAAGTGCTCTGATAAATAAATAATAAAAAAAAATTGGTACTTCTTTTCCACTCTGAAAGAAAGTCTTCGTCTTTTTTTTAGTAGGGACTGAAGAGATTTACAAGAATTACCTACTTATTCAGGTATTTCAGATAGGCAGGTAACTGTCACTTACACCTTGCAGGTAGGCATACTTCTGAAGGTGAATCTGAAATATGGTCTAGCTAGGTAGGCCTTAGAAGCGTATTTGTCTTTTTACCGTAGAGAAAGAGTTAATTGTCTTAGCTCCCCAATCACCGGGATAGACTTCTAAACATTAGGACGAGGGTACCCCGTCAACTAGCGCCGCCAATGAAAAAAAAACATATTATATTCTTTTTGGTTTAACTATTTTTAGGGCCTAAGCAACTAAGTCTAAAGAGAATCCCTAAGCTTAACTATTTTATAGAACTGATCAATATTTATTGAATATATTAAGAATATTAATTTATTGATGAATATATTTTAGCGAACTGATGAAATGTTTTAACATAGAAAAGAGAAAACATTTTCGTGGGTTTTATCATACCTAAGCAAGTAAAACAGGGGCCTTAGCCTGTAACACAATGGCGTAGCAATGGCGTCCCGGGTAGAAGGACAAAATCGGGATTTTTTCGTTGTTCTTCTACAACCGAACTAATCCTCTAGAATTAGACTCATAATATTCTTTGCTGTACTACAAAAACATTAAAAGGACCGACACTGGACCGACAGCATTAATAAATCGTAATTGAAACCGTCAACCGGGAGCCATTTTATTTTATTTTGTGCCTCTCTGTTTACCCCTCTGTAGACCATGACATGTTAGCTAGACGTATTATTAGAATGGGTAGGTACCTACCCTCGCTATAATACAAACAGGAAACTTACATTGTTGCAGCATAGTGTCAACCCGGGTATCGTAATTCAATACTTTGTAATTATAACGAACTGTAGAGAGAATAAAATATGTGATAGATTACACGTTGTATGTAGGTACTTACCTACATTGTAGCTAGTATTGATTGGGTACGGGAGGAAATTGGTGGAATATAAAACGAACAAACCTAAAAATGTATATACCTAGTGGGTACCAATAAAATAATATGAAAAGAACGAAATGGCTTCAAAACATTTCAATTTTTTAAATTTCGTTGCATAGTACCTAAACGTGAACAAATAAGACGAACATAGGGTAATTTAATGTAGGTTTTGATACAACGTATGAATTTACATTTTCTATGAAGTTGATTGCAAGAAGAGCTCTGGAGTATGACGGCGAGGAGCGCGGTGAGGCGCGGGGGGAGGTATGGGGCGTGCTGGAGTTAGGCCACGCCCCCTCGCCGGGACGCGCGCTCGCCGCCTCTCCAGGATAGCAGCCATCCGTGGGACGACACTAAAAAGCTGCTTTAGGATTTCTTGGGATCCGCTTGATTGAGGAACCACAGGGCTCTCCTTCAAGCCTGGCGTACACTGGTAGAGTAAACAGTAGAGTCAAATAGCATACTCTCTAGCAGTTCTTAGTTCCCTACCAGTTTTATCTTGGAATTTAATCCAACTCTACTCTATGTAATCTACCAATGCTGTCTACATTAAGTTCTTAGTTAAGTACCATAATTAGTAGTTTACCGTTCTACTAATGCTGTTTAAACTGGCTTTAAAAAAAACTGACTTTCATTGTCTCTAAATAGGGACTACCTCTTCACTTAAACTTGTCTGTCTTTCGCCAATCGACACCATTTGTATGAAGAAGTAAATTTTTTTTTTCGCGCGTTCTGGTATAAATTTTTGTAATTTGGCTCAGAATCACCAGTGCAACAAAATACCTTCGGCTCTAAAACCACTAAAACAGCACGGTGTTTAATAATTTCAGGTAATTTTTCAGCGGTTTTCAGCAATCAGCGCTGAAAAGCGTTGGACATAAGCATTCTCTCCCGCACCCAAGTAGGTAGGTAGGTACATGGTGGTACATAGATTCAGGCTGTCATGCAAATGGAGGCCTGTTAATGAAATCGCGGAGAATTATGGGCTTTGTTAGCGCAAAGCGGGCGACCCATTTTGGGAGCATACATCATTTTAATGTATGAGCGGACCGTAGTTGGGTGTAATATGATGTGATTTTACGAGGTATTTGCAGTTATTTACGATAAGTAGGTAGGTATTGTTACGAAAAAACCGGACCAGTGCGAGTTAAAGTCGCGTGGAGAGGGTTCCGTCGCACAAATGTTGAGATACCAAACCATACCGCGGTCCGCCATGAAATGATGCAAAATGCTACAATTTTTTTAATAATATTTATAATCTTATTTTATGCACCATGGACTTTTTATAGGGTTTCCTATAATCTATAGGTAAAGACCCTTTTTTCTGTATATTATTTTTAATAATTTTTGTTCTAGTTGTTTCGGAGATACGTGCAATGGTAAAGAAGAATGGCAACCCTGGTATCCAACTTATAAATCTAATAAGACACTGTGTACAGGCCTCATGTTTCGGTGACTTTAAAGGTATTTAAAAATGGATGGAGGACATAATGTGATGAACTGATGACCTTACTGTGGTAAAAACACAGTATCGAGGACATAATGTGATGACCTTACTGTGTTAAAATCACAGTATGTCCTCCATATTGTGCTTTTACTTAGTAATGCGTAAGAGTAGGTAGGTAGGTATCAAAGTGCAAAAAGAAAAAAACACTAAGTTTACTATGGCCCGGTTTCTGAATTGAGAATTTTGCTAAGTAAATACTTAACTATCGTTCTGTCACGTTCTTTTGTGAGAAATCCGCAAAGGCAGAACGATATTTAAGTGCTTGCTTAGCGAATATGGGCAGTATGTGTGTCAATCTAAAAATGCATTTAAATGTTCACGTGTAAAAGAACGCTTAGTCGCTATAGTCGCTGTACTGTGTTTTTGCCTCCGTTTATACGAAAATTAAGTAAAAAGTGGGTTTTTAATCTATTAAAAAGTAAATAGGTACATCTAGGCCACCTAGGAATAAGTTTCCAAGACAGAAAGGAAGATAATTTTAATTGCATTTCAATGGTAAAGAAAACGCTTTTCCGCAAGACCCGACTTACTGTGTTCTTCTTTCCGACGGCTAGAAAAAAAAACCGTATGGAAACTCATTAGTAAAACGTTACCAGTCTGAAATGCTGAAAAAAATTACAAATGCCTTTAAATGAAAATTAAAAAGAATAGTAGATTGTTACCCGAGGGACTAAAACACAATTTTTAAGGCGAGAGTATTTCTTTGAACCCAGAGTAGAGCGAAGGATTCTATAGTAGAATCTCGAGCGTAGCGAGGGATTCTAAAGTAGAATCCTGAAAGCAGCAAGGGATTCAAAGTACTCGAGCTTTAAAAAGTGTTGTTCCCGAGGTGAACACTCTACTTTTTATCACCCTCTATGAGAAAATAAGTGACTGAAACTTACGAATAATTAGCGTCGGCGTCCGATACAATGTTCTCTGGAGTTAATATTACTTATAAAACTTTAATTCTCATTACTTGAGAAGGAAACACTTTTATTGTATGAAAGTAAGTATAATAAAATCCAAATTTTAGTACACAAATAAACAATTTTATTTTTCTTCAATTTTTTTTTATTTGGCTCGCGCGCGGTTTATTTTGTTCATACTGCCAGTTTTTTGTCCATACATTGTTCGTGATTGATCTCTTTCAAGGTTGTCTGCAAACTCTTTAGTCATTTGAACTTTTACTTACAGTATCCATATTCCAAATTCAAATAACTTTTTGTCCCTCCGGGATTAAAAAGCTATTTTAGTCCCTGTTTGCGGGGAACGAGCTAGGTCTTTTCGAATAGATGTGATAAAAAAACTATTTTCTTCTTTTCTGTACCTAAGGCGTTGAAAGAAAGCAAAAAAAATGCTTAAAAACCTACCTTTTGTTTTTTCTAAAGCACTAACCCGTGCTAGGGAATAATTTACAGTTACTTGACTCGGTAGCTCAATTGGTAGAGCGCCTGCACGGTATGCGAGAGGTTGCGGGTTCAAGTCCTGTCCCGAGTGAATTTTTTCAACTTATTATAAATGTCTAAAAAACCTATTTGCGTGGAAAAATTTTAAGAAACCTCTGTCACGAAAATTATGTCTGTGAGTTATCGTTAAGCGCGTTCATGACCTCTTTCATCATTTCTTTCAAACCCAGTGCGAGAACTCACCCGGGAAAAGATAAGTACAGGTACAGAAAAAACCTGCTTCCGAACAAAGTTCACTTTCTGCACCAGGAGTCAACAAACCGTTTGTTTTGATGTGGAAAAGGCTGAATGGAGCTAAAAAGGGCAGCCGGTGCTGAGTGGGGGCTGACGCGGAGAGTGCTGGCTCGGCAGCGGCGCGATCGATACCGAACACTCAGTCAGACTCTGTCACAATACCTACCACGTTGGTACCGATAATACTCACCCTAATTTTCATTTCAGAATTTAACAGCTGATTACCACTGAAACATAAGTAGGTACCTACCTAATGACTTTAGAAAGTAAATTCATCTGCCTGCACCCAGCTTCGGGTAAAAAATTTGTCAATAGGTTTATGTCTGTTTCCAAACCCCGCTATGCCCGCCTTAATTTAAGGAAAGCATTTTCGTTAAGAACCAGAGAGGCCAATGAAATTCATACATTTTTCATTGAAAACAGTCGACGGGACTTAAGGCCGCACCGCACGGCTGCGACTGTAGGTCGCCCGTAGAGTACCTACTTACTTTTAACTTTTTGCTATTTAGCATTTAACCTACCTAACCACTCCACCTACTCGAACTAGGTACGCAGAATGCAATGCACCGCAATCTAGAAAGTCCCTGAACTTCATAAAGAAAACCGCTGCAAAACGTGGCAAACCGTGGAAAGCGATGACGTCAGACTTGGTGGTAGCCCCGACCTTGCCAGTGTGGAAAAATGCGATGCGTGGCGAGCTCAGCGCTGCATCATCAGAACGTCGGTACTGTGGGGCTACGGCACATCGCACCCACCGCCGCGCCAGCCGCCGATAGATTTTGTACCTACCCTATGACCAAAATGTTGATGCAACATACCTACGTACTACCTTTGACTGAAACAAACTAGCGTTCAAATACGGTGTAAGAATAATTATTTCCCCGTGTTGTGAAGATTTATGACCAAAAATTAAAAAAAATAAAAAAAACAATGACTTCTACCAGGCTGAAACACAAAAAAAAAATCTGACAAGGGAAATAAAAAAAAAACATTATTTATTTACAGCAAAGAGGAACTATGTAAAATCGCAGGTTGAAAACTCATTAGTGAAACTTTTAACTGGCTAAAACGCTGAAAAAAATTTATAGATGAAAATTAAAAAGTAAACCTGGCCCCTGTTGCACGAACGTGACACCGACAGGTGACCATCCGACAATTTGACAAGTTTCTGTTGCACAAAAATTTCGAGCGACAAATTTGTCATGGTGGAAAAGGTGTTGTTTCACGATAGTATGGGGCTTAGGCTAAGACTGAAATTTAACTAGGACTAAACAGACTATAGTTTAAAGCTAAACCACCTTTTAACGACCACTCCTCAATATCTTCATTAGTTCCTATGTATAAAAATATTTTCATTTGCCCGCAATGCAACACGCACGCACTCTACACAACACAAAACACTTATACCCAAGCTACACCTGTATGCTTAGCATGGTCGTTTTGACACTCTCTCGAACTCGTGTGACAGACGTGCCATGTCTATTGTGCGAGCATGGCATGCGGGACTCGAGATGGCAATAGATTAGGGTCATGTCGAGCAGAAAGTAGGTATTGCCATTTTTAATAAAAATGTTGTATTTTTGTCTCCATCGCCATGTTGGCGTAGAGCCAACTCGAGCCCGACCGACAAGTTGACAGTTTTGCATAGAGAAGGGCCTATCTCGGGCTTACCATGCTGCACGTACAGCACTGACAAAATGGCGAACTCTGTGGTGGTGTGAGCACAGAATAGTGGAGCTGCCAAAGCCACAGACTAGACAACTGTCAAATCAAAACTCAACAAGTCTTTACGGGACCTCGGGGAACTACGCCTAATACCCCTAACACTGGAAACATTTTGTGCGTTGCGCTAGCGCCACGTCTAACGGACTCCAGTGGTGGCGCGGACTCTAAAACACTTTTGAAACGCACCGGTCACTAACACAGAACACCAACAAACATATCACAAGGCACACACAGATAAAAAAACTCCTTTTTTGTAATATGTGAAACAAACGTCAAAAACACCCCATGCAACGAACGAAACACCACATATCAAATTCTAGACGGAGGGAAACGTTCCAAAACCACATTATAAAGGTTCGTAGAAAATAAACCTTTATTTTATTGATTACATGATTTTATCGCATTAAAAAAATTGATAATAAATATGAGGGTCTATGTCTTGAATGGCAAGTTTTACGTTTTATTTCAATATTGTAACTTTTGTATTTTGAGTAAAAATATTATGTTTCAAAATCAAAAACATTTACCTCGCTCGTGTAAAGCAGTATTTGAATGCCTATTGTGGAACTTTCATGAAAACCAAAACTGTTCGTACATGACAATAACACTGAAATAAAATCTTTTAGGCAGCAGATATACTGTTCAGAGAATTTTTCTCTTTAATATGAACGGTTTATGGTAAACTTCAATTCGATTACAAAATAATAACAAAATGGCCCAGAATGAAACAAAACCTTTACTATTATGTCAGATGTAGCGACAATTTGACATATTTCTGTTGCACAAAAGATTTTAATCGACAGGCAAAAAGTGACAAATTGTCGTGAAAAACTTGTCGGATTTTCTTCGTGCAACCATTTATGGAAATTTATTGTCAAGACTACTCGACATACCTATTTGTCAAATTGTCCGACAATTCCGACAGGTGACTAGGCATATGTCGAGAGCTGACAAAATTGTCACTTACTATGATAAATTTGTCGAATACAATTGTCGGTGAATCCTACCATGGTTTTTTACTACTGTCGAGCTTTGTGCAACGCTTGTCAAGTCCTGACGATTTGTCAATAATTCGCCTGTCGCAGTCGACTTATTTGTAATGTATGTGCAACACCATTTAGGTACTTGACAATCCGACAAATTAGTCAATTTTCGACAAATAAGTCGACTTGTCGCGTTCGTGCAACAGGGCCCTGTTTTCTTCTTTTCTGTACCTAATGGCGTTCAAAAAGTTCTCTAATATCCATGTACGAGGCAAAAAGTGCCTTCCAAATAGATAAAAAATCGCTGTCTAGACATAGACATTTTGTGTTTTGATGTTTTGTCTAGACATAGACTATCCACATTTTGTGTATCAAAAAGTTTTAACTAAGGCCTTTTTGCATCTACGTAATGAGATGATTTATACAGCGACCAGTGGCACCTTCCATACTAGATGGGTGAAGAGACCACTCGGCGCTGCAGTGCCTGGGACATTGTTTTAGATGGAGTAGGCTTGCCCAGCACCTATACCATCCTGACAGCTTAGTCGGCCTAGCCCACAGGAAAGACAAGTCAATACGTGTGGAGCCAAATAAGCCGCGGGTTTCCTCACGATGTTTTCCTTCACAGTTAGCGAGTGGTATTGCTACTAAAAATTCACAAATGTACGTAAATTTGAAATTAAACAAATGCCCGCACTGGGAATCGAACCGGGTACCTCTTGCTTCAGAGTCCACTGTTCTACCCACTAGACCACCGCTTTTGTGGGGGACCTGTTATAAGAAAACCTCCCGATCGTCGTACATTTTGAGATTATGTTCATAATTTTGACAAGAATCTAAAAATTTACATTTTGTGTCTCCTTCGTTCATGACCTGTTTTACTTATTTTTCTAACAATGAGCTCAACCCGAAATCTTCCTTCACCTTCCATACAATGATATCTCCAACGCCTTCCAAATGGATGAAAAATCGCTATATCTACCAAATTATGTAGGTGAGAACGACATTTCCCTGCTCGCTCGAGGCGTAGATTCAGCAACGCCGAGCGAGAGAGCTGGCTCAGCGTTTCCGCTGCGATCGATACTGGGTCAACGGAGTCTAGCAAGGACAACCCACGCTCGTTCAATGCAGTGTGGAAGTGCGTAGGAGTTATTTCTACTGGAAAAGTAGTAGTAAAGCGTGAGTTCAGTCTCTCCTGAATAAATAAGGCCTCCTTATGAGAACCGAAACTAGCCGGCTATATCGGTATTACGGAGATAAACTGTATAATTATGCCGAAATTCTTATATGCTTAGTTACAAAAGTGTAGAAAAGCCTCTGCTGCCTCCGTTTTAATAATCATAAATGAACATGACAAATCTGAGATTGTCTCCAAAGACGTCATTCACTTTGGGCCATTGCTTTGGGCACAATCTCAGGCAATGCTTTTGTGAAATGATGAATTTACTACTTATCCAGTTGTTTTTTAATTGTTTTGCGGACAAATTAATCGCTTCGATAGAGCTGTTCTAATCGCTAAACAGTAACTCGCCAGGCAGCAGTTTATCGCAACCGTCCAAACTGAACAGCCTCGTTGTTATTAAACACCGTGTTTGTTTACATCCCGTGTGCTATCTGCGGGAGCGTTGTTCCTAAAGACCGGAGTCAGCTCGCTGGCGGGCGATGAAGACTGCTGCCGCGGCACTCGCGCGGTCGATGTGCCACTGGGTCGAGCGACAACCCTGCGGCGCCTCTGCTTGATGTTGATGGTCACATAACTAGAAAAATATAGAGAATTTACGATAGAGATTACTGTAGAGAAATTAAAGAGAATTTTACTGAGGCTTTTCATATATGCGACCAGCGCCTTTATTATCTAAAAATTCCACTTAACCTCCGAGCGTCAAAACACTCGAAAATAGCCCTTATTGAAATGAACAATATTTTTATTGACAGTTAAAAACCATTATGTTTACTGTGGATATTTTAGATAATACAGAGGCTGATGCACCACTATTCCTGGCAAGTCTTTTTAAATAATCAGGGGGAAATTAAACAGCATTGTCCATTGTAACCTTTTTCTAAAGCACAAGGAAAACAATACTAATAGCGCTTATAATGTGGACAATGTTGATAATGATGTGAGCATCTAGGTACAATATTGAGTTCAAAAATTTCGCTTGAGACAGGAAATGAACCCGCAACCTCTGGCTAACCGTGCCAGTGCTCTTATCAACTAAGCCATCGAGCAAATACCTTCCTATCGATGTGATTGTCTGTCAAAAATGTTAAACTAACAGTCTTAGGCGATATAGCGGAGAGCTGGTGACCATTTGACTTATTTTATCGTACAAGGCTGGGGGTTGGTAGGCTGATAGAGTAGAGTTACCAGCTCTCCAGCTAATATTTGTCCAAGCTTACACACAATCATCATTAAGCTTATTAGCATTTTAATAAGAGCGGCATGTTATTAAAATATTAAAGTAAAACCTGGTACAGAACAACAGCATCAGGCGGCAGCGGGCGGAGGGCGGGGCGCGGCGGAGGGGGGGGCGGTCTCGAACCGCTACTGCTAACTAGGCACTATTGCCAATCGATAGGTCGTTACCAACCCACCGGATTGCCTGCCCCTCTTGTAACTCTTATCGCAAAGGAATAAGGAGGTGAATGGATTGAGCCAGCTACACGTTAAAGTTTGCCAGTCGTTACTTGAGCCAGTCCGCTGAAAGTCGCAGTCGCCGGCCACGCGCGACTCATCACTTTGGATGCTGCCACGTCAGGTCACTCTCCTTTTCTCAGTGTCCTTCAAATTAGCTTTGTAGGTCAGGTTTTGCTAGAATAGGCACCACGTGGCTTTTGTTTACGTACGGTTTCGGGCAGAGCGCCTTTGGGGCTTTTTATTGTCGACATGTTGTAAACAACTTGCTGAATTATTAATAATTCGAAACAATATACTTACTATCTAAAATTAGAAGCCAACGAATGCAAGTTGCCACAATCAATACAAATTAGCAAGTCAAGCTAAACATTTGTTGTTACATTGAGTGACATCATAAGTTATAAGTTTATAACACTCATTCATTCTTATCAGAGTGTTAATAGAAAGGGGCAGGCGCAACCACAGACCTGACTGAGCTAGAACAATCACTTGAATGAAAGCCAGCGATTAAGCCTAACAATCCTCTAAGGCGCCGTGCATAGTAAATAGCCCGCGCGCCAAGAAAAATGCACAAAATCGAGTCCTGTATCAAATACAATAAACAAATCGAAAATTTTCATATATCAAACCCTAGAATGAGGTGAGACCTATCAAACCCTAAAATTAGGTAAAACCTATCTAAAACAGCCAGTTTCGTGTTGACATTCGACATTTGTGTTGACATTTCATAAACGCTTTGAAGATATTTTGCTTGAAAAAAATAGTCGGCTCACTTTTTTTCAAGCAAAATATTTTGCAATCTGTTATGGATATCAACATGAAACTGGCTGTTTTAGATAGGTTTTGCCTAATTCTAGGGTTTGATATGTGAAAATTTTCAATTTGTTTAATGTATATGATACAGGAATCGATTTTGTGCATTTTTTTTAACGCGCGTGCGATTCGCTATGCACGGCGCCTTAATCAAATATGTACATTGTATAAGTAATAACAAGATATTTAAAAGGTTTGCTCGAGCCAGGAGGACACGAACATTAAAATATCTTGAGACATACAAAAAAGTCTGTTCATTTAATCAGCAATTAAATAATTGACAATGAAAACCTCAGATCACAATACAATTTTGAAGTTTCGGTGTGGGATCTAACACTGGAATACGCTAATATCACAAACTAACGGCTTGTTTTGATTTTTTTGTTGTTATTAGGTAGGCAAAAATAAAAAAAATGCTAAAACACCCCTCCATTCAGTTCTAAAATATTTATACCAACTTACAGATCAATCGAACATTAAAAAATCCCTTTACTAAAAATACCACTTAGAGCTGAAATTTTGGAGACATTTTTGCAGGAGGCAATTTTGTTGCAAGTTTCGTACCAATTAAACAAAAAAATCCCAACTTTAACAACACTTTTAACCCAGTTGCAGAACCCCCCTTTGAAAAAATAAAAAATACGTGTATAAAAAATACAAAAATACAATTTTCTTTTATCAAGTTATAAAACAATCGGAGGAAAAAAATCGAAAACTGAAATAAAGACGTTGCGTACATACACATTTCTCGGTTTTTCGAGTGCTGCAAAGTTAGCACAGGTCTTTCAAAGCTGCAAACTTACGCTACTGTTAGTGGTTCTAACGCCATATAAAAAAATCTGAACTAGCCGTTTGTTATCGATTTAATTTTTCGATATGACCACATTACATTCTCTTTGGATTTGACCTCCTTACATTTATTTAAAGTAAACAAAAAATATTTTATTTAATTGACTTTGGTCAATTCATCCTTATTATTCGGTGCTGCTGAATCCCTCCACTGACTGAGCAGGGCAAGCCTACCTAAGTTGAAAGGGCTGATCGATTACCTTTTGTAATGTTAAAATGGGTCCTAATGTCAAAATAAAATAGTATATTTCATTACAAGTGTGGAAAGGCTGTCATTGCAACGAGTTCCGACAAATGGCTACCCGAGCCGAGGCGCAGCCGAAGGCGAGGGTTGACAGTCGGAACAAGTTGCAATGACGGTTCCGCACGTGTACTGAACGACTATTTTTAATACAGTTGCGAAAAAATTAAGCAATTTAATAAAATAATAAAAACACAATAAACTCAACTAACTTGACATTTTTGACTTTTCCGGTAAAATGTTCTCCGAAGCATTTTGTGCAATTATACTGAGTTCCGGTGGTGTTAATTTAAAAAAACTAGGGTCGAAATTACTCATTTTGTGCAAAAAACAACAAAACTCGCAAAGAAAACTTCTGAAAAATCAAAATGGCGCCAACCGTAGAATATAAGCAGAGTTTTTTTTTTCTTCACCCATTCTGGTAGGCAAAGGCAACTATGCCCATACAGCCAAGTCTTCAGTAGAAGTTTTTTATTGATATGAAATGAAAATGAAATTTAATGAGATGAAATGAAATGAAACCTAACCAAACTCATTCAATCAAATCATTAAATCTGATATTGAAACAAATTAGTAGCTTCTTTTTAGAAATATACTTGCACAAATATATTTGCATGAATCATAAAAACTTTTTTAGTAAAAACTTCATGGTTGGCTTTACTTTTTAATAGACATTATTTTGACAGTTGGGAAAGAGAACGCACGAGTGCGGGAAAGGTAAAAAAAAAGCACGCGTGTGTAATAGCCCACATCCCGAACGCTATACGTCCCTGCAATACGCCACTTTTTGAGCAACTGTATTAAAAATTCATTTCCACGCTCCAATATTGTCAAGAGGCCCGCGCTTTGGCAGCTACTCTTATCTACGAGTTCTCGTAGCACTCGTAGCACTCGTAGCACCGGCGGCGTAGCGCCCGGCGGCGCGCGCGGCGGGCGGCCGTAGCACGAGGTTTATGCAAAACGAACTCTTGAGGCGGTGACGGAAATTATCTGTGGTTTTTGAGGGCTTTGATTTTTGATATGGAATGAAACTCTACACTTTTGTTAACTCTCCGTTGATGTCGGTCCTTAAGAGGGTGCAGGAGCACGATTTTCCCATACTAACGTAGTTCCGGTTTAATTTCTAAACTACAGGCTGGATTTTGCTGAAACTTGGTTTATAACAGTAGATGATCAATACGGAGGTTTGCAAATAGTTTTTATAATAAAAAAATAGTCTGATAGAAATTAGAGCGATGCGTTTTTCGCGCCGAAAAAGTGGTTACCTTCAGCTGTTATTTACTTACATTATTACACTGCCTATTGGAGTCTAACTACCTTGGAAACATCAATAATGTATTGTACATTAAAAAAAAAAGATTTTTGAAATAGCTAATAAAATATAGAAATGGCAGCGGAACTACGAAAAAAATTGGGAAAATTGATCTATTACATTACAACTACAACACATACTCGCGAAAGGACACGAACACACGTAGACTCATACAGGCGCATTGCCTCTCACTTTTCCCGCGCCCCGTCTCGCTCTGGGTGAAACAGCTATAGAAAACAGTGTTTCATGCCGAGTTTCCACGGTCCTACAGGGGATTCTTAATCACGTTTTTACTTTTTATTTGTAATTCAATTTACTGATGTAAGTTAAAAGCATGAATATTCGAAACAAAGGCACAATACTTATACGACATGCTTATAATAAAATATTATAGAAACTAATATCAAACCAAAGTTACACCAAAATGAGGGCTACCGCGCTTAGATTTGCCGCTAGGGGCGCAAGTGTAGCTCGAGGTAAAAAGTGTCACTGTATGTAAACTATAATTTTTAATTCGAGTCCACGGAATGACAGTTGCTAGTATGCTACTGACAGATAAAGCCTTTGTAGCAACTGTCATTCCGTGGACTCGATTTAAAAATTAGAGTTTATGTGCTACGCGGGTGTTGTGAATATTGTGCAATACTTGAGATTAATTATGGCAAATACTATCCTGCTACTAACTACTGCATTGAAACAGTTTTATCTTTAGAAGAAAATTGTGTTCTATTTTTTTTTTCGAACAGAGCGTTGCTCGATGTATTTTATTAGTACAGTTTTAAGGTAGGTATTAAATATAATTTTAATGTAGGTTACGTACTACGTACTAACTACTAAGAAATAGGTATCTAACTTTGAGAGCCATTATACTTCATGGGCTTACTCGACAGTGGCGCCAACTAGTGAGCACTAAAACGGTAGCCCTCATTTCTTTCATCGTGTTGACACAGAGCATGCATTAGAGATACTTTTAGTATAAAAATATTATACAGTCTTGTATTGTTATTGTGACAGTACTCGTAGAGCAGTTATCATGATGATTATATTTTTATTTTCGGCTCGACATTACGTAGGCATTAAACTATCGATGCGGACTTTGTTCAAACCTCAAATCACCAGGGAGCGGCTCGACATTGGAGCGGCACTGCCGTGAAAGGGGTAGTCAGTTTGCGTATGCAAAATCTTGACTGGAACATTTTGCATTCGTCTTCCCGCATGTATTTTATATTCGTTTACCCCGGTCGGCCGGGCGCGTAATCATGCCGTGTTTGCGAGGGGGGGTACTGCTGACTGCGCCCTAACAAATATATGTCGTAAGATTTAATAGACATGTAATGGATATCTGGATGACGTTTTAAGGATTTGTGCAAACCGAATATGTCATTTTTTCCCCGAACGTAATATGGGTTTTATTGGTAGGATTGTGCGGATTAGGCGCGCTCTTCCTCCCATTTTCGTATTGTTCCGCTGCTGGCTGCGGTATATTGTTCTAATTGAAAAGCCATAACAATGAATGTGGATACCGAAACGTAAATTAACAACAAACACGAGGAACTTAGTACATACAGCGCTAAAATATTAATAAATATTTGTCTATTTATAGTATAACTACTATACTAAACAAAATCGTAAATACTAAACAAAATCTTTAAAACTAAAATTCATCCAGACTTTAGCCACTGGGGAGAGTTCCCAGAATGCTGGCAGCGTTGCCCCTTTAAATGGCCAGGCTGATGAACAACCTCCCTTCATTTATTGTCTGTCATGCATGAAACATCACTATGAACACTATGAAATAAGCAAGACCAACGAGGCAGTCAAACTTACGAAATCTGCGATTCCCATAAAAACTTCAGTAGCCCGGAAGAAAACTCCAGATTTCCATTGCAGCCCGGCCTACTCCCCCGACACGAGTAAGGTGTGGCCTGGTGGTTCTACATTGCGCGCCGATGTGGCTCAGAACGTGTGATTTAAGTGAATTACCGCGCCCGCCGGCACCCCGCGTCTCTTTCGAGCATCGTTTAACGCGTCGCGGGATCCGCATCAAAGGCCTTCGACTTGGTGGTGGAGCTAACTGGTGTAGAGACTACTTTTTAAAACGAATCTCTCTACGCTGTCGCTTCGATAGCCCGTCATATCTGTCGATTAATTTTCATACAAAATACGAGGTTTAATCTAAGGTTTAAACTGTGATTGATGTTATGGTATTAAGTACTACTAAGATATAGTTAATAAACCTAACACACCGTTGTACCTCAGGAACTTTCAAGTGAACCTCATGTCAAACTCATTTCAGCTAATCACGTCCCGCTATTTTGAATTAATCTTCGATTAATCACCTATTACTTACATTTGATCGCTCTAGCAGAAATCGGACGTTTTGATGGAGAGTTCAAATTAGCTCCGTTTCAGTCAGACCACGATAAACTAGTACTTGTCGACGCTATATGCTTCCAAAAGTCATAAACTATAACCTGTATTTTTAGGTCAAAAGGTATTAATCTTCTCTAAGAGCACAAATCAAAGAAGTCAACGCATCGCGCGAAAATTTACAAGAATATGGATGTCAAAAAATGTCTCCCTTGCTTTGAAGGGTTCTATTGAAGTATTCAGAGTGCAAGCGAGCGGCGCGAGACCACATCGCAGCGGGGTGGCGCTCCAACGCGATTGTGAGCAAACGAACCAGCGGACGACGTTACGCCACCACCTGCCACTGTGATTCGGAAATAATCTAAAAAGAGTTGAGTGATGGATGATGTTTTGTTTTTTCCTTAGAATTTCAATACTTACATATCGTATCGGACCGTAACCTTACTGTGCCTACTGTGCCAAATATGTTTCAGATTGGACCATTGTGGTCACCGGTACGTACAGAGGGTTTGTTTTTTTATTGATTTTTTTATAGGAAATTTTTGACATTGCTAAACTTTTTGACGCATTTTTTTTTTTGGACCTTTGCTACTGCTACGAAACTAGCAAACTGAAAATCACATCAATAAGAAATTGATTGTTTGAAGATGAAAATGCGTGTTGGTTCGGTTCCCTTTCTTAAAAGAAGGCCTGTTAGTGGGATAGAGTAGGTTACCTACATCTTACAAATTGTACAATTTATCAATCGAAACTTATTAGCATAGCTTTCCCTGGTGGTATCTTTCGGTATAAACAAAAAGAAAAATCACATTTCGTATCGGATGACTTACTACTACTCCAAGGTGTTATAAAAGGATTCCTAAGTTTGGTGGGATGTTATGAAACAGTCACCTTGAGCTTGGAAACCTGAGCCGCGCGACATTGTTGATTGTGATTGTATGTTGTATTGTATTAAAATGTATTATGGTAGGTACCTAAGTGCTTCGTCTTACTGCAGTAGAAGAGGAAGATACAAAACATTCACTCTCCAAGAGGATAAAAAGAAAATAGTAAAAAAGAAATCTTAAGTAATTATTATTATTTTGACGAAGAGTAATTAGTTAGGAGTAGTATAAGTTTATGCCATGTTTCAAAAGCTTTTACAATATTACATTAAAATGGTCGTTTATTTACTGTGTGAGGGACGAATGTACGAATCGCAAAAATGTTCACTCAAGACTTAGGTACTGTATAGCAAATTAGAGAAAAATTGTTTCACGCCAACCTTTTGTGTCTTAGCATTTTGTGTTACGTTCACGCTACGGGCGAGTGACGAATTAGGTACCTACGTGATTAGTGGCTACAATGTATTGTAACGACGATGGTGTCCCATATCATGACTCTATCCGGAAACATTCATTTGGAAACACAATCAGAGTACTTGTGATACACCGGCAAAAATAGGTAGGTACCTACAACATTACTCAGCGGCATATGGGCCATAATATTCCGATGAATAATGTTGTAAACAACAATCTTAGCATTATTAAAAAAATATATATCCCCTGGCAAAAAACCTATGGTAACGCATTATATCGCGGAAATAAATAAACCACTTTCAGTCTATTGATTACGATTTACCATCGTAGCAATATCTATTTCCTTCTCAATGACTCGGTTTATTGAACGAGCGAGCGAAGCGAGCGAAGTTCTCCGAGTCTACTGGAACAATCCGGCGTTTGTATGTATGTATGTATGTATGTATGTATGTATGTATGTATGTATGTATGTATGTATGTATGAATGTTCGTTCGACGATAACTTGAGTAAATTTAGTCGGATCGTCATGAAATTTGGTAGGCAGGTAAATGAGGCCAAGGGAATTTTTAAGTTCGAAGATAAGCCAAATCGGTCGAGGGGTTGCTGAGATATGGGGTTGTTAATTTTATATGGGGTCGCGAGTTCATAGTTCGGGGCGAACCACTAGTCATAATCATAATAGGTATACACTCGACAGAACGTCGAACCTTACACGCTAGCACTCTATTCGCTTACGTTACGTACGGGTGACTTTACAACAAAAGTGTACAGTCTGACGTGCTGTCGTGTGTACTTCTTGTCTTAAATACCAATACCTAGTCCGTCACTCAGTCATATTCCCACATTTTATTTTATTTTATAGGTACACAAAACCGACGATAGCCACAGAATAATATAATAGGTCATCTCATTTTCGTGACGTCTTTCATGCGTCGTTGTTGTGAGGTTGCTCTCAATACCCTCGCCATGCCGGAAGAACGGCTCTACATTAGTCACGTAAGCAAATGACCTACTTGAGGTTTCAGAAACTTGGCTTAATGTTAGCATACAATGTTTTTTAAAGCAGGTTTTTTTTTCAATCAACTAAACTGTTCATTGTTCAATATAAAAAGGGATGTCTCCCGGTAACATTTACGATTACTATTTTACGACATTACGATTTACTCTATAAAAGTTCTAGGAAATCTAATCAGGAGGACTAAACAAACGTCTCGTTATCGCTGCAACTGACTAAATTCTCGGTAGCTTGAACGGACGTCTGTAATACAATATTGCAGTAGCTTGCTGCTAAGTAGAGGGAGAGGTATGTAGTAGCTAGTAGGTAAGTAAGTCTAAGTACCTACCTAAGCTAAAGAAAAGTTTATTGAACGAGCGAGCGAAGCGAGCGAAGTTCTCCGAGTCTACTGGAACAATCCGGCGTTTGTATGTATGTATGTATGTATGTATGTATGTATGTATGTATGAATGTTCGTTCGACGATAACTTGAGTAAATTTAGTCGGATGGTCACGAAATTTGGTAGGCAGGTTAATAAGGTAAAGAGAATTTTTAAGTTCGAACATGAGCCAAATCTGTCGAGGGGTTGCTGAGATATGGGGTCGCGAGTTCAAAGTTCGGGACGAACCACTAGTAATTGAACGAGCGAGCGAAGTTCTCCGAGTCTACTTGAACAATCCGGCGTTTGTATGTATGTATGTTTGTATGTATGTTCGTTAGACGATAACTTGAGTACATAGTCGGATAGTCATAAAATTTGGGAGGTGGGTAAATGAGGCAAAGATAATTTTTAAGTTCGAACATGAGCCAAATCGGTCGAGGGGTTGCTGAGATATGGGGTCGCAAGTTTGTAGTTCGGGGCGAACCACTAGATATTAAGTACTTACTCTGTACTTTGAGGAAAGGTACTAATCGTATGAGGTAGTGGCCCTGGTGTCAGAGTTGTTAGGCCGCCCAAACTTTTTTTTGGGCTGTGAGCGCTACAAACGTTAAAACCAAATGAGATCGTTATCGCTCCATACATTTTTGTGCCAATAATTCTCAAAGAGACCGCCAGCCAAAAAAATTGGTGCAACCAGCAACATGTAATCTTACAGAAAATACACTATGGAACCCAAACAATAGGGTGATTTTCCACTGTTATACCTACCTATATTTTTGAGGTAAAATTTTTGTTTGGCCGGCCCGAAAATTAATACATTTCGCGTTAACATTTTTGTTCGACTGAATTTCTGACACTATCAAATAATTTATCTTGTGCCGAGCGTGTAGTAAAAAACCGGCCAAGTGCGAGTCGGACTCGCGCACTGAGGATTCCGTAACGCCATACAATTGAAAAAATCTGGTTTTACGGACCCTCGGTTTGATGTTTGTATGTAGTCATTACCGTTTTTGAGAGCAAAAAGTATAAAAACACTTTTTTGTATGGGGACTCCCCTTATTTATTGTTATTATTTTTATGTTTTATGATTTTTTGGGTAATCCGCCATAATAAAACATAATTTATGACAATTTCAACTAGCTATTATGGTTCTAAAGATACAGCCAAAAGTTAGGACAGACAGACACACAGACAGTGTAGGCAGAGTAATAGGGTCCCGTTTGGCATCCTTCGGGTACGGAACCCTGAAAAGTATGTAGGTGTGCAGGTATCTATGTACAATACTACTGAAAGTGTGTTCCCTTGTATTTCCCAACATCCCAATACTTACAAAAGCCAAAAGTCTCGATAATTACCAAAACGAGCAGATAATTATCGAGACAAGTGTTCAATCAGCGTGTGGTCTGGCAGGGACCAGGGAACACCTACGCACGCGGTGTACAGTAATCGTAGGGCAAGGTTAAACCGTTTAGCGGGCCGACCCCGGTGTCGAAACAATAGGCACTAATGACTCCCGGGAACCAACAGGGCTGTAGCGGTAGCTGAAAGGTTGGTTGATGTGAGGTAAATACGATGAGGATTAAGCAGTGGAATAAGGTAATCTCTCGATGGGTAGGTAACCCAAAACTAGGTAATGGTATTTCAGATTTAAAGCAAAAAAAACGGAAACGCAACCAAAAAGCAGGAAAAAGTTCAATTTTCTTCTCGATCCCTTTAAAAAAATAAAAGTTAGTTACTTAGTTTTGTTTTTATTCATTTGACATGTTTTAATTTACTTAGGATGTGTTTTGCAACAAATTAAGTTGTCGCGTTTGCATTTCTGCTTATTTAATAAACATCTGTATCGATTATTTCAACATACGTGCAGAATAATGGTGTTAAGTACGTAAATGTGTCTCTACGGCCATTCACCCGAGAAAACAGTGATACATTGCATTTTTCGGACATTCTTAATGCGTCATCTTGATCTTGCATTTAGAGGTAGAAGACAAAATAACAATAGTATACGCAATAAGTAAAACAAAAAAGTCACGTTTATAAATCGAGCTCTATATGAAACATGTGAGCACGATTTTGATCTCTGCGCACTACGCACTATAAAAATTTGTATCAATCGGTTTTTTTTCAGACTAGATAATTTGGTTTCATTACCCGAGCATCTTTAGCGGGAAAAAAATTTCTCCTCAATCATCCTCAATCCTCAATCGAAAAACTGCAAACTGCAGCGCCGAGTGGTCTCTTCACCCATCTGGTGTGAGTGAAGGTGCCACTGGACGCTGTATAAATCATCTCATTACGTAGATGCAACGGCCTTTATTTATTACTAGCTTTTCGCCCGCGACTTCGTCCGCGAAGACTTATAAGAAGTTGCCTGGGTACATCTTTCACCATTATCAAATTAGCATGAATAGAGTCATGGGTGTGTATTTTTGTAAGCTATCTCTATTCCAAAAGTCATCCAAATCCGTCGTGCAGTTTCAGCGTGGAAGTGTATGTGTTGTGTATGTGTGTGACCAAATTAGTAAAGATCAAATGAATCCAACAAAAAAAAAACATACTTTGAACCTTTTTGGCCGTTTTAGGTTTATCATTATTATTGTTTTCTTCATGCTTAGTAGATTTGCTATAAAACGCAATGTAGTTAAATGTTCATTGAATAGTTGTAGCTTTAATGGTTCCGGCATTGTTATTGATACTAAATCAGGAAAACTCTTAAAATGTTTCCACCCTTTTTGATGCTGAAACATGTGTTTAATTATTATTTCTGATTTAATACACGACTACTTAGTTTCAAGTTAATCTGAATCCAATAAAATGATAATTTCATACAAATTTTGAACCCCGTTTTGGCCGTTTTAGAGTTAACATTATTACTTTTTTTTTCATGGTTGGTAGTTTTGCTATAAAACGCAACTGTAGTTTTTCAAAGTTGTAACTTGAATGGGTTGGGCCCAGCATTGCTACTACATCAGGGAAAAATATTCAACGTTTCCACCCATTTTAACCCTTCATTCGCTGAAATGAGAAAAATTCTGAAACATATGTTTGATTATTTCTGATTTAGCATACGAATACTTAGTTTCAAGTAGGTATATCAGACAAAAAAAATTTATTTCATACAAACTTTTAACCCCAGTTTGGGCATTTCAAGGGTTAACATTGTTACTTTTTTCGTCATGGTTGGTAGTTTTGCTATAAAACGCAACAGTAGTTCAAATTTCAAAGTTGTAACTTAAATGGTTTGGACCCAGCATTGCTACTATATCAGGGAAAAATCTTCAACGTTTCCACCCATTTTAACCCTTCATTCGCTGAAATGAGAAAAATGCTGAAACACGTGTTTAATTATTTCTGATTTAGTATACAAATACTTAGTTTCAAGTAAATCGGACAAAAAAAAAAATTATTTCATACAAACTTTGAACCCCGGTTTGGGCATTTGAAGGGTTAAAATTATATTATTTTTTTCATGGTAGGTAGTTTTGCCACAAAACACTACTGCAGTTTCAATTTCATAGTTGTAGCTTTAATGGTTTAGGCCTGGCATTGATACTACATCAGGAAAAATCTTCAAACTTTTCTACCCCTTTTAACCCTTTAGTGGGCAGAATTTTGAAAAACGCTGAAACACGTGTTTAATTTTTTCTTATTTAATATACAAATACTAATTTTCAAGTTAATCGGACCAAAAAAAAATTTTATTTCATACAAACTTTGAACCCCGGTTTGGGCATTTGAAGGGTTAAAATTATATTTTTTTCTTCATGGTAGGTAGTTTTGCCACAAAACACTACTGCAGTTTCAATTTCATAATTGTAGCTTTAATGGTTTAGGCCTGGCATTGATACTAAATCAGGAAAAATCTTCAAACTTTTCTACCCCTTTTAACCCTTTAGTGGGCAGAATTTTGAAAAACGCTGAAATACGTGTTTAATGGTTTCATATTTAATATACAAATACTAAGTTTCAAGTTAAGCGGTGGTGGTCTAGTGGGTAGAACAGTGGACTCTGAAGCAAGAGGTACCCGGTTCGATTCCCAGTGCGGGCATGTATCTATGACTTTGTTTAATTTCAAAGTTACGTACATTTGTGAATTTGTAGTAGCAATACCACTCGCTAACGGTGAAGGAAAACATCGTGAGGAAACCCGCAGCTCAGTTGGCTCCACACGTATTGACCTGTCTCTCCTGTGGGCTTGGTCGACTAAGCTGTCAGGATGGTATAGGTGCTGGGCAAGCCTACTCCATCTAAAACAATGTCCCAGGCACTGCAGCGCCGAGTGGTCTCTTCACCCATCTAGTGTGAGTGAAGGTGCCACTGGACGCTGTATAAATCATCTCATTACGTAGATGCAAAGGCCTTAGTTTAGTAAGTTTCAAGTTAAACGAACCAAAAAAAAATTTTATTTCATACAAACTTTGAACCCCGGTTTGGGCATTTGAAGGGTTAAAATTATATTTTTTTCTTGATGGTGGGTAGTAATGCTATGAAATGCAACTGCACATTCAATTTGAAAGTTGTAGCTTCAATGGTTTGGGCCCAGCATTGCTACTACATCAGGAAAAAAACTTCAACGTTTCCACCCATTTTAACCCTTCATTGGCTGAAATGAGAAAAACGCTGAAAAACGTGTTTAATTTTTTCTGTTTTAGTATACTAATACTTAATTTCAAGTAAATCAAACCAAAAAAAAATTTTATTTCATACAAACTTTGAACCCTGGTTTGGGCATTTGAAGGGTTAAAATTATATTTTTTTCTTCATGGTAGGTAGTTTTGCCACAAAACACTACTGCAGTTTCAATTTCATAATTGTAGCTTTAATGGTTTAGGCCTGGCATTGATACTAAATCAGGAAAAATCTTCAAACTTTTCTACCCCTTTTAACCCTTTAGTGGGCAGAATTTTGAAAAACGCTGAAACACGTGTTTAATTGTTTCTTATTTAATTTACAAATACTAAGTTTCAAGTTAATCGGACCAAAAAAAAATTTTATTTCATACAAACTTTGAGCCCCGGTTTGGGCATTTGAAGGGTTAAATAGTTATTTGTTATGCAAGAATGCAAAATTATTGTTTGCGGCGAGTGCTTGTGTTGAAAACCGAGCTAGCGAAGGTTTCTAAAATTGAGCCACGAGCGTAGCGAGTGGTTCAAAAAAAGAAACCTGAGCGTAGCGAGGTATTCAGAAGCACGAGACGCAAATAATATTGCATTCGTGCGAAACACAAAACTTTTCATCTCACAGAAGCGAGGAAATGATTTTGTTAGCCAAGCGGGAAAAACTCTATAGACAACTACTTAAAGGCAAAACAGGTGAGTCAAATAAGTTCCTTTTAAAAGCATATTTTACTGTAGTTACGGCTGCCGCACTAAAGTTTTGAGCTTCGTTGGTATTAAAACCATTCGTTTTATTAATAATTTCCTGAAGTTTATTTATCCAGACACAAAAATAATGTGAATAAAAGAATGTTTTTTTTTCCGGGTACATTCTGAACTTTTACCATATAAAATAAAATTTTGTAGGAGATAAAAAATTAAATTAGTAATATCGTTTGAAAAAATGTATTTAACAAACCAAAACATAATTATCTATTTAATAAAACAGAAGCGAAGCATTTTTTTTATTTACTGGTATTAAAAATAAATATAGTGTACAAAATATTGAAAAGACTATAAGAAAAAACCGCGTTTCTGAATGTTCTATTCCGTGACTTTACCTTTTTAAAAGATCCTTATGCCCCATTTACATTCACAGTTTTGTATAGAGAATGGGTACGAACAATCACTTTCGCTGAAGTACGCGTGTAAACGAACTATGAATGAGGATCTTTTTTCGGTCGGGATCTGGCATCCTACTTAAACGGCCAGTGTTTTTTTCTTTTTCAACACCATAGGGCGCGGGAAAGACTTTCCCGGCGTCGCGTTCAAATTTCGAAGCGCACTAAAATGCAGATAGTTTAAATTCGGCCTTTACACGATCGTAAGTTACTAGTAACAGCAAACTTTCCGAGCATGGGAGATGAAAATTATATTTTTTTCTTCATGGTGGGTAGTTTTGCTACAAAACGCTACTGCAGTTTCAATTTCATAGTTGTAGCTTAAACGGTTTGGGCCCGACGTTGACACTACATCACGAAAAATATTCATACATTTCAACCTCGTTTAACCCTTAAACTGCTAAAATTAGAAAAAAGCTAAAACAGGTGTTAAATTATTTTTGATTTAATATACGAATTCTTAGTTGCAAGTAAATCCGGCCAAAAAAATTTTTTTTTTCATACAAACTTTGAACCCTATTTTTACCGCTTTAAGGGTTAAACTTGAAGTAAATCTATCTTAACCCGTAGCGTGTCCACAAATTACAACTATTGTCAATTTATCACTGTTGTGGCATTAGCGGTTTTGTTCCAGCATTGATCGTAACTGGTGAAAAAAATCGAAAAACTTTAGCACCCATTTTAACCCTTAAGTGCATAGAAATGAGAAAAAATCTAAAATAGGTGTCGAATCATTTTTAAATAAAAGTACGAAAAACTAAGATTAAAGTACAAAAGACCAAAAAAAAATTTTTTCCCATACACACTTTCAACCCAATTTTGACCCACTTAAGGGTTAAATAAAAAAAAATCGCTTCTTAAATGAACTCTCCACCATATAACGCAACTTTTGTCCAAATTTCATACTTATATGTTCAGCCGTTTGGGCTGTAGCGTGATGAGTCAGTCAACCTAAGCCTTTTATATATATAGATATGCAAAGATATGGCCACTGAAAAAAATAACTTAGAGCACCCATGTTAACTTCACCCATGACTTTGTCACTGAGGTTTAAAATATGGCACTGAGTATCGACAGGCGTCGAACCAATACGGGCACCGGCTAATCCAATCACATAATTGGACTTGCCGTAATTCATTGACCGGGTAATGAGTTTAAGCTAAGCGTTCCGACGGCTTCTGCATTTCCTTTCCACTGTGACGCGGGGCTCATTTTAATATTCAGCGCCGGAACGTAGTAATAGGTTGAGAGCTGGTGACCATTCGGAGTATTTTATCGTACAAGGCTGGGAGTAGATAAGCTGATAGAGTAGACTTTGCTGAGTCTGGAAAAACAAATGTATGGGCCGCTAGCGGTTTAAAGTTAGATTTATACTTATATACGATAAAATACTTCAAATGGTCACTCTCAACCTAAGTAATCCAACATGAAGGAACAAACGAACGAACTTATAGGTATGAAATATTGTGTCGATATTGAAATAAAAACTCGGGAGAGTCTTAAACCCAGAACCTCCAGCAAACCGACGGCTACTGACTCTAGCAACTGCGCTATCATTGGCTTACGGCTTTTATGCGTTTTTAAAAAGGTTTCATCCTACTTGGTTCTTTATAACAACTGACCGACGACGAGGTGGACTTAGTAGAAAATAACACGGCATGCTGGAGTTCCTAGTTTCAAATACGCCTATAGTCCTAGTTTTCCATATCATGTTTTGTTAAATCCAAATAAATATCTGCTGAGCTTTAAGTGCCCCTTTTAACTACAGAGCCAACCGTCCTCATCGTTCGGTGATTATATCAGTTGTCAGGAACAAAAGAAGGCGTCGCGGAATTAGACAAATTACCGTTGTAACGGTTGCCGCGTCAATCAGAAGAGCTAGTGTTCCCGGGAGGCCGGGGTCTGTCGGGCCGCACTCATCATTAGAAGCTACAGGCGGGACGGCGCTGTCACTCTGACGCGCTGTTAACAAGGGAAACGCACTGATAACGACTCTGCGACTGTATAAGATGGGATGAGACAGTACATTATAATTGCTTCTCCAAAGCTATTATGAAAAAAATAAAATAAATGTAGGGTTCCTAGAAGGGCCTAACAGGCGTAAGGAGGTTAGTTCCATCTAGGTTCTATACTTAGAACGACTCTATGATAAAAGATAGGTAGTTGGAAGGGAATGCAGCTTCAACTTATAATATTTAGATTGATTGAAATGTAGAGTTCCTGTTGTATCAGAGGTTTCGTGGCTATTGAATCCAGCGATTTGCCTTGCACGAACTTAAAAAAAAGGCCTTTTACTTCATATTTGGAAAATTACATATGTTAAAATAGTTTATTAGACGATTAGGATTGTTTCACCTAGTTATCTCTATTTTTTTAATATAAATAATTTTACCGTGTTGTAGATCTTGCAAATAACCATTTAAATATAAAACACATATCTCATGAAATTTATATTTTCATTCCATTTCAGTCAAATCTCGTACAGCATAAAAGTAGTTTATAGTGTGGAATTGGATGGGTAACTCCCTCTGTCAGGTCGAGGCGCGACTACGACTCGGTTGACGTACAAATTGCCTTCATTTGCTAGCTCCATAACCTTCCCACCGTTTGTGTAGAGTTTACAGTGGATAGTGGTACGAATTTAATAAAACAGTACTCAAACGTATTTTCAGAGACAAAGTTGTAGAGTAGACGTATGGGGAGAAAAGCAGTAAATATCGGGCATTACCAAATTAGGTATCTAGCAGAGAAGCGTAATAAATACAAATGGACGTCTGTAGCTACGGGTATGCAGCGAGTGGAGACAATATTTAGTGGGCTACTCCCCTGGCCCTGCCAAACGGAAACTTATAGTTTTCTTGAGGCGCCCGTCGAATAAAATATCGCTGGTCTGCCAATAAATCAGAGCCTCGCGGCAGCCGGCGCGGGGTCGCGTCGCCAGGCAATGTCTAAGTACAGCAGAAAGATAGCTCGATGGTAGTGAGTTTCTATACAGTAGACGTCTGAAACCACGATGGCCGATGGGTATAGTCAGTCATAGTTGTATAGTGAAGATCGCAGGGTGATGTTGTATCGGCTCGCCTCGCACGATTGGGTAACCATACCACAGCTTAATAAAACCACATAACTGGAAGCACAGTCGTGATTTGGTAGAGACAACACTGCGCTGGGTTGATTGTGTGTTGCCTGCGTCATCGATACCGTAAGCTACATAATTTATTTACCTTAATCTAACTACGAGCTGTACCTCTGTTTTACTAAAGTTTGTGGTCACGGAGTCCACCAGCGGATACTCTGCTCTGCTACATTTTAATAACAGGACAGTGCCACCGCCGTCGCCATAAATGGGCACTGACAGATTTTATTTCAGCTCATATATTATGCGACCGACCGGTCACACAACCTTACAAAGTAACTTGATATTCAGGAAATCTCTTGAAGGGGTGTATGTGTGCAACCTGTGTAAGGACGGTAAGTATAAACTATTAAGGCCTCTGCATATACATAATGAGATGAACTATTTATAGGTACAGCGTCCAGTGGCACCTTAACTCACGGCAGATGGGTGAAGTGACCACTCGGACGTTGCAGTGCCTGGGACATGTTTAGGTAGACTAGGCTTGCCCACCACCTATATCATCATCTCAGGTCTAGTCCACAGGAAATGTAGTCTGGAAGAGGTGCGGAGCCAAGTAAACCGTGAGTTTCTGCAAGATGTTTTCTTTCACCGTTAGCAATTGGTATTGCTTATCGATATACCACTTGTGTAGAGATAGGTAACAATCGCTGGAAGATAATTGTTATCTTTATCGAAATTCCTTGTTTTCCAGCGGCGGGGCAATGAAAACTTTCAATAACTGCTGAGATATGTATCGGTCGGCGGTGGCGGATGGTTTATGGTGCGTTTTATGGCGCGACCGACCACCGCGCCAACAATAATGGTCACTCTGACGGGGTGTCGTGTGGGGGACGAGCCACAGCTGTTTTTTACACGTTTTCCCCGAACCTTCGGCGAAAAACCTACGGAGCTGCAACACCACGGGTACTTTTGTTTACCTAAAAACCTTCAAGTTTTCGTAATAGACACAATATGTCGAGACTCAAAATTATTTCCAAAAGTTTTGAGTAGGTACCTAGTCGAATTACCCTCATTTTCACCAAGAGTCCCTAACTTTTAGCGACTTTCCCAGTGATTTTTGCGTGCGTAGATATCTTAAGATTCTTAGTATTCTAACTACGGAGTCCGAAGTCCAATTGAACGTTTAGGGTAATACAAGGGTTGGTTTGATTTGATTTTAAACATAAATGTTAATAATAAGTTGAAAAAATTCACTCGGGACAGGACTTGAACCCGCAACCTCTCGCATACCGTGCAGGCGCTCTACCAATTGAGCTACCGAGTCAAGTAACTGTCGATGCGAATTTCTTCAACTAGTCTCCGTCTAATAGACGGGGGGCGCCACCTGGTGTGATTAGTTTGCACTAAATCTACACTACCCAATGCGTTCAACTTTGCAGACGAAATGCTCATTGGAATTTTGATTTGATTTGTTCTCTATTTTAATTTAATCGTCTCAAACAGAGTTGTTACACTTTGTACGTGCCTATTCCACGTATTTTTCTGTCCTAGGACAGTCTGTAGTGACCAAAGCCATTACAATAAAAATATTAAAAACCGCATAAGTAAGAGCGGAGGTCGGAGGCAGTTCGGTGCAAATGTCGCCCCGGACACTTACATTATTCGGAGGAGGCTCCCCGGCCCGCACCCCGCCCCGTGGTCACCTATTATCTCAATACTTTAGATAGCCGTCGGGACATTCTCTGAGACTCGATCGTTCCGCCAAATGACCGCCCATTTGCCAAGATCCGATTAGTCATGATTGTGTTTGTGCTGAACTATAAAAATATAATCCCTACCCGGTTTTAATCGAAGAAACTGCTGCAGGAATTGATACGTTTCCTCTTGAAGCAAGGGACGTCTTTAGAAAAGGATTACGCTTTCTCAGAACCGGTCATTACGGCTGCGTCTGTCGCAGTAACATGGGTTTTGAAGGATCTTGAGAGTCCATTTAAACGAGATGGAAGTTATTGAAAATTGAATCTGGGGGATTATTTTGCTTCACTTCCTGTTTATGGAGAGTTCATAATAATATCCTTTGATGCACTTTAATGCTCGAGCCATAATTCAATACATCCTACGCCCAACTGAATATTATGATGACATACCTACAAAGCCACTGTGTGACTTTATAATTTGCTGACTCGTGAAATGAAACACGACACAGTTGGCAATACAATATTATTCTTAGTAGATAACGAGTATATCCACCTAAGTACTTACTTTTGTTTTGTATTTCGAAGAATGCAATTTAATGACCTACCTACTTTTTTTATAAAATAATAACATGAAGGGGTTGGCAAAGGTACCAGAGGCCTCAACGTGTTAATCTCACAGACCTAAAAAAAGTCGTTAGGACATTTAACGTTCAACCTATTTATGTACTAATTCACAAGTGGGTTTTTAAAATAATACGGTACGGTATACTTAGGTGTAGCTCTGCCGTAAATACTCGTGGTAGGGGCTCGTGTCACTGAGTTAGGCGTGTAAAGCTTATTTGTTTGCTTCTTTAATAATACCTACGCGGCAATATTTTATTTCTATTTATAATCAAAACGGGCCATAACTTTTGAGTCGCATCGCAATCGATAGTGCGATGGATGCGAGTAGGGGACCGCGTTCCGGTCGGTTGTGCTTATCGGATGAGCCGATTGGGGAAAGAGACGAGGCCGTTTTGCCCCATTATGTACCAGCAATCATCTGTGCAAGGTGCATTCATGTTCCGGGATATCGTCGTTCTTATTAACTACATCACGTTAGTAATGTGCGACAAGTCTGGATCTCGACACGATATGCTACGAGGAACTAAGTATAGTTCGCAAGGAAGAGAAGGTCCGATTTCTCTAAATAAGTTGGCAAATCTAGATAGTTCTTCTTTGAAGACATGGGTGTGATAGCGTTGCATGCCTTGGAACAGTCTTTGCAACTTCAATCAACTCACGCCTTTTAGTGTGGAAAAAATCGAATCACAATTTTTCGGCAAATAATCGTGTATAACAGTAGGGGGTGTCTAGAACTAGTGGATTGTGGAAAGCACAAAGAGCGCGCGTTTAAAATGACATTAGCGTCATAGAGCGACGTGCTCCCGGAGCCCCGCAGGTACACGCTCCGGTGAACCCTGATCCTATCATAACGCAATCGCATACTCACCGCCCCCTTGCCTTGACAACGTCCCAATGTAACTGCAACCTAAAAATATCAACCTTAAAGAGATGCCGTTAAGGCTATTTCGACAACGCTAAAAGCAGATGGGACCGTGTCGAAGTGAGGTGCGCAAAATCTGCAGATATTTACGCTGATAGCCTCCCAGCAAAGAAGTGGAGTAGATACGTGAACTCGATCGGAGACTAGTATAATAATGTAGAGCTCATGTTTTTTCCACTAATACGTGCAGAGTGCGTCGATATTGCTGGAATATCGGTCGAGGATTTACTAGAACATATGATTAAAATACTTCCTGCTATATCGATACTAGAAGCAGGTCATGCATATGCCACATATCTACAGACAGGATATCGAAATAGACCGTGCGTCTATCAGCAGAAATTCGTGAAGCCAGGAAGGAAAATAAAGTACTAACGATTTTTTTTTTGTAAAAAATTAAAAGTTTAGGTGGATTTGGATCCAGAGCTCCATCTGCAAAACGAAAAGTAATAAATATGAAATTGAAAAAGTTCGCGACTGGAAAGAACTAAAACATAAGCTAAATTGGGGAAAAATATAAAAATATCCACAAGACCCATAAAATATCCCACCCCAAGCTTCCGCTCACCGATAATCCCTTTAGCGAGGGAAAAACTTCAAAAGTTAGTGCGGGGTTCGAATTTTTGATCTCTATTAAATTGTTTCAAATCGTTTAACTTGTCGCGCTCGTTCAATCAGTGCCCGCCGTGCCCGTTCGCTGCGGGAACGTTGCGGGAGCTGTGCGGTTGCGGTGCGGCGCGGCGTGGCGAGGGCGGGCGGCCTCATACAATGTTTCACGCTCGCTGCCCTGAATACAGATTCTTGAGATTCCATTATTCTATGCTTGCGCCTCGAGTGAAAGGATGCGTGAGATGAGTGATTTCCCCCAATGCGTGCGTCATCATACATTTCTGCATAAATTCGATACATTTGACGAGTGGAATAACCACACGTTTGCTGGGAAATGAGGTTCTTTTAGAAATAATTTCTTGCCAAGACCTACCGACGATAGGTTTATCTGCATCTGCCTCCGCTGTCGTTCCAATGCATGTACGTAAATGCAAGCTTCTGAGCTTTACCGTATATCTACGACAATAGTACCTATATGGGTGGTCAATTAATATTTTATCTGTAACATAATTTTCTATAAGCATAAATCGTCGGCGGCAGATACCGCGACGCAGAGGGTAAGGGGCTTCACGGCGAAACTGATTTATTCACTGCTGATATTTTATAGCCTAGTTTGTCCCGGCCGTTATTGTATTAGGGCGGCAGTTTGTTACGACGCGTCCGCCCGCCCGCCCAAGACACAATGACTTCAGGTGACCCCACTATTAGGCGAAAAAATAATGGTGCTACAAATAACATGAAGGACTGTATTTTTGCGTGCGTTTCAGCTGTTGATTTTCCCCGTCAGTAAAAATTTTCTTTTATACGTTTAATCTTTACAAGTTTCATCTCACGCCCCAGCTCGTATAAAATTCACCAAATAGCCGATTAATAAACTGAATAACTGACGCTCAATAAAAAATAACTATTCCGACTGTCCCCCAATTTTTAAATTGCGTGAAATTAAATTTAGAATACACTTTTTATCCCTCAGGATTCTGACAAATAGGCGGGCGGGCGCGGCGGCGGCGCGCTTTAGTTACGCTGTAATTGGTTTTTTAATGCGGTACTCGCGAAGTACCACCTTCCGCTTTATCAAGTGAATACATTATCAAATCGTTAGGTCGCGGTCGAGTCCCCCTGCCGAGCCCTCCGCACAATGAATAAGAATCAAATGCTTTACTCGCTTCACACCGCACCGCAACCAGATACTGTAGGGGTTGCAAATTAGTGATTGTGGCGCCCGACTTCTCATTTTAACGGCAATAAATACAAATTAAACCATTACACTCATTGTTGTGATTATAGAGAAATGATTTATTCGTAACTTTTGATCCGGAAAATTATTTGGGAGGAAGATTCTAATTCAAGGATTAAGTAAGACTAAGAAGAATAGCTGAATAAGAAGAAGAATAGCTCTTTGAAGTTTTAAAAAACCTTGACAGCCGACTGACGCAAGACAAAAGGGGCAATAAAATTTACAAGCGAGGATATTCAAAGAAGATCTCACCTCCAACGGGTCATCGTCGCCCCGGTCACGTCCGTGCCTCCTTGTTACTTGTGACAGCGCCTACTGAATAGCGGACGCATTTGATTGCGCTACGATGCTACGACGTATCAGTAGCCATCGTAAACATTTACGAGAATTCACAAATGACTGGAAAGGTTTGACAGGTCGATCTGTCATTTTTCTAAATAAGTAATGTGGCCGGATTTATTCCATAATGACAGATCGACCTGTCAAACGTTTCCAGTCATTTGTGAATTCTAGTACTTACATGTAAATTGAAGTAAATATAAATTACAATATTTTAACGTCTGTGCAGTATCTATTGTTTTTAAATAGTGTCGCAAATGATAAAAGTAACGGACACAGAAACAAAGAGTTTTTTCTGGATTTCGGCTCTTGTCTCGATTGTAAACTCGAGTTTTGCGCCCAACGATAGAGCAACTTGTGATCATAAAGGCGTGGATGGAGCGGTATCAAATGTTACGCTCCCTTGCCGTTGTGCATGTCTCTTTAGCATGGGAATAATCTGGAGCCGTCATGTAGGAAGTCGCTTGTTTCCGGGGCTAAGTGGGCTATTCGCGTGCAAACGAGCGCGCTCTTTAAAAATAATAAAAACCCCTTCGGGCCCTATCTCTGCGGTGGGGGCCGTGCTGCCGCAAAATGTGCGAGCTTACAAATAGACAGGACTTCGCGAGATACAGAAGGCAAGCTCTGGTCTACAAAGTTAAGTCAGAGAGGGCTTTTAGTTGAATGAAGTTCATCGACGAATGGGTGGGCCTCATGAACAAATGGATAGGCAAATTGATAAAGTAAGACATAATAATTAGGGGAAAGTCTTTGTTAAGGCCCAAACCTAGGCCACTTTTGGCGGCGGCGATTCTTAGGTTCTAGGATCTGGCATCTAAACCTTAGGTCCTAAAAATAGTTAAGCCTAGGGATTATCATTTGACGTTTAGTTTTTAGCAAAATACGCATCCAAAAAGAAGATTGTTTCCATTGGCGGCGCTAGTTGTGCCTAGGTTATCACCTTAAGCTTTTTTTAGTATATTATGTATTTCTTTAGTAAACTTTACAAAAGACCCCATATAAAATTTCATTTGCCAGAAAATGTGTAGGTGCACGTCGCGTTGCTTTATAAGGGCCTTTTGTGTTCCCTTGCGTTATGACAGCAATGTATCCGAACAATGAGTCACTGGCTACTCCCGGTTTAATACCTTTAGTTTGTCAGCAGGGACCAAGAGTCTTTGGGCGGTGTTACGTGCCGTAGGCGCAGTCAGTGTTCGCAATACAACAAAAAAAAAAAACTTTGATGGTTCTTAAACGCTAAGCGCTTCCGGCAGTAAAGTTTTATTGTTTTAAAGTTACTAGGTACGTTATGGGTGACTCTATCGTGGAAGATCCGGGGAAAAATTAATATGGGGTAACTGTTTGGTGAAGAAAACGCAATATAAGCCGAGCTAGGAATGTGGAAAGACAACGAAGGAGATGAACGGATTTCAATTGCGTCCATTAGTTCATGTCAACGTAATAACCGATTCAAGCTCTTCGCCCTTCTTAACAAAATTCTTGGTGTTATCAATGCAAGTTGCGTACACGGACTGATGTCAATTGACAGTGATTTTATTACGACTCTCGCTTGATAGAAGCTCTAGATCCCCAATTTCGCCAAAAAGACTCTACAAGCTAAAACGAACCTTAATTCTGGCCGGTAAGGATGTTGTTGCCGCATTGATATGTTGGCCAAAATATACAGTGTTTACTTAAGTTATCAGCTGACCACTGAACGTCCCTCCGCTGCCCTCCGCATATAAAACTTAACTAACCGTAACCTCACACCACAGTATTACACCTCCGTAGTCCTTTGTACAAAAATGTCACGTTGTAATGAGAAAATCAAATTTCGTCTCCTTACTAACGAATATATGGACATAAAGTCATATTTTCATAGTCTTTATTTTACTTGACTTTATGTCAACTAAAATAAAGACTATGAAAAATCATAATGTAGTCTGCTACATAAAACCAACTGCAGGACAATGAACTTTACAGATTCTTTCAGGAAACTGTTTTTTTCATTCGCTGCAGGCAACGTTTAAAAGCAAAATCAAAGACCGGAAGTTGTCAAAGACGGGCCCGTATTCTTTCCTGTCCTCTCTATCTAGTTAGCGCGCGCGGGGGAAAAATGAAATATAGAGGCAATCCAAATAGATCGTTATCTACCCACGTGTTTACCGGCGGCGCCGCGGCACGTTCGGTTCATTTTGTTGCGAGGGTACAGTGGTTGTTCTTCCTACATAAGTTATGCCCCTGTTTTTTCGTGAGCCCACAATTTCAAATTTTGACCAAAACCATTTTTCTGTCTCTTTAATATAAGACTGTTTTGAAAGAATCTGTGGCACTGATTGTGTTTTGATAAGTTATTCAGAAAATAATATCTGCTTAGATTAATATCTGCTCGGGGTCATATGCCTCAAGGGAAGCCAGTCGCCATGCTGGTCTTGAATGACAAACCCATTAAGATTCATCCTAGTGGTGAAACAACAGTGAAACAGTAAGGAAAAACAGTCAAACGATTATAGATCGACAGAAGCAAACGCCATAAGAACAACCATGTATACAGTGTCCTCTGGCTATTATTGTTGATGAAGTTAAAATTATCTATCCACTTTGTAGATTTTCAAGGATTTCTATAAGAATAGGTAGCTAGTCTAGGTGATCGTTTCCACCTAAAAATGTACGCAGTTTCACCTGCTGAAACTGCTTCATAGTTTCATGAAAATAACTTAGTGAAATGAAAAGGTTACGTGACTGCACCCCCGCACCCTCTGTTCCCGTTAACAAGCGGACGCCACTGGGTGCTTCTGTTCAGCCTTTTAAAATAGGAACACGCATTGTTTGTGACCCGTATTTCTCGCCCCGCTGCCAATTTGAAGACAGCGCTTCAGACAGGGTGCCTCGAAGAACTTTCACACCCTCATTCTTTGTGAACAAATTCTATATATCTCAATATTTTACCTATTCACCATTAATTGGGTGATTCTTTAGAGGGTCGATTGGCGGAGTCACACCCTTATATCTCCTAAAGTATACAACACACAGTACTCTATTAGCATTTAATCGTGTTCTTAACTAACGCACTATTGAGGCATGTCTATAAAAATCAATATTTCATTCAGGAAATAGCTTAAATATCCCATTGAAGCTGGCAAATTGGGTGATTTTGTGAGTATTTTGCATGTCACACGCGCGGCGCCTGTTATGTTATTGTTTGTAGTTTTACTTACGCGTACAGTACTGCTATAATTTATACCTTTCTGAATACCTAAAGAGTGCCTCTATCACATCATGTATCCATCGTTCTACTAAAAATAAAACTCTTGTGTCTGTAGACGTTCAAACTAATGTCACGCGGCGAGCGAAGTTGAAACCGCGCAACAAAAGTATGCTTTTAAACATACTTGAATACGCGGTAAGTGTCTTGTGATTGCTGCAAAATATCATCAGTCATACCACAGTGCTAAGGTGGGACTGGTATGTCGCTAACTTTGGCGCTAACACTTTGAGGTATGTTCTTCACTTTTTTTAAGTTTTGGTTCGGGAGGGTAATTGAAACTTGTGGTTCATTTTGCTAGTTAAGTGATACTATTTGCACTTAACGATCCAAAGTACATGATAGCGTATATCCCTGAGTAGGTATTGCCATCAAAATAAATACGATAGCTTTTATAGTTAAAAAGACACAACGTCATTTTTAAATTTTATTGATATCCGTGGCCCTAAAATCCATGGATTTAAGCCATGGATATCACATATCGGCCATGGATATCAAGTATATGTTCTTAAATTTCACTTATTTTAGGGTTGCGTACTGAAAAAGTGCCAAATAAGACCCTATTACTAATCCAGTATATATCTGCATGTCTGTCTGCTTGTTTGCCTTATGGTTTACGAGCTGTTGTTAACTTTAAATATAATAGGTTGAGTAATAGGCAAGAATTTGAATTTTTCACAGAATTTGTGCATAAGAAACATTAACGTTGTGATAAAAATTAAGGAGAATTTATTAAATAGTAAACTTTTGCACTTGATTGGTTTTACTCCATGTTATAACTATGTACTTACACAAATTTTGTCAAATCTATTGTAATTATACGGCTTAATTTACACAAAAATAATAAAAACCGGCCAAGTTTAAGCCAGAATCATGAACCGAGGGTTCCTCACTTTCTTTCAAAGAGGGATTCTTCCAAATAGGTACATGCAAATAATAGTAGAATTAGCAGAGGCAGAGTAATAAAGTCCCGTTTAGCACCCTTCGGATGCAATATCCTAAAATTGTCCCTTGTTAGTTGGAGTCGCGTACCGGGGATGCCGTACCACCACCCAAAGTAAGGGGTAAACATAATATTAAAATATGTTACACAAATATATTGTGGTGTTACGGAACTACTTCTTCTTATGAAACTTCTTCACGCCTAAACGGCTGGATGGCTTTGGATGAAATTTGGGATGGATGTGTAATTTATTGTGCATTCATGATTATAGATTGTAAAGTAGCTGTTTGTGAAAACGTTTTATAAGACTGATCATTAATACCTGAAATAATATAAAAGTACAAATGTTAAGAATTAATGTGACTAATGGTAGAGCGCCTGCACGGAATGCAATAGGTTGCGGGTTCACATCCTGTCCTGAGCGAATTTTTTAACCTAATAAAAATCTTTATAAAGTTCTCTAGCACGGGTTTAGTTCTTAAGAAAATACAAAAAGTGGTTAGTGTGACTATTTTATAAACATTGTTGATTTTATTATAGTAAATCTTAAATGACCATACTTGATCTCCTATAATTGAATAACTTAGCCTGTTTAAAATAAAACTATGATAGCAATTGAAAAAGTTTAAAAACTTCTACTTTTTAACTGTGTTTTCTCAAAATAAAAATAAAAACTTTTATTACTTTTTTTTTATTATAATGATGGTTTATTTCCATATTTTTCCTTCATTTAGGCCCTGTTTAAGTCTGTGACAGTTTATGAGTGACAATCAAGCTAGTGAAAGCATTTATATACTACTGAAATTAATGTTTATATTAATTTTGGACACTATTTGATTTCCATGGCATATTTTTTGATATCCATGGCCTGTCAAAATAGAAGATTTTTTTCTGATTAACCTATAAAGCCTACAGGTGTGCCTCATCGACAGATTAGTTAGTTTTTAACCCTATTTTTCCTCTGTATTTTTAGTTTTCACCGACGATGAGAAAAAATAAAAGCCATGGATATCAATGAAGAACGCTTTTTTGAAGAATCATCCAATTACGTTGCATTCACATGGAACTATTAACTTATCACTACGTACAGGGGGGCCATAAAAATGTATACGAGTTATTTCCGCAATATTAATTCGCCGGTCCGAGCTGAACCTATAAACGGTAGGTAGTTAATCCTATGTATCATGTTGGAACGGTCATGGATTCAGAGATATCGGTAGTCTGCTATGAGTTATGAGTTGCGATTCCCCCGCGCGGGCCGGTCCAAGGTCCCGCGATGGGGTCCATTAGACCTCAGCCCGCTGCGTCGGTCGCACCTCTGATATATCTTACAGTTCCTTACCATCTGGCTATCCGTCTCATGTCTAATTGACCGTGGCCGTCATCGATTTGCGCTATTATCCGTAATTTATTACATCGCATTCCTTTACTTCGTCATTTATGAAGTTTCTGTAATATGTTAAAGTAAATTAATTGCTATAATGCAACTGTTGGTAGACAAAGCGTGATAAGAGCATTACAGCACTTCATTAGCATAATCTGTAACGGTGCTACAAGACTGGGGCGGCGACAGATAGCGTAGCAGAAGACGCTTAGGAAAATTAACTCCAGAGGCTCTACGTCGCTACGCCGTAGCACTTGGCGCGTAGCGGGGTGATCGCCCTTCTATAGAACGGTGCGTGTGACTGTTTTGTTTTTTATTGTCTTCCTACTCTCGATTGGAAGCTGCACCTGGTCTGTGTGTGATCTGCCGGTGGGCAGTAACGTGTGATTAGGTCGTAAAGGCGCGGGCGCAGGGCGGTAACTTCGTGATTGGATTAGGTCCAAGCGTCGGTTGACGAGTCCCTTGGGACGCTGCCCCGGGGCGCTCGACGACACATTGACACGCTGCGCGCTAATACATACGCTGTCGGAACAACACCAGTGTAACAAACAACGCCCTCTATAGACGAAATAAAATTTATTCTATATACGCACTATTTTTAAACTACCTAATTTTGTTTTAGATCTGAGGGATACGCTTAGAATTTTGGGGTGGCATCGATGGCGATTCCTAGCTATTGAGGATACGTGGTTGAACTAATGTTACCACAGTACTATTTAAAGAAATTATTAGGTGCAATTAGGGGTCATGTTGTGCGTGATTGGAATGCATGCGGTCGGGAGGGCCCCAGGCGAGGGTCCGGCGACAAATTCTTACAAATTAATACATCTTATCGGGAGCTTTCGAGCCCGCCCAACGCGCTATACGTCCGGAATATATTATGCTATCCTTACTCAATTTGGAGAAAGAAGTATTATTGACATTGAGTGGCTTTGAGGGAAAGATAAAATACGAATAGTTTTTGTAAAAGTCTGTGAGTGGATTTGAGGAAAATGTGTAGCTAGAACAGACAAGCGATGTCTGGCGAGTAGCAAACAATGTGACAGCGTGTCGGTGAGATGTGATTCCTAATCTCTGGGTGTAATCTGCTGCGTCGGCGGCGCGGCGCCCCGCGGCCGCGCTTCACGCTCCTTGTTTCGAGACTCGAGAGCAATCGAGGCGCCAATAAAAAAGACGACGGCGCCCCGGGACCCGCGCCGACTTATTTACAGAAGCCATTGCTATTTATTTTATTGACTGCCATTTGGCCTGACTTTTATCGCCGCCCGCTTTCCGCACTGAAACAACGCAGGTAAGACCGGCGAAAATGTTACTGTCTTCGATGATCGGTCGATCAGTGTTTGGGTACCTAGTTTTTTTTTTCGTGAAATGTAATTAAAGGTAGCATTGTAGCAATACAACGACAGTTGTCCTCGTGATTTAACATTAAAAAAGTTATTTACTTTTATGGCATTTTTATACAACGGGGGTTGATTCACCTCTAAATCTCAAACTAACAATGCTATTTTAAAACCCCTTTCGAACTTTAACCGAGCTATTCTTGTAAAAACCGAGGGTCAATATCGTATTATTATGATTCATGAAAATTCTATGGTAATGTAGGTTATTGCCGCAAAAGAAGTAGAGAAGGCAAGGTTTGGGCCAGGCAGGCGCTGGGCAAGGGGTGAGCGCCATTTTCCACACATCATTGCATCGGGTCGCAGATTTATTTGCATGCGGGCGGCTGACCAGCGGATCCATTACAGCCATTACGATCTATCTGATCAACCGGTACAAGAGTTATGGCGCTGTTGTTTTTTCTTAACTACACGAAAAATGCCAACAAAGAGAAAAACTGAATATCTAGGGAGCTTATAGAAGGCAATGCTTATGCAACGGGTTATGGTTTCCGCTATATTTCTTTCTTATGTCACTGGAAGGGACGCGTTTATGGACTGTGGCCGAATAAAATAAACTATCGACTAATGTAATCAATTCTATTGGATAATACGTTAGAATCGTAACAATAAATTCAGTTGAAAAACTCTACATTGAAGTTAGCAATAACACTTAGGTAAGGTATTAATCTAAGCTAGGTTTAATTATAATATTGTTAATAGATAGTGTAAAAGTATCTCTCACTGGAAAAAGTTTCGTGAAAGTTTGTTTGAAAGTTGTGTCCAAGACGAAGAAGTTTCCCGGGGACGGAGGGCGGCGATTTGGCGAGTTCTATTCAGATTTATGCCGTGCGTTTGGCTGCCGGCTCGCGACTCGTTCAATACAGATAATGAACGGGGCGGAAACTATAAATCTACTCAGTTGCAAAACTTGCCTAATAGAGGGAAAGTAGAGCCAATACTTTCAGCTATTAGCTCCATTGTAGCAGTCTCTATTTGTCCGTATTAACGGCGAGCCATTTGAACCTGCTTAGTGAGGTTTCCGCTTAAGCGTATTAATCTGAAATTAGGTCGCAGTTAAAACTGCTACCGTGTTAGGTAAGGGTCAGTGTTCCACTTACCCATTCCATTGCCTTTGAAAGAATCGATAGGAATTAGGTAAGTACCCACGAGCAATTTCAATTTACATTATCTCTGCAAAGCAGAAGAAGGGGAGAAAGAAATATTTGCACAATGACCGTTTATCGCAATCCAATAATTACGATAAGGAATGCCGATGAGGAAAACAAAGTGGGGTCAATCGGGAAGTTGTATCGATGCCTCAAATGGCTTGCGATTATGCAAGCGGTCTCATTGACGGAACGAGCTCGATAAATCCTACTTATATTATAAATGCGAAAGTTTGTGAGTGAGTGAGTGAGTGAGTGAGTGAGTGTGTTTGTTACCTTATAACGCTGAATCCGCTGGACGGATTTGGATGAAATTTGGAATGTAGATAGCTGAGACATCAGAATAACATATAGGCTACATATTATCACGCTTTGGTGCTTAGGAGCAAAATAAACACAGAAAGATTATCATATAGTGGCTATTTGTATAAAAGTGAACGACAAAACCATTTACCAAAGACCCTCTGTCATCACGTAGCGTTGAGCTATTTACTTTCGTAAATCCATCGAAAACTGAACAACGGTGAATTTTAATGCACCAAACAGTCCGCAATGTGCCGCAAAACTCAAACGATGTACAACAGTGAAGAAGTTGTTTTTAATTATCGCTGTCATCCGTCACTGTCACAAAAATAGTATATATCAACAAAGCAATAAAGGAAAAATCTACAAGTTTAATTACTCAAAACAGGCAAAAAACATAAGTTCAGTGATAGCTACTTACAATCTGAAAGAGCCAATAAATCCTTACTTTAAAAACTCTGCATCCAGCAGTATTATCAAAGCTCTTTACAAAGTTGCGGTTGCATCCTGAGATCTTTCAGCCAGACGAGATCGAACGTCCGTTGAGTGCATTGCTGATTGCTGGGTATTCAGGGAAGAATAGGATGCACCAGACCTCGAAGAAAAATAAAGATACGATGTTCTGACCAAAAAATCAGCTGTGCGTACTGTGCAAGTGTGAAAACATTGTAGAGTCCCGAGCGACCATAGGCGCATAACATCAGCCATTGATGGTATAACATTTTAGTACCATGATCGATTATTTCCATTAAGTAAGTACCTAGGATTGGTCACAGGACCGGTGCACTATTACATAATATCATAGTCGCGGTTGTTCGTTGTTGACAACTCTGATAGGCTTTCCACATACTACAGACTGATGAGAAGATTGGAGCATGTGAAAATCCCCGAACCGCCTGCGTGGTGGTGTTGCCCGAATGAAAGATATGTGAGAAATTGATCCAAAAGAGGTGTTTTGTGCCAATCTTAAACCATACCGACAACTTCGCGTCGTCATACCAGACCCTGTCCTGATGCTCCACAGTGCAGCTTATCGGATTTCCTGGAGGCGACCCCAGCGTGACGTGTGTGTGTGACGCTTTCAACACGAAAGAAGAATAAGACCGACGATTCAAAACAGGGGCCTTAGCCTGTAACACAATGGCGTATCAATGGCGTTGGAGTCCTAGGTAGAAGGACAAATCCAAATCCATTGTGTTACAGGCTAAGGGCAAAGTTGTTTCAGACTATGGTATCGTAGATGCTAAGAAGACGGGTTGGGTGTTTCAGAAGGGCAGCTCATAGAAAAAAAAACTATTCAATGTGATAGAAATAATATGTTTAAGTATCTCCTGATATTATCTCATATTTTCTGGTGTCAGAACCCAATTATTATGATCGTTCTATTTGAAATAGTATGATACAAAATAAAAAAATAAAATAAAATTTCTTAAATTTTTTCTCTGTTAAGTAACTTCGTGCCTATATTACGAGTAGGTGACGCTAACTAGCTCTGTTAGAGATCTTTTACAGTTTTATAGAACGCCAGAGAGATGTTGAGACCTGTGAGGTACTGCAGCGAATGCTGATAAATATTCATTCACCAAACAGCGCAAGCAAACGAGATGTACTTGGGTATCAAACTACGCATTAGGGCTCTCTAACACAAGGCCACAAAGGCCACAAAGGCACGAAGACTTGGGGCGAGAATAACTGAACAGAGACAACCCAGACTGAAAGTTTGCAATAAGGAGTAGCAGATTAGCGGACTCAAAATGATAGGATAGGGCTAAAAAGAAAAGATAATTATTGAGTGTTTCTTGAAATGTAGGTAACCCGCGTTAAATCAGTTAGATGCCTATAACAGTAGGTATCTGCATCTTTGCTCCGTTCAGTTTGGAAGAAGCAGATAACAACGCGAGGTCCACGGGAGCGAAATCTCGGGCCAACGCTTTGATAGTGCAGGGGGTGTGTTTTAAGTACATCATACCTACTAGGTGGCAAAAAATATGCTAGGTACAATTTGCAAAATCACCACGTTTATCCTTTTTCTCTTAGCCACGTGAATGAAGTCGTGGGCACTAGCTATCAACACTAATATTATAAAGTGGAAAAGGTTGTAAGTATGTACGTATGTAGGGGGGTAATCTCCATAACTACTCATCCGATTATAAAAATTCCTTCACTAATCGGAAGCTACGTTATTGCGAGTGCTATAGGCTATGTTTTATTGTGATAACGGGAAAAAAACTAAGTCTGCGCGGACGAAGTCGCGGGCAAAAGCTAGTAGCTAATATATTCTTGACCGCATGGGGAGCTCTTACTTGCAGCGTTATGTATGCCTACAAGGGGGAGAGACTATAAAAGACAAAATATACCTGATGTATGAAAGTAGATTTTAGCAGGCAAGGGCATAGGATAGGTTGCTTACTTTTCACGCCAACTCCCTTCCATAGATACCTATTAAAATTCCTCGTCGTTCAAATTTGTATTTTTAATATTTTACTTTTAATGCTTTAATTATTTTAATGGCATCCGGGTGATTCGGTAGGTACACAGATTGAATAGATGCTGCAAGTTTAGCAAGTTGGTTAACTTTTTTATTTCTAAAATCGTGATTCGAATTTACATCTCTAGGCACTTTTTGGCCGCATGCGTAGAGTTCCTGACTAGATATTGATAATACTTAGTCCCGAATGTAGAAATATGCTTTCAGTAGAGGCACCTTTCAGCCGCATACGTAAGAAGTTCGTAACTAGCTTTCTATTGAGGATTTTTATTAAGCCAGTCCCTATGACTGGGTGGATGGACGCGCGACAAATCAAGCGCGCGTTGCAATGGGAGGACAGCGCTGCCCCGCATCGACAGGGCTTGATTTATCGCGCGTCCGATAAATCGCATTGAAACCCCCGCTCCGTTTGTTTTGCTCGCCTGCAAATAACTATTAAATTGAGAGTCGGTAAGACTTTTAAGTGACATTACTTATTATCTTCTATGCAAGCTTCTGTGATACCTCGGTCTAAGTTTGTGGTGATACCAAATCTATAATAGTATCCAGTGACAAGAACTGAGAACCGGGAAAAAAAAACAGATTCTTGTCTATCTAGGTATCGACAAACTGTAGAACAGGACAATACCTTTATTTTTAGAAAACACAGGATGAAGAATGTCGTGTTGTTATTGCTACGACGACGGCGGCGTGGCGTAGCACTCGTAGCGCATCGTCGTAGCATCTTTAGGAGGTTTACCACGTATGTAAATGTCCTAGTTTTCTGACTGTGTCGCAACGGCATAAGCATAAGCACCTAATTATAATTTTAATGTTTATTAAGGATTATGTTGGCTTTCCTAAATAAATAAATAAATAAATTAACCCTGAGAAAAACCTAATAAATAAAATGTTACTTTGAGATTTTATGCGCCGTGCCCGTGAGCGCATAAAATCTCAAAGCGCGTGTTATGTGTAAAATTAAATTCAGGCCATCTTTACAGAGGCCGTTTTAATTTGGCGCTAATAGCCGGTGACCGTGTTAAATCTCTGGTAATCCTGGCGGGAACAAATATAGTTTAGACGCGATAAGGTGCGTCCAGCGGCTGCGGGGGTGCTAAATGCCCCATTTATATGGTGATGCTTGCCCTCTGGCCGGACTGCCCGCGCTCCCTGGGGCACGTTTTGTAAATGGCACCGCTTGGAACTAACGGTGGGACACTGCCCAGCGACACTGATGGTTTAGTTAGATTGAAGAGATTTAACAGCCTAGCGGCGACTATTGAATACAGATTAATTGCGGTGGCGGTCAAGGAAGAACCTATTGGTGCAAACAAATGCTACGAAAATATTTAGTCACATAGATTGTATTGGGAAAGGACCTAATTGTAATAGCTCGTTGAAACTGACTGGCTCGCTTCATTAGGTGAAGATGTATTTTTTTAAGATTTTAGGGTAGGCCCCATATAATGCGCGGAAAGTCCCCCTTATCGAAAATATCACTGACTGCGGCGGTATGTGGCAGAGTCAAAGTCAGTCTTTTTAAATATATAAGTGAAGCATCAACAGATCAAAGTAACTGGACACATCATCGAAAACCAAAACAAAGCGGAGGCCGGAAAAAAACGTAAACAGAGAGCGGCGAAAATATCTGTTTGTTTGCGTGAAAAAATCAACGGTGGACGGTGGTCAACTAATTTACATGGTAAACGGTCGCTTAGGATGTGTCGTCACGTGCGGCCATGCGGTACCAAGGACACACATGTCTGTCAGGTAAGGTAGGAATGAATAAGTTGGTTGGTGTTTGGCCAGCCGCATGTTAATAATAACATCTAGGTAGGTAAGTACTTACACACCACCTGCTTTATTGCACGTTTGTAGTAATGTTTGCCCAAGAGAGATCCAAGTTCGCCGGAAGTGCATAAGTAAAATAATTAGCTACAACCGCCTGCGTAGCACGAGATCGTCTGAGCGACACGCTAGGATACCCCATGGCAACTCTCTTGTCGCGCCCGGAGTATAAGTCTTTCAATCGAACAAAAATGGGTAGTGTTGCTGTCCATTGGGTCCCTACGGTGCTGCACGTCTACGCAACAAACGGAATTTTAAAGAAGCCAGAATTTTTGTCAGTGTACCTACCTAGGTTTTCCTATAATAACCATCTCCTATGTCGAGGGTGATCGTGAAGTTCCTTTGTTGGTTATTCACGACGAAAAAGCTTTAAGCTCTCAAGAAGGACTGTATGTCCGCCTGTGACTTGCAGATACCAGAAGTTTATTAAAGGAGCAAGGTGATGATAATGGCGTCGTATAATTTAATTCCACAGAGCTGTTAAGTGGGTGACTAGGCGCGATGAGAGCGGTGCGTCATTAGCGGTTATCACTTCATTCCGGGTGAAAAAATTTCAACGGCCCTCCGCCGCGCTCTCACGAGCTCTTTAGTGATTTATTAATTTTCACCTGATAAATATGGTGCGTGTTAGGTAGCGACTTCGAGCGCTAACTAGGAAGTAGAAGGAAGGGACAGTTTATGGAGAAAAGGAATGTGTTCTGCGATGATGGACTTACCTACCTAGATGTTTTGGCTGTGAGAACAAGGTGAGAATCCTCCCTCACATTGAAAAATTTCCTCTGCTTTTGTACCCAAAAATAACTAAAAACAAGCCGTGAAGTGAAAGGATTTTTTTAAACCGTTTTTAAACAATGACTAAAGAGGTTTCAGCCTACTAAACTTTACAGTAAAGCAAATTCTGCTAGGTAGTTAGTACGTACTTATTACAAACCTCCATGGAGACAAAAATATGTAATTTCATAAAGGGTGAGCTCTACGGTGAGTACGGTGACAGGAGGCAGCGAGCGAAGAGGGTTACCTACGTTGGCCCGGGCTCAAGCCGCGCTGGAGTGCGAGAGTGCAGCGTCAGCATTGTGCCCGATCGATATCCATCTTCCCGTCTGTTGATATGGGCCCCACGTTTTATGAATGACACCTTGTCTTATGTTATGATGAAATCTTCTTGTAAGTATTAAACTACATACCTACTTCGATACTGTATGTACCTAGGTACGGTCAGACACAGTCTAGGATACCCCAAGGTAGCTATTTACAGCGCGCGGCATAAGGGCGCCAAACGAACAAAGAGGGCTATCCTAGCGTGTGGCCGACTGTACCTGCCTCAGCAATCGGAACTACCTGTAGGGTTCATGTTTACAAATAAGTAGATAGGTAAGTAACTACTCTAAAAACGAGGATTTTCATTATGAAGGCCATAGGAATATTCAGCAAACCCTTTATTCCATTCATCAAGGCGGGCGGGGGTAAACAGTGGCACCAACACCAAACCAAAACCACAGAACGTGACAGAACACAAGCTGACACCGAAACATGAATGTAGTGTAGTACCACAAAATCTAACAGATGGCGCTGCTAACCTCAATATTGTCAATGCAACGTTTTCTAAATTGTTGGCTGAATGGCATAGAATCGTTGCAGCGTTCATATGACAGACATAAAAAATGCTAAATGTCAAAATACTGTGTGATGGATGTAGTGCGAAATGTTTATTTGATAAAAAAAACTTGTTAGAAAGTAAAAACGAGCCATAAAACATACAGAATTTCAGGCCAAGACCCCACTGAAGCAATCTCATTATTTACTAAAGTTAAAGTTGTACAAATCACCGTGTTTTATTCCTCTAAAGTGGTTAGCCTTGAAGTGGATGTCACCTATTACTACAAATGAGTGTTGTTTATCTTACATTTAGTGTTATTTGTCTCAATTTACTATTATATGGCTTTGATATTTGACTTATGTTCCAATCCCATATTGAGGAGGCATGTTTTACCCACGCATTCGGGAGAAAAGTGCGGGTGTAGTGCTTCTCTGGTGCTGGTGTGTGGCGGTGGCGAGTGCAGCGTCCTCGGCGGCCTGCGATAAGTCGCGCCGGGTCTTCACCGACCCCAGCGGCGTCATCACCGACGGGCCCAGCAGCTCCAACTACACACAAGTCAGTGCCATATCATGTCTTCATTCTACAACTACTACTAAGTCCTTTGCCTCTACGTAATGAGATGATTTATACAGCGCCTAGTGGCACCTTCACTTAAACTAGATGGGTGAAGTGACCACTCGACGCTGCAGTGCCTGGGACATTGTTAAGATTGAGTTCTTCACGCTACAGGCACTAACAAAACCACACTCTCAACCTCTCTAAATAACTCACCCTTTTCTTCTAGGATTCTCACTGCGAATGGCTCATTAAAGCTGCAAACAAGAGTCAATACATCACCTTAAGTTTCATTCGTATGGGCACGGAATGTTCCTATGATTATGTGTTTGTGTATGACGGAGATTCATTTGATGCTCCGCTCTTGGGGAGTTTTAGTGGCAAAACTGAGCCACAAAATGTCACCGCTTCAAGTGGTTTTGTGAGTACACTATAGTCTGTAAAATATAGCTTGAGCTCTGTGACAGCTGTCATCGAAATCATACCCATCAAGTTCCGAATTTTTTAACGGTAAATTTACTCTACGATAATCTCATACTTCATTGGTGCAGAATTAGTGACGTACGATGAGTTATCATAACCATAGACTAGAAACTATGCTGATCTTGCACATAAAAAAATCGACGATCACAGACAGCAGGATAGCTTGATAGTTGTGTTGAGTGAGTTATTAATACGAGTGCCGACCGACGCCTATTTTAGGCTTCGTGTTTTCAGTTCTCATTGCTTTTTGTTTTTTTGTTTTTTGTTGAGTTTTGTTGATCGTTTGTTATTTTTATTCGTTGCATAATGCCAAGAACGAAGAAAACTGTTCTAAATAGTGAATGCCGTGCGTTTATTATTCACTTACGTGAATATTTCGAGCGCGAGAACCAAAATGGTGGTCCGCTTTTGCCATTGGCGCAAGTATGCAACAGAGTCTGATCAATATTCCATGTTTGTTTTCACTATACTTTTATACTGTGTTTAAAATAATCCTATTAGCAATAATATTCTTGATAATCAATAATTATTACCATGATCATTCTCAACATTGTCCCATCACTACCTATACCACTTTGACATCTGTCACAGAGCTCAAGCTATATTTTATAGACTATACTACATCTAATTTACTACTGATTATACTACACAACGCTATTATTAAATCATAATAAATAACATTTCAGATGTTAATACTATTGTATAGTGATACAAATTATGTGCTGGATGGGTTCCGTGCTACATATGCTGTGCACAACTGCCCCAACAACTGTACGGGGCGGGGGCTGTGTTTGTCCAACCGTTGCTTCTGTGGGGGCAAGTGGGGCGGCCCGGACTGCAGTGTGGAGCTCTGCCCCAATCTCTGCTCGGGGAACGGACAGTGCAAGTCTAACGGCTGCTTGTGCAAGAAGGGGTATACTTTTACTAAGTTTATTTTTTTGTTTCTATACTTAGAAAAGATCTTGCCTTACAATTTTATCCTTAAAGCAACATAATTATCTAAAAAACATCCTAGAAGGTGTAACTTCTCATTTAATACTAATTATCCAAACTATAAAAAAATAAAGATGCATTGGCATATTGTAAGTGAGTAGAGAGTACAGCAGTAAATGCTTTAGTAGAATGAATAATAAGAATCTTATTTGAGCCTGTTATCTTATCTTGTCAGATTCAGTCTTGATGACTCAGGGCCCTTTGACCCAATAAGATCCTCACAGTGTAAAATTATAAAAAGTTAAATGACTTTACAGGTTTTCGGGAGAATCTTGTTCCCTAAAGAAGAATGATAAAGAAGGTAACAGCTGGCACTGGTTGTCGAGGACTGAAAGTGGCATGACAGCGCGGGCCGCTCACTCCGCGGTCTATGTCAACCACACTGACTCTCTATACGTATTTGGAGGATATGATCTGAATAAAGTACTAGGTTTACTTGAGGTGTACAAGTGAGTGTCTGTTTATTTCATTTGGTAGAATTACCATTACCACAAGCACCATGATTTAGATGCATGATCATCATTCCATCAATCAACATACAAGAAACAAATAAGTACTGTGTATACCTGCTGCTTATATTGATAGACTTATTTAGTTTTTTACATGATGAGATTTTTAAAGCTTTGCTATTTAAGTTTTCGTTCTGCTTAATTAGTAAGGAAAAAAGGGTGTTTATATGAACAACACAGTTCAATGTACTCATATGCAATGACTTTATCTTCTATCATAAATACACTTTTAATGGATCCTATTACATTAATGACTACTTTGTAGGACATGTTGACTTGGTCTTAAATTGCCTGTTTTATCACATTTGATTACAGATTTTCTACTAGTCAATGGTATGATGAAAATGGAAAAGTACTGCGCAGATATCCTACTAACGAAGAAATTGATCAGTCAATACTCATGCTTTTTGCAAAGGTATATAATCAAACAACTAAAGACTTTTGCGGCCAAAGACAGTGATAAAAAGGGCACAGGGCACATTTCTATAACACTTTAAAAACCAAGGTGTGCCCTGATCACCTTGAAATCCGCACTGACATAATTTCATTGAAAGCTTAATGTAAAAGGACTACAAGTCTGTTATTCTGCCCTTGGCCAAATTATGTCATCGGTACTACAAGTGTACGCATTTATTACCGAAGCGATTCGAGCCGCTTTTATATCTACAAAACTGTTCGCAGGGTAACGTTGACGGCAGCTTAAAGATCGGGAACAGATCAACGTTATTTAACCTTCTCCTGTCGTCATTCTCCCATCACGACAAGACTACCCTGCCGCTCATGTACACGCATCCGCCGCGGCCATACTCTGAGAGCTACCTTCACTTCACGGACCCGCCAGAGTTCGTGAGCTCGGTCGTTAAGAACAGTACGAAGCCTGAGCCTCGGTACGGGCACTCGGCGTGTGCTCACGAGGTCGGGTTCGCCCTGTACGGGGGGAAGCTGTCAGACGGAAGCCTGTCGTCTGAGCTGTGGTTATACGACGCGGCACAGGAGCGCTGGTCCCTGCGAGCCGCCAACTCCTCGTTCACGCCGCCCGGCCTCACGCGCCACTCGCTCACGGCCGTCGGCGATGACATTTACTTGTTCGGCGGCAGCACGGTCGACGGAGAGTTCTCCTCAAGGTGATTGCGCCGGCAGTACGCTCCGACCTCTAATTATCTCACGACTCCGTTATGCTAATGCGCTCGGCAAAAACGCAGCGTTTTCCTTGTTGATTTCCACATTTTAATGCTTCTATTTTTATTCAGAGGATTGCAATATTATTGTAAAGTAATAGCTCGTTATTTCCTTTTTGCAGCATGTACAAAATAACCCTGAAGGAGGATGGTTCGGAGTCTTGGGAGAGGGTTCAAGTTCGCGGCGGGAAAGAACTTGACGTTCGAGTGGTCGCGCACAGCGCCGTGTATCACACTTATTCTAACTCCATTCTCGTGTACGGCGGAGTTGTGGCTAGCGTCGCCAGGCAAGTGCCCTCTAATAATGCTCATAATGTGAGGATCACAAAAAAAATGTAAAACGCCCTAACGGACATATTCCCGAGCTCATTATACTGGTCTCAAACAAAGATATTATGTAAGTCACGGGTTTCCTCACGAAACTTTACTACGCCGTTAGCGATTGCTTTTGCGCTCCTGAAAGGAAGGTGTAGGGCTCTCAAGCGCACAGGTATATACAGCGCCTTAGGTGATCATCTAAAATAGTCACAAAATCCCTAATATTGTGTTAATATTTTAGGTTTTCAAAGCTATCCGACAGAATGTTCGCATTCGACGTCGACAGTCGACACTGGAGCGAGATCCATTATCCGAGAGCCCATTTGCGCGACACATACGTCCCGAGAGAAAGGGCGTTTCATACAGCTACTGTAATTGGTGAATTATTCCTTTTGATTTATATTGCTGTTGATATAATACGCATACGAGAGTGGTAAAATAACCGTCGATAAATCTTTTATTTTAGGTAACTACCTGATAGTTTTCGGCGGTTACTCTCACAGACATAACAGGGAAGAGATCTGCTATGATACGCAAATGTACATCTATCACCTTGGTTGTCACTCGTGGATACCGCTAGACGTGTTGGGCAAAACTAGGAAATACTATCCAAAGAAGCAAGGCGTGTTCGCGCACGCGGCGGCGTTGAAACCACCATCGACATTGCTGATTGCTGGTGGATATCATGGAAATGTCAATGGTACGTATTTGATTTGGTTTGGTTTATTGCGATTGAATAGTCGTAGGTACTTACTAGTGCTAGTATTGTGTGAATAGACAAGACAAGGGGAAGGAGAACTTGAAAAGATGCCGCGGTCGCTGCCAATGCCTCCTAGAGTCCTAGGCAAACCTACTAAAAATAAAGAAATGCAAATATTAGTATGGAGTTTTCTGCCATTGTTTAATGACAATACAGACAAAGTCACAGGCCACAGCTAGGTAAACTATAATCCGCGCGGGTGTCACGTTTATCCTTGAAGAGGCGGTTAAATAGGTAAAATAGAAAGACGCGATCAGAATTTAAAGTAATTTTAATAAAAATATAAAAGTGGGTAGTTTACAAAAGTGCTACCGGCTACAAAATCGAAGAGCTAAGGTCGAAAGTAAAGAGGGCCTAATCAGTTTCTCAATCAGCGTTGAACTAACACTTCACTAGTACTGTCCTGGTTCGCTGAAGGTGGTAGACCCGCAGAGAGAAGTGCCAGGCAGGTGGTGGTCGGGCGCAGGTGTTAGGCGGCCGACGTGAAGAGAAGAGTAGAAAAGATTGCAAGGGGCCGTAACGCGGCCAAGAAGTAGGTGGGCCGGTTTTCCAGCCGTGCAGAGAAGAGGCTACATTTGTAGCCGTGCCGTGGAACCCCAATTAGCGGGGGCACACGACACAAAGTATTCGTAAAGAAGTTACATTTTAAATGGTTTAACAGCGCAAGATGCGGCAAGGTATTATCCACCTCCGGACATTTAGAGCGGCAGTGGCCACGGCAATATAGTGCGCGCGCGCCTGCTGCCGTAGCCCGGAGGAGAATCACGATGCAAGCGTCGATCCAACATGGCCACCAGACCAGCGCGGTAGGGCGCTGCCAGTTATTCACACCGCCCGATACTTAGAGAAACCGATAAGGTCGGTTATGATCGGACGGTGTAAAATAAAAGAGTAACGGCAATAAATAACGTTACATTACCCCGCTTCGCACCGAAGGATTTTATTCCCTCTGGAATAAAATCCGCTAAACCTAAGAAAACTTAATAGAACTACGCACTCAACTCCTCCCGCTGTCATACTTCTTTCATACATCTTATTCGCTACATTCATCTTGTTTCGACCCAATCTTTCATACTATCATCATTCGATCTCACCCCTTTGACTCTTATACAAAGAAGAGCAAAGGAGCACAATATCATACCCTTCAGCGTAGAACTATGTATAAGTTATAAAAGCAAACAAAAGAAAATATTTTAAAAGATAGGTACAACTGTCATAAAAAGTAGGAACAGCTGTAAGTATTTATTCGTTCAAAGTAAAAAAAAAAACTACTACGCCAGGTCTTATAAAGGAAGACCTTCTGGCTGCTACCCTAAAATCCTAGCAAAAGTGACGAATAAAAACAACGGATAGGTAGCCAAGCCTTTTGGCGTAAAGTGTGAGCAAAATACAAGACGACATAAAAAAAATACCCCGTTCTGTAACAATATCTTTTACAGAAGGATTTGTTTTTTCAGGTTGCAAGCCATTACAAAAAAATGTATTTAAAAATAAAGCAAAATGGGGAAATTAAAAAAATGCAACTAGTGTGTAGGGTAGTTGAAGAAAACAAATATTAGCAAAATATGTCAGGCTCATGCTGACTACAGGTATAAAAATCACCCTACACCTTAGTTGACTGCAACCTAAAAGAAAACAAAAAAACAAAACTTTACAATAACACGCACACACACAATGCTAGTGATAGTCCAAAGCTGAAGAGAAACTGATCCTTACCACGTATTGGGCGCCAATGTCACGAAATGCCTAGAAGGAAATAAAGATAGGTAAAGTAGGGCCTGATCAGTTTCTCAATCAGCGTTGAACTAACACTTCACTAGTACTGTCCTGGTTCGCTGAAGGTGGTAGACCCGCAGAGAGAAGTGCCAGGCAGGTGGTGGTCGGGCGCAGGTGTTAGGCGGCCGACGTGAAGAGAAGAGTAGAAAAGATTGCAAGGGGCCGTAACGCGGCCAAGAAGTAGGTGGGCCGGTTTTCCAGCCGTGCAGAGAAGAGGCTACATTTGTAGCCGTGCCGTGGAACCCCAATTAGCGGGGGCACACGACACAAAGTATTCGTAAAGAAGTTACATTTTAAATGGTTTAACAGCGCAAGATGCGGCAAGGTATTATCCACCTCCGGACATTTAGAGCGGCAGTGGCCACGGCAATATAGTGCGCGCGCGCCTGCTGCCGTAGCCCGGAGGAGAATCACGATGCAAGCGTCGATCCAACATGGCCACCAGACCAGCGCGGTAGGGCGCTGCCAGTGATTCACACCGCCCGATACTTAGAGAAACCGATAAGGTCGGTTATGATCGGACGGTGTAAAATAAAAGAGTAACGGCAATAAATAACGTTACACGGGATAAGAATGGGACACGACCTTTTGGAACCGAGACGCGCGTGGTAAGCAAACTCGCGTCGAAGCAACCTTGTCAAAGTAAAATAAAGATATATTTTCGATTGACTTCGACCAGGTTCCATCCCATTCTCATCGCGCACGCAATATACAAGATAAGATAATTTTTATTTATTAAAAACCATAAATAAAAATTTACAACAGGTAAATAAAGTACAATGGTTTCGCCAGTTGAGCTACTTAACATTTATCCAGCGGTCTCCACAGTAGACGGAAATCTGTGTCGTGGAGAACAGATTCAGAGAGTTGGGCGCAATAGTTTTAGATAGTAAATGTAAACACGACTACCTACAGATTAATAATACGGTGACACAACATTTGATGTCCACAGGTGACTTGTTAGCCTACGTGGTGCCAAGCTGGCAGGCCGGCATCACGACCGGAGACCCCGAGTCGGCGTGCCCGCGACATCGCTCGCAGCCCGAGTGCCTCGCCGACCCCGAGTGCGGCTGGTGTTCCGCCGACGATGTAAGTGCTGAACGCACACTGGTCTTCCCCACTTCCCGAAAGGGAATTGGAGGGTTGGAGGCACATTGGTCTTCCCCACTTCCCGAAAGGTCTTCCCCACTTCCTCGTTGGAGGCGCTCTTCCCGAGGGATCTTCCGCTGTCCGTGACTAACTAAGGCCTTTGCATCTACGTAATGAGATGATTTATACAGAGTCCAGTGGCACCTTCACTCACACTAGATGGGTGAAGAGACCACTCGGCGCTGCAGTGCCTGGGACATTTGTCCGTGATTAAGGCCCGTAATATCAATCAAAGTTTAAACCAAAAATACTAGTTTAAACCCTGTCTGTCGATTAATTTTCATACAAAATGCGAGGTTTAATCTATGGTCCGAGTTTAAACTGTGATTGATATTATGGCACTAAAAGGGAGATCTAGGCATACTAGCGTAGTCAATGAAAAAAATCACATCTTCTTTTCGGATGCGTTACTCGCTAAAAGCGAGCCGTTTTATGAGAATCCCCAGGCTTAACTATTTTTAGGACCTAAGGCCTAGATTCCAGATCATAGAAACTACGAATAAATCCTGCACAAGAAAAAAGCGGCGGCCCTAGGGCAATGGTCATGTGCTGAATCAAAGGTTAGGTTAGCGCCTTTCTGACAAAAGGACAGCGCCCTGCAATCGAAAGTTTTCAACAGAACAAAATCAATTCAAGATAGATAGATAAGAAGTTTATTGTATTAACAAAACACACACAGAAAATTAAAGTTAATAGTTACATATAAAACTTAGACTAACTTATAATAACAAAACAAATATAAAACTGACATAACTTATGTGTGCGAGTGTGTGTCCGGCAATACAATGGGCCACAACTCAGTGCCTGTACTTGCTAAAAGGCAAAACACAGATTTTCAGTTGTTGCCCTTTAGTGCTGAGCGCGCGCAGCCTTATAATAAGAAACTACAGCTTTAAAACAATAAAAAAAAAACCTTAACCATCCTCCACAGATTTGCTACGGGCGAACAATCGGCTCTAACTGCACGACCAACCTGCAGTCCATCCGTTGCGGCGGTATCTGCCCCGCGCTCGGCGACTGCCACTCGTGTCTCATCCACGGGCCGGCCATAGAAGGGCGCAACAGCTCCCGCGCGCCCCTACCCAGCGTTAGCACTAGATTGGGGCTCCACGTGTGCTCTTGGTGCGTGCAGAACGCACGGTGCCACCATAAGGACGGTGAGTTAATTGTACCCTGGTTTATCTGATGATGATGATAATGATGAAATATTGAAACGAGGCAAAAGACTCGTGGCGTAATTGCGTCGATGCCGTAAGTCCCAAACAAAATATAAGCTCGACCGATCACGAATAAACTCGACCAAGCAGGTCCAACCATTACCCTAATTCAGTCAAGTTTGTTTCAGACAACTATGGCGTTTGCGGCGAAGACACGCCATCCCAAAATCCGGGCTGGTGGGGCCCATCCGGCACCGAGGTCACTGCCCCTGACGAATGCAAATTGTTGGACAAAAGGCCCGGACTAACATTCCTGAGATACCAACAGCCGGCCGACTGGAACCATCCCGACGCCGTATCTGTGGTCAACGCGACTACAGTGGACTGGGGCACGGGCGGCGGCAGCAACCATATCTTTACTGGGCCCAGTGAAGCGCGGCTTCGTGGCTGGCTTCGCATACCACAATACTGGAATGGAACAGGCGAGACTTTACACATCTGTGCTGGGTACTCCAACATCTCTCTGACTTTAGGACAGACCGCTGAATCAGTAGCTAACGTCACAGCTCAACCATCCGCCTGTTCTTCCGTTAACTGGCCAGCATTGCTTCCGGGTAGACTCCCTGTCGATATGCACGCCAACGACTCGTTACACACTGGATTATACCCGTCACACCATCACGCTAAAATGGAATTGCTCCATAACAAATCTCAGGAAAGTGCCAAAGTGTTTACGTTTGAATTTCTAGAGCCCTACTCAGACGGACAATGCTCAAACTTTGACAACTGCCTTCTCTGCCTCGCGGACGCTGCGTGCGGCTGGTGCGAGTTGACCAATCGCTGCGAGCCCAGAACGGCCGACGAGAAAGCTCTATGCGCTGTCGAAGGCGAGTGGCGGTATTTGACGCTGCAGCCGGCGGCGTGTCCGAACTGCTCTAATTATATAAGCTGTGAGCGTTGTGTGACGGGGAACTACTGTGAGTGGTGGGCGGAAGAGGCTCGGTGCTCGCGCCGCGGCCGCGCCAGCGGGGCCATCGTGGACGTCGGCGAGTGTCCCGCGCCCTGCCGCATGCGCCTCGACTGTGAGCACTGCCTCGACGAGCGCGGCCGATGCGTCTGGTGCGAGGCCACAAGACAATGCTTCAGCTTCAGCGTCTACACCAGTGAATACCAGTTTGGTTTGTGCAGAGAGTGGCTAGACCGAGCGTCCACACCCACTGACGATAACACTCGCAAGTCGGGACAGTGCAAATCCTGCCAAGGTCACACGCAGTGTTCGACTTGTTTACGAAGCATGGGCTGCGGATGGTGCTACTCACATGAGAATCCGATCAATGGCATGTGCACTGAAGGTGACTTTACAAGGGCTCATTCTGACTGTGCATCGATTCTCAATGTTACGACTACTGATGCCGGATGGGCGTACGCGCAGTGTCCAGACGTCGATGAATGCGGTCTCGGCTTACATGACTGTCACGAAAACGCTGTCTGTAACAACACCCACGGATCTTATACGTGCAAATGCAAACAAGGCTACATCGGAGACGGAAAGAAAAGCTGCATGAGAACCTGCTACAACAACTGCATTCACGGATATTGCCTCGGCGCACCACAATACAAGTGCCACTGTGATCTGGGCTGGACTGGCGCTGACTGCTCAATAAATTGCGTGTGCCACAACCACTCAACGTGCAGAACAGGCGTTGGAAGATGTGATGAATGTCAAGATTGGACCGAGGGCGAGTTTTGCGAATCTTGCAAGCCCGGTAGTCATGGCAACGCGACGACGGGGCAGGGCTGTCGGCGCTGCGACTGCAACGACCACGGCGACAAGGCGCGCGGTGTCTGTGACGTCACAACTGGCGAGTGCATTTGCAAAGACAACACCGAAGGGCAGAACTGTGAAAGATGTAAACCTAAATTCTACGGCGATCCGCGGCACGGGGGGAGATGTTACTATCAGTGCGAGCCGCGAGGCATGCTCAATGCGACCCAAACCGAAGGCATTGGCTCCTACAAAACGGATCCTGAGCTGAAAACAATAGGACCTTCGAAGGAATGTCTGTGGATCATTTCTGCCGAAGACATAAAGAATGCTGTTATTCAGTTCACCATCAACTCTACAACATTGAACGTACCGTGTGATGAAAACGCAGTGTACGTCTATGACGGGCTCGGGGGAGTCCCAGATCTGAGCAACAACCAGCAGAGTCAACTTCTCGGAGTGTTTTGCAACGGCGCATCTTCCGGCATCGTGGAAGCGCGCAGCGGCAACCTGACTGTTCACTACAAACAAGGAAAACCGGAGCAAGGTTTCGAAGGCATCTACACCGTATTAGCGTGTGAAGATTATTGTTCACTGCCACGGGTTTGTAACAAGGGAGGTCACTGTGTCTGCCAGGAGGGCTTTAGCGGATCGTTTTGCGAAGTAGAGATCTGTCGTAACAACTGCAGTATGACAATGAACGCTGGAGTTTGCGATACGAACTATGGAAGATGTCTTTGCAACGAAGGCTTTGGCGGAGATGATTGCTCGATTCGGCTGGACAAAACGCAGCTCGTTTTCACTGAACTTTTCAACTCAGTACATTTAACAGATGGTCTTGATCACTTGAGAAAAACCTTGCCGAGATTTGGACATAGTTTAGTCGCAGACAGACGAGGTCTGTGGATGTTTGGTGGCTACTCGCTGTCCCACGGACCCTTGAACGATATCAGATTCTTTGACACGAAAAACAACACGTGGATGCAAGTAACAGTTGAAGCTACTCCCGATGCTAAAATGCCAGAAGGTCGATACTTCCATGCGTCAGAAATATATCACTCGAAGCAGAACATCTACATCTACGGCGGCCTCAGTTTACAAGAGAAGAGCGGTCACAATAAAACTCTCGGCGACTTCTGGCAATTTAGCTTGAAAGATCAGCGATGGGGCGTGATTAGCAATAAAGATGAACATCCCCCGGCCTTGGCAGGTCACACTCTTACATTGCAAAAGTATCAAGAATATGAGAGCCTAGTTTTGATCGGAGGATTTTCTTTAGAGAATGGTTTCGTGGCTGACATGTGGGAGTTTGACTTGGACCACGATAAATGGGTCAAACTGGAAAGCAAAGGACCTCAGCCGGTGGGAATAATCGGACACAGCACCGTGCACCACGCACCGTCCCAGAGCCTTTACGTTTACGGCGGAATATTGTACACGTACAACGGTACCGTAATGTCGAACAAGCTGTTTTCATACCACTATCCGACTAAGACATGGAGTGAGCTACCAACGTTCCCAAATCTAAACCATGCTTACGACAACTTACCTCAAGCGACGTACTTGCACTCAGCAGTGACAACCAACGACTACATGATCGTATTTGGGGGTAGAACTGATCCTAATTACTACAGTTCTGATTCACTGATCGCTTACGTGTACAGCTGTAACCAGTGGATTCGACTTGTCAAAGGTGAGAAACAAAGATCCATATTAAGTAAATACTATTTAATTGATGCTGTATTTGAAACTGGCATTATTTGTTTCAGGTGTAAGCATAGTCGGCCATCCGCCGCCGCCGACGATAGCGCACGCAATGGCCATCGACATGGAATCGGAGAACGACGGTTACATCTACATAATCGGCGGGTGGACGGGCAGCGCGCACTGCCAAGTCACGAGGATCTCGCTGCCGGAAGACCTGTGTTCTTTATGGAGCTCTAGCAAGCTGGAGTGTCGGAGTCACATGGGGTGTAGCTTTTGTTCTGGAGGGAACTTTACCAAGTGTTATTCGGTGGAGAAGCCGGGGTGTGAAGGCAGTGACAGAGTGTCGACCAACTCCGGGTCGGCGTGTGACGCGGAGCTGGTGTCGCGGCGGTCCTGTGAGAACTTTACGAGTTGCGTCTCGTGCTTGGCCGCCTGGCCGCTCTATCCCGAGGACAAGCCCGCCTGTCGGTGGTGCGAGTCTTGCGCTGCTGCTGTCGGTAAGCAATTTTTTCGTCTAATATAAAGTATCTAAAGTTCAGCATCGATAAACGTTTTTAGATAAAAATCGCTGCCATCTTGTTTCACTAAGGCCCGGTTTCTGAATTGAGAATTTTAATAAGTAAATACTTAACTATCGTTCTGTCACGTTCTTTTGTGAGAAATCCGCAGAGGCAGAACAATAGTTAAGTGCTTGCTTAGCGAATTTCTCAAATCAGAAACCGGCAGTAAGTAAAGCAAGATGGCGTAACTCGATAGCACAATGACAACTTTGATCGATAAGTTGTGCTACTAACAGTGTATGACCGAACAAATTAACAGCTTAAGTTAATTTTCAGTTTCGTTGCTCGTTTGCCGAAAAGGTATAAAAATTACAGAATACAGACCATATTATGGTATGCGATTAGCATGCGATACAGGCAGCCAACATATAAATATTTTTACGGCCTCTTTTTTTCAAGTATGTGCTATAAAAATACGCAGTATTGAAAACTATAATCCCGATCTCTTTCCAGGCGAATGCGTCCCGACAGACGAGTCGTGCACAAGTATCAAGTGCAACGCCGGCACCAGCTACATCAGCGAAGTGGGCCAGTGTCCCGAGCTCAGGTGCGTCGCCACGGACTGCGACAAGTGCGTCAACAATCAGTGCACGTGGACCAGGCACGCTTACAAAGAAGGTAAGATAAAAAAAGGTATCAAGATAAGACAAAAAGGTTTGAAACAAAACACATCATCATCATCATCATTATCATCAGCCCACTTCTACCCACTGTTGGGTATAGGCCTTTTTCCCATCGCGCCACCTCTCACAGTCCCTAGCCATCCGCATCCATGGACCCTCCGCAGCAGAGACAATGTCGTCCGACCATCGGGCTGCTGGTCTTCCGACTGATCGTCGACCAGTTCTCGGCCGCCACTCTGTCACTGCCTTTGTCCACCGGCCATCTTCCCTCCTCGCCAGGTGTCCTGCCCATTTCCACTTGAGACTCGAGATTCGATCGCCGATATCGTCAACCTTGTCGCCGAAACAAAACACATCGAAACACTCGCTGCCCCAGTCTACCCGCGACCAAGGCAGCTGTAACGCCGCCGAAACAATAACACCGCGATTCGACCCGTTTTTATTCTTCCTTTCACTCTTGAAGTAGTGGATCAATGACTGATACATCCGCGACGTGGGTCAGTGTCCCAAGCTCAGGTGCGTAGCCACGGACTGCGACAAGTGCGTGTCCAATCAGTGCACGTGGACCAGGCACGCTTACAAAGAAGGTAAGAGGGTTCCACCTGTGTATTTCTTCTTTGTTTCAAACTAAGGGTGTCTTGACAGAATGGACTTCAAGTGGCACCATGGCACCATCAATGGCTGATGATTCGCGTCTAGCCTTACATTCTATATCAGTGGTTCCCAATCCCAACCTTTTTTCGACCAGGGACCACTTTGATTGTTTTGTTTTTCGTAGGCACCTAAAGGTTCAAGAATTTTCAGATACTAGTATAAAAGAGTGTGTATCTATAAAAACCACATTATTGCACGATAAATAGGCACATTTAAGAATGATGAGCGCTCGAAAATTGCAGTTCGAAACGCAAGAATCTACATCGTCCTACATCATATAACTGGTTGTCCTTGTCACCAGGTCAACTAACAAGGATATCCGAGGAGTCCGTAGAGATCTACAACTGGACGTGCGCGCTGACCGAAGAGCCGGGCCGGCCGAGCCTCCGACAGAAGCAGAAGGACGAGTGCCCCAAACGATGCAACCAGTTCGACGACTGCCAATCGTGCTTGAGCTCCGACGGGGCTGAAGGGGGCTTCTCTGAATGCCACTGGGCGACTTACCTCGGGAAATGCATATCGCCAGCGTACCAACCCGTTTACTGCGCTGGCGGCGTCTGCGGCTTAGTCCTCACTAAAGCAGATAAAAACATCTGCCCGGCCCCCTGTGGTACCTTCGACCAGTGCTCGGAGTGCCTTCACCACTCTCACTGCGGCTGGTGCTCGCTAGATGGCGCTAATGGTGAAGGAGTCTGTACGGAGGGCTCAATAGACTCGCCCCTGGATTACTCCTCAAGGACAACCTGTGCTGCGGTGTACTCGAACGTGCACCAGTCGAGTAATACGACGATCAACGATACGTTCTCGTGGCACTACACGCGCTGTCCGCCGGAGAACGAGTGCGACAACGGACATCATCAGTGCAAAGCCGAGTCCGAGGTGAGTTCTTTTCAGTTTCACTTTCTTGATCTTTGGAAACAATCGCGCATATCTTCTTGGTTAAAATCATTAATGACGCGTATATATTTCACTCAATTTGAACGTCAATTTAACGTACTCGCCAAAACGAGGGGGTACTAAAGTAAACATCTCTATTGTAACTCTTTGAAAGATGAGTCGCATAAGCACTTTTTTGCTGCGTAACATTCGTCTAACGCCAAGGTACTTACCAAATAGATCGCTTGAAAAGCAAACTCGGCTAAATGTTGCCTTAATTAAAAGAGCCGGTTCCTCCTGCAATTTGCTATTAAAACCACAAAAGCGTTGACTTGAGTTGCACAAAAATAGACCCTTTAGAAAAAGAACTTTATAAATTTTATTCCAAAATTTATTCTTTGTTCCTTCCCCAAGGTTTGCCGCGACTTGCCGGCGGGCTACGAATGCGCGTGCGGCGCCGGCTACAAGCGAGCGGAGGGCGGCTGCGTGGCTGTCTGCTCACAGGGCTGCGTTCGTGGCCTCTGCCTCAAGCCTGACGTGTGCCACTGTGACTTCGGCTACGTGGGGGCGAATTGTAGCATACAGTGCCAGTGCAACGGGCACTCCAACTGCGAGGGGCCGGACAAGCTGGATAAGTGTATCGAGTGCCACAATAATACTATGGTGAGATTCATCATGGGCCATTTATACGTTTCTATTGTAGGTTTTCGTAAATTGCCAGATTCTCAGTTGTAACTCAGTATTTTTCTGTCTCTTCAAAGTCAAATTCAAATTCAAAATTTCTTTCAAAATTGCACTTATCAAAAGAAATTAGTTTACAGCAAGCCCTGACTCTTAAACTGGGAGACCTGTATCTTAAAAGCCAGTGATGCGCAAGAAAAAAATAATATCAGAGAAGGGTAGTTCAATATCACCTAAATTATCCACTCAGACATCGGCGGATGGCGTCGAGCGCTACTTGCACCCACAATATGAGTCGAGTGACCACTCGTACTGAGTGCCTTGCCTGGACTATGCTTGATCGCCAATTTATTGCCGATTTCGCCAATTCGCCGGGGCCAATCCTGATCTTTCATCACATTATCAAAATAGATTGCCAAAAACACATGTGATTTGGCACCACCAACTCCGTCGGATTTCCCAGCTGGTACCACCAACTCCATCCAATCCAGGTCCCAGGCACTGCAGCGTCTGAGTATACACTTCACCCATCTAGTGTGAGTTAAGTTGCCACTGGACGCTGTATAATCTCTCTATCTCATTACGTAGTCTAACTAAGTCTAGTGTAACTTTTTGCACGTCCCCAAACTAGCGCGGCACCAATCTCAACATATCATCTCATTAAGTTTAACACCAACTCACTCCTTCCCAGGGCAACCAATGCGAGAAGTGCAAGCCGATGTTCGTCGGCGACCCGACAGACAACGGCCAATGCACGCCGTGCTCCGTCTTCTGCCACGGACACACCAGCGTCTGCACGAGCGACTCGCCCGAAGCCCCGGCCACATCCCGCGACGTCAACTCTGAGTTGGACGACCTGTACCATGAGGCTGCCTTGCGTGCCCGCTGCGTTCGCTGCGCCAATAATACGGACGGGCCGCGCTGCGAGCGCTGTATCGAGGGGTACTTTAGAGGCAGCGAGGACTTCAGCCTGCCGTGTCGGCCGTGAGTAGTTTTTCTTATACGAATGTCTCTAACTCGACTCTTACGATGTCAAATTTGAGTTGGACGACCTGTACCATGAGGCTGCGTTCGCTGCGCCAATAATACGGAAGGGCCACGCTGTGAGCGTTGTATCGAGGGGTACTTTAGAGGCACCGAGGACTTCAGCATTCCGTGTCGGCCGTGAGTCGTTTTTCTTCTACGAATGTCTCTAACTCGACTCTTACAATGTCAATGAGTTGGACGACCTGTACCATGAGGCTGCCTTGCGGGCCCGCTGCGTGCGCTGCGCCAATAATACGGAAGGGTCGCGGTGAAAGCGCTGTATCGAGGAGTACTTTAGAGGCAGCGAGGACTTCAGCCTTCCGTGTCGGCCGTGAGTACTAACTTCTTATAATAAATGTATCTCTGACGCCCATAACCTTGACTCAGTATAAGTCATCTCGCGCTACGTCAACGCGGAGTTAGATGACCTACACGTAACGACAACACGCGATGCGAATCAATAACTAGTAATTTTAGTAGCAGATCAGTACAGAAATTAAAATAGACGTCATAACCGAATTGTTAGGTAGGTACACAATTTACAATTTTGACTTAAAGTTCCGATCTGACTGAGTGCCAATTTCACCGCGTCTGGATCGGCGATTAAACGTCTGGATTTTGAAGTCTGGAGATTTCGGGTCTCAAACGTAACAATTTGGATCGTCGAAGCGGTGAATTTGCCACTAAGAATGGTTCAAATTATTGATTAGACTCAGAGTAACTAAGTTAGTGTTAGGGCTAAACCTTTTTGAGACAACCGGGCCTTATACAGGCACCGTTTTAACCTTGTTGCATTTGAAACGTTGATTGTCTAACCTTTCCAATAGTTGCGAATGCCACGGCCACGGCGACACGTGCGACCCGGTCACCGGCGAGAAGTGCAACTGCGGCAACAACACGGAGAGCGACCCCTCGTGTCAGACCGCCGCCAAGAACACGGCGCACGAGTGCTGGCGGCAACAGTGCGTCAAGTGCCGAGACCTCTACATGGGCAACCCGAGGGACGGACACCAGTGCTACAAGACTATCAATATCGAGAACAAGCTGTGCTTCGATGGAAAGTCTATTGGTGAGCACTTTCAATTCATTCATCTGCCTTGGCAATGACTGACCATATCAAGGCTTACTGCTCTATGTTTGTGCCTGTTTATGTAGGTAGATCAAAAGAGAGGGAGAGAGCATTATACCCAACGCTATGTAGTTCCATATGGCGATGATAGGCAGTTATTTGGATCTTGGTCGAGGTTTAAACTATATTCGCCAATCGACCAAAAAGGGGTATCCTAGCGTGTGGCTGGCTGTACAAAGAAGTGACTGTTCGGGACAGGATTTCAACCCACAACTTATGCGTTACTGTAGCACCAATCATTGAAAATGATTCTGTCGAAGCTTTTAAACTTTCTTCTTTCTATAAACAAAAAAAAATACAATACTTCTGACATTGGTTTGTTTTTTTTTTTCAGATGAATGCAAGATCAAGCCGCGCCCGCTGTACCCGGGCCAGACAGTGTTCGTCGCAGTCAACCCTCGATACATGAACGTGGACATACGAGTCATAGTGGACATAACGCAGGGGGCCGTCGACCTCTACCTCAGTCCAAACGACAGCTCCTTCGTAGTCTCAGTTAACTCCTCGACCGGCGCTCACGCTGTTGAGCTAGACCCCTCCTACTACAAGCACGAGCCCTTCCGGAAAATACCATCGTTCGACGACCACTTCCCCGAGAAGCCAAAGATGTCCTGGTACTACGAGAAAACCGAGTACACGCTGGCCGATTACAAGGCGAAAGACTTGGCCACTTACGTCACAGTGGATAGAAGGAATATCCTTCTTCGAGTGAGGAACCTGCGCAACCGATTGGTCCTGACCCTGCCCCAAAATGTTCACGACTTGACGCACACTAAATTCTACATCATCATTCGAGCTTTACACTCTGACGAGGGCGCGGCTGGCTTCGGCCTCATATTCTTCCGGCAAGACCAGCTGCACATCGATCTCTTCGTGTTTTTCTCGGTGTTCTTCTCGTGCTTCTTTTTATTTCTTGCGGCCTGCGTGGTGGCGTGGAAGGCAAAACAGGCGGCGGACCTGCGGCGGGCGCGACGGAGACACGTGGTCGAGGTGAGAACATTTAGGATCTCAGAGTGTTTAGGGTGGAATTCTAGAACGCTACTTAAACTTACTGGCTCGTGCATTAGACATGAACAACAGTTCTCGAAATTCCCTTGCTCGACGTTCAGCAACAGTTTCGTTGGACAACTTTATCTTTCTTACGAATCGTACGGGATGAAAAGCGTAAAAGCTCAAAAAGGCAACAAAAAAAAAAAAAATACAATTAAAATCTAGGTTTCCGCTGAGCAATTGCAGCCAACAAAACAAATCCTTTTGGTAGTCCACAACATTTTGCACTAGCTCTAAATCGCGACCACATCGTAAGAATTTAGCGACTACAGTTGTGTCATAACAAACGTGCGAACGATTCACCAATCTCTCTTTTTCGCACTTACGGGCCTGTTCCATAAGGCCTGTAAATCCGGGTGTTCGCACATTTGCAATGGCCCAACTATAAACCCATCTTTGTTTATCACCAAGATGCTCCACATGGCGAAGCGTCCGTTCGCCGCTGTGACGGTGGTGCTGAACGGTGTGACGTCACTGACGGGGCGGCGGCGGCGCGCGCCCGACCTGCGCCCCGTCGCCATCGAGCCCACCGGCGACGGCCTGGCCGCCGTCACCACCGTGCTCGTGAGGTAAATACCACTTTGGAAGTGTTCTGCCCCTCTACCCTTGACGCATTTTTCCAATACGGCCGCAATATGGCGCAATTGGGTAGGCAAAGTTTTCTTTAGACAATATTGAGAAACTAATTTCAATATTTTTTATTTTGGTCCAGTAGTTTTGTTTTGATGCGCTAAAATGTTTTGTTCCTATGACCGCCAACAGTATGCAGACCGTCGCGTGAAGGTCATAAAACCGTATCTTTGAAACGTTGTAAAATCCAAACTACTGAACCAAAATAAAAAATATTGAAATTAGTTTCTCAATATTGTCTAATGATAAGATTAAGCCAATAACGGACTTTCGAACAAAAAACTTTGCGTACCGAATTAACACAATTTAATATTTTACAAATTAAGACGCTTTTTGTATTTTGATTGAATAAAACAGCCTTACCTTTAAATAAACATTACTAGTGGTTCGCCCCGAACTATGAACTCGCGACCCCAGTTACATATGACGCTCGCTTCGCTCGCTCGTTCAAGAAAGTATTTCAAATCAAAGCACTACTATGCGAATTCAAAGAGAAGTTAATTTTAAAACTTTTTCAATTTGATCGCAATAGCGTCAAGGGTAACCCCCCTGATTGCATAAATAAAACCACTGCGTGAATGTAACAAAAGTTCCTAATTAGATGGATTAGGTCTAATTATGCTAGTACCACGAACGCGGACTGTGGGGCAGCGACAAAAGTGCTGACATTAACAGTATATTGTACCGCTACACAACCCTACTACACCCCGCATCGAATCAATATACAACAAACAGCTACCGTGACTGGAAAATATAAGCAGAGGCGATGATAGATTGCGCTTTTTTGCAAGTAAGTCTTCTCCATTCATTGGAGGTTGGCAGTCAGCTCCTTGCGTCGTTCCCTATGAACAGCAGAGCTGTTCTGAATAAATCTTCCGAGGTTTTGATACCGGTCCAGTATTTGATGTTGCATTTTGGGAGCTATTTTCTTTCTTCCTGGCTTTCTTTTCCTTCTATCTTACCCATCATTAAAAAGTCTAAAGTCCGCTAATTGGGAAGGCAAAGTTTTTTGTTCGAAAGTCCGTTATTGGCTTAATCTTCTCTTTAGACAATATTGAGAAACTAATTTCAATATTTTTTATTTTGGTTCAGTAGTTTGGATTTTACAACGTTTCAAAGATACGGTTTTATGACCTTCACGCGACGTTCTGCATACTGTTGGCGGTCATAGGAACAAATCATTTTAGCGCATAAAAACAAAACTACTGGACCAAAATAAAAAATATTTAAATTAGTTTCTTAATATTGTCTAAAGATAAGTTTAAGCCAATAACGGACTTTCGAACAAAAAACTTTGCCTACCCAATTCCTTTTGGGCAGAAACTTGTCTACCGTAAGAGAAAGATATTAAAACAAAACAATATTTAAGCAAATATCCTATTGTTTTATCTTATTTAGTCATCCACATTGCAGACTACCGGGCGGGTCCCGCGCGCCCGTGCGGCTCGCGCTGGCCTCGTCCCTCGTACTAGTAGCGCGCGCAGCGCACTCGCGCGGCGCACGCGCTCGCCGCCAGCCGCTCCCCTCCCTGCCGACCCTACCGCCGCATCCACCCGACGCGCCGCCCACCTAGCTCCACGCCTGGGTGCGGACACTCTAAACCCACAGTGATACACACACCCCCGCTCCCCTCCCTGCCGACCCTACCGCCGCATCCACCCGACGCGCCGCCCACCTAGCTCCACGCCTGGGTGCGGACACTCTAAACCCACAGTGATACACACACCCCCGCTCCCCTCCCTGCCGACCCTACCGCCGCATCCACCCGACGCGCCGCCCACCTAGCTCCACGCCTGGGTGCGGACACTCTAAACCCACAGTGATACACACACCCCCGCTCCCCTCCCTGCCGACCCTACCGCCGCATCCACCCGACGCGCCGCCCACCTAGCTCCACGCCTGGGTGCGGACACTCTAAACCCACAGTGATACACACACCCCCGCTCCCCTCCCTGCCGACCCTACCGCCGCATCCACCCGACGCGCCGCCCACCTAGCTCCACGCCTGGGTGCGGACACTCTAAACCCACAGTGATACACACACCCCCGCTCCCCTCCCTGCCGACCCTACCGCCGCATCCACCCGACGCGCCGCCCACCTAGCTCCACGCCTGGGTGCGGACACTCTAAACCCACAGTGATACACACACCCCCGCTCCCCTCCCTGCCGACCCTACCGCCGCATCCACCCGACGCGCCGCCCACCTAGCTCCACGCCTGGGTGCGGACACTCTAAACCCACAGTGATACACACACCCCCGCTCCCCTCCCTGCCGACCCTACCGCCGCATCCACCCGACGCGCCGCCCACCTAGCTCCACGCCTGGGTGCGGACACTCTAAACCCACAGTGATACACACACCCCCGCTCCCCTCCCTGCCGACCCTACCGCCGCATCCACCCGACGCGCCGCCCACCTAGCTCCACGCCTGGGTGCGGACACTCTAAACCCACAGTGATACACACACCCCCGCTCCCCTCCCTGCCGACCCTACCGCCGCATCCACCCGACGCGCCGCCCACCTAGCTCCACGCCTGGGTGCGGACACTCTAAACCCACAGTGATACACACACCCCCGCTCCCCTCCCTGCCGACCCTACCGCCGCATCCACCCGACGCGCCGCCCACCTAGCTCCACGCCTGGGTGCGGACACTCTAAACCCACAGTGATACACACACCCCCGCTCCCCTCCCTGCCGACCCTACCGCCGCAACCACCCGACGCGCCGCCCACCTAGCTCCATGCCTGGGTGCGAACACTCTAAACCCACAGTGATACACACACCAAGGTATTGTAAAAACAAGACGTATAATAAACGTCTCCTATTTATAGAACAATGCGCGAAGATGGAATAGACGCTAAATTGGCCATTTAAACTAAATTGCTAAGTTAATTATTTACCTACCCAATCGATTTGGATGTGAGATCACTCCTAAGACGTCGCACATTCTTGTGGGGTAGTTTCATTCACTGTATCCGCATTGAAAGTTGTTAAGTAGATAAAGTAAAGAAGGCCATAATATTATGTACCTAAATGAAATCACATGTGTGCTATAATTATTATTTTAACTCGAAACCGCCCTTATTATTTTAAGTAGGGACATGCGAACAAATCGCGACATCGCTCGAATTGAAAAACTTACATAGACAACCCAGTGTCTAGTGAAGGGTATTATTGCAACTCTATTGTCTATGCATGTTTTGCAAGTGAATAAAAAACAAAAAAAATATTGTATTAAAAGTATGGAAAACCAACGGACGATCGATCACAAGATCTGAGGGAGTTTTTGCAAAAGTGAGACTTCAATACTAGCATTAAGAGTACAGGTAAAGGGCAGCTGTTTGTTTGTGGATTAGTAAAATTTTATTCTTTATATTTTTTGTTACGGAGAATGTTGTTGTTTACTATGTATATATTGTTTTTTTTTTTAGATAAAAGGATACCTCTATGTCGGTAACCGGTATTGTATTGATCTGAAAAAAATATTTTTGAGACTTATTATTGGGTATCTACCCAGGAATCTCTTATCTTAAGTGAACTATTTTCGTTTTGATTCAGTAAATGGCCAAAGGAATAAATTGTGCACTAGTGTGCAATGGTTGTGATATGAATTTCAAATGAATTATTTCAAATACTTAAGTATGTAACGTAACTCTATATCAAGCTGTTCTTGGAAAGATGTTTAGATTTAAAAAATCCAAACGAATTTGTAGCAACCTGCCATTAATACGTAGCTTTTATTTCTTTGTTATAATTCGCAAATCTACCAAACGTTTCTTATTTATATAGATAAGTAATTCCTCCTGTATTTATGAATCTCCTTTGCACAATTTTCTCAAGTTTTAGTTAAGAAACATTTAAATACCTATGTAAGTGCTTTTCACGTGTTGTTGTTTTCTAGTTTGTTGCAAAATTACCAAACCATAGCTATGGTACTACATATATCAAACAATCTCAGACGTTGCTCATATTATAAACAGCAGTATTGTGTAAATGGATTGATCAATTACTTTATATAAAACTATTATTCAGTTTAAAAACTAATATGTAAGTTCAATAATAATTAAAATAGATATAACATATGTATGTTAAGTAAGAGAGTACTGATATGTTAAAGTTACAATAAATACCTAGTTAATTCAGGTAACAATGTCCAAATTACATTCCATTTGTATATGATTGTACATAATAATAAATTATACTACATATTAAATTGAATTTAAAGAGCTTTAAAATAATTATTTTGTAAGACAATATTGCTCATTACATTAAATTGAAGCGTCATGATAACAAAATTTAAAATACATTTATTTATTATATGTTCAATTAAATTGTTATTTATTAATACTTGGCAGCATTTTAAAATCTCACTAAGGTCACTCCAACAAGATAAACTAGTGAGCAAAAGAATCGATGTAGAAAATTATAATATGCATCAACAGTAAAGTTACAGTATAGCTCTCAATCTTTGAAGCATGTCTTGTATGGCCACTGATCGAAGTGTATGCCTAACTGTACAGACACGCAGCTGCATAAAAATAATTACTCATAAGGACATAATGGAACTTACTCAGTTTATACTTGGTGCATTTAATACTTATGCTCAACAGATTTTTGTTATTTACATTCTACATGGTAAATAGCTAGAGAAGCAAGGTAAACTAGTAAAGACAGACTTTAGTTTTGGTGTTGATATAAATAAGCCAAACACTAATTTGTAACTGTTGCTCAAAAACAAATTGACCTTTGAAAAAAAAAAGTATAACTTTTATAATTGGTGTTAGATTATTTTTTTGCTGAAGTGATACCATGACAGCATTTTACAGGCAGCTTTTTGTCCTATCACATGACAGACGAATGGGATCTAATGGCAGTATTATCTCTAAGCAATATCTATTTTTGTTTATCCTAAACCTGAATGTGTAAATGTTTATAAATAAATAAAATATACTGTTGGTTGTAATTTATGTGTTTAATTTCATTTAAAAGTAATAAACGTTATTATGTAGGTATAAAGTAGAGTTGCAATTGAGAGAATAACTTAAAGCTTACAAAACCAATCAGACTGTTAGGGCAGGTGGAATTTAAAATCAAGTTCTACTGGTCTTTTTGAGTTAGAAGGTGTGTTTTGATTTTCTGCAGCAATTCTTTCTTGACTGTGTCAGGAACGAGTGCTCGAGCACGGGGCGTCACCTTGGTAACCAGGTTGTCGAGAGTTACATTATTTCCTTCTGTCTCCTTCACAGTTTCTCGACAGAGCATCCTCACTTGGTCTCTCCAACCGCATTCTATTAAACGTCGGCGCAAAAGCTCTTTGAATCTGAAAAACAATGTATGGTAACAATATGTTCTATGAAGGTAAGTATGGTACCTAACCAAACAGCATTGTAAGTCATGTAATTTACCTCTCACGATCTCCACTTAGTATCAATCGTTGATTTGCTATTGTGTTGTTTACAGTCATTGTGAACCTGAAATTGAACAAATAATTGTGTACAGTACAGGTATTTGGTGTCGAACAGATTATTTTGTATGATTGATCACTAACCTGAAAATAATTCCTCAGAAAGCTGTTGCTACCGTATTTCAACCTAAAATAGTTACTGATAAAATTAATTAATTCAATATTTGTTCTGAGACCGAGGTTAGAGAAAGAAAGAATCAAAAACAACAACAAAAAATCTGATCTGTCACACTTGAGTTCTGTCAGATTCACAGATTACAAAAAGTCAGATTGGGCTGTCTGTCATCTGTCATATTTAATTTCAATCACAGATTAGATACACGATTTTAATGATCTGTGGACGTGGTGTACAAAGCTATACACATACGCGCAATGTTTCGTGTTTTCGCGCGTGTAACGCTTTCGACGCGCCAGGCGGGACATTTATTTGGTGCTATACAGTCAAAACTAAAACCACAGAAATCTCCACCGTGATTGATCAGGATGAAAAAAAAAAGAAATACTTAATGAAGACAAAAAAATACAGTTCATTAGTTTGGTATTGCGCATCAAATGGGCAAAATACTCAAGTTTTCGCCTTGTTTGTATGGAATCCCTTAACTTATCTTCCAAGGAAAGATTCCTGAGATTGATGACCCAAGATATTATGGCATTGGTCCCAAGTTTCCAACAATCCACGAGCTCATTATTTCGTTCGGCAGCCTCAAGGGGAGAAAAAGCCGAACTTCCGATACGAGAAAGAAGCACAAAATCATAGGTCCCCCAAATACTAGTGGTTCGCTCCGAACTATGAACTCGCGACCCCAGTTACAAATGTGTAACTTTGTTTACGCCATTCGAGTAGGCGCGCGCGCGCTTTGCATATTAACTATACAACCCTATATCTCGGCAACCCCTCGACCGATTTGGCTCATGTTCGAACTTAAAAATTCTTTTAATTTCATTTACCTGCCTACCAAATTTCATGACGATCCGACAAAAATTACTCAAGTTATCGTCGAACAAACATTCATACATACAAACATACATACATACAAACGCCGGATTGTTCCAGTAGACTCGGAGAACTTCGCTCGCTTCGCTCGCTCGTTCAATTATGTATACAAGGTGTTACAAAAGATGCTAACTCTTTTTACAGGGTAATAGCACCCGATGTTAAGGATCACAACCTAATTTTTTTTTGCTCTATGACGTTCCATTGATTTTTAAATTAATAAAATGTGAACGCTGTGGCGGGAGAAGAGTATTTTTTTAAATATTGTTTTCATTGACTTTCACAATGTTTTAACAACTCAAACCTATGCAACTTATTGCAAATGCACCTACACCCACAAAAATATTTATATTTTTTAAATTTGAGCTAATACCAAGAAAAAAAAAGTTATTAAAATTTTCAATTTTGAGGTTATAAAATAAAAAAGAGTTATAATGCGTGCGGGATGAGAATGGGATGGAACCTTGTCAAAGTCAATCGAAAACATATTGAATTTTACTTTGACAAGGTTGCATCGTCGCGAGTTTGCTTACCGCGCGCGTCTCAGTTCCAAAAGGTCGCATCCCATTCTCATTCCGCGCGGATTATAACATGTTTTGTAACACGTTGTATTAGAAATATCATCGACTTTTTCACGGGATTGCGCGTCTCATGTATGGATTATAATCCACAAATTTATAATCGATAAACATGATCAAGTCCACAGATTAAAATAAAATCACGTGAGACAATTGAAAAAAAAAAACTGTCACGCGTCCGTCAGAATGAATCCATCCACAGCCTTCTTATTGTGAATATTGTGATCTATCGAATCCATAATTCCATATCCGAATCGAATCCGATGCCATCCAAAGCCTGAAATAAACGATTAATATTATTATTATTGAAGGACTTTGTGTTTTGTTTTTATTTCTGTGCAAATCTTCGATAAAGTAGGTACCTATTTATCAAAGAAATATCCGTAATGGCACATCTCCTGGTGATAGACTCGACGAAAGAAGATTTGTTCGTTTGTGGAGACTGCAAGTCTGTTTTTACCTATTTACCTGCTTTTCTAGAACACAAAAGCCAAATGTGTAAAAAAGAAGTGGCCATCGGATGTAGCTCCATAGTTTCGAACGACAAGACCAATATGCCTGAACTTGTACCCACCGAAAACTGCGATTATTTATCATCAAGCTCGAGTCTTATCAAACCCATCAAAAATGTGCAAGATATCGTCGTGGGAGCAGCGGGTAGTGCTAACAACTGTGATCAAAATATATACTGCAGAGTCTGTAAAAAACATTTTAAAAAGTTAAAAAGTCTTCAGATGCATTTAAAAACTCACTATGCTAAACCATATCAGTGTGTTATTTGTGGACGGTGTTTTAGCCAGAACGCACATCTGCAGAGACATGAAATGAGCCACAGGGTTTGGCCAGAAGGGCTCAGTGAAACCACTCCCAAAACAACGGAGGTGGATGCTTTGAGTTATTCCTGTAACTATTGTGACAAGGTATTATCCAACTACAGTCAGTTTAGAGCACATGTAAAAACCCATGTTCAGTTGAAAAAGTTCAAATGTGTTCAAGGTGAATGCATTAGTCTGTTGGACAGCATGGAGCAGCTTCTACACCATGTGGCATCTGATCATGCCAGCCCACTGTACACATGCCACATCTGCGGTCAAGCTTTCACTAACTTACAAGATATTTCCATTCATCAACAGTTAGTCAACCACAATGAGTTAGAAAAAGCTCCAGATTCCAAAATCTTGTTCAAATGTTCCCAGTGTGATGCCACTTTTAAAAGAAAAGATAGACTATCTCTTCACATGTCTATAGAAAACCATAGAAAAACTTGTGTTCACTGTCATAAAACTTTTGCTAGTGATAAGAGGCTAAGACTGCACTTGCAAATCCACAGGAATTTAAAGCCCTTCCAGTGTAATATTTGTGGTAAAAGCTTCCACATGAAGAAGTATTTGGCTGCTCACACACTGAAGCATGGTGAAAAGCAGTTTACATGTAGCTTGTGTAGCAATAAGTTTACAAGACAAGATTTACTCCAGAGGCATATGAAATCCCATAAGAATAAGAAAATGTTCAAATGTCCATTCAAGGGGACATTGGGTTGTACTAAGGAGTTTACAAGAAATGATAAATTGAATTCACATGTGAAACATCACACCAAACAGATTACTGGCACAACAAAGAATAAGATACCAAAAGAGGATGCTGCTTCTACCATGGAAATACTGATTGTTCCTCTCTGTGAAACAGAAAAAGATAAAGAGTGATGTACGTTATTGACTGATTTCACTTTATTTCCTCACTTGTACATAGTAGTATTTGTAAGGCTTCTGCTAAAGCCGGGATCTTTCTGCGTCAGTCACACAGCCCACTAATTGAGTAATCAATAGCTCTGCCAGCACAAGTCATTTCTAGTTGCTTGTAACATTTACACACAGGCTGATGTGCAACTACCATAATGTATTTCTTAAAAAACATATTTATCCTTCTGTTTTTATCCAATGATGTTTTTGTGGGTTTCATTCTTCTATAATAGATTTCAATGATGTTTTTCTGGTGGTAATTTAATACATTTTATTTCAGGCGCGGCAATTTCGTGTTACGGATCAAGTGTTTTTGGATATCAAGAGTGAAGAAAGGTCATTGGGCAGGGTAGTTATTGGACTGTTCGGAGATTTGGCACCGAGAGCCGTTAGAAATTTCAAAGTGCTTGCCACAAAAGGAGTGAATGGAAAGTCTTATAAGGGAACACGAATCAACCGCATCATCAAAAGATTTATGGTTCAAGGTAATCATGACTATTCCCGATTGATGAGTAATAATCTTTCGGTCCGTAAGGACCGAATATCAAAATGCCCTAATTTCATTGTGACTAAATTTCAATTTGCCTTTGTCCCATAATGCCTGAAATACATAATGACTTAATTTCAGTTTGTCTAAATCTCAATGCCTGAAATTCAATATGGCTTCAAACTATAATGACTGAATTTCAAATTGTCTCGTGAATGTGGTACAGTTATTGTGAAAATACTTAAAAACCATATTGACGAAAACCGCATTGGATCACCCGTTTTAGAGCTAGGTACTGCCAAACTCACAGACTGACAGACTTTTTTTATTAAACATCTCGCTTTTTGTTAATTGGCAATAAAAACAAAAAACATTTTTCAATAAAAAACCGACCAAGTACGAGTCGGACTTGCGTGTTGAGTGTTCCGTACCGCCATACAACTAAAAAGTCTGACTGCACGGACTCTAGGTGCGTGAGTCCGACTCCGATATAATAATATAAACAACAAACAAATAATAATAAGTGTGATGAAATTCTTATGATTTCAGCTGGAGATGTGGTGTCTGACGATGGACTTGGCTCAACAAGTATTTACGGCAATACATTTGAAGATGAGAATTTAGATACACAGCATACTGGAGCAGGTTTTGTCTCTATGGCTAATAAAGGTAGGTACTAAATCACATTCCATTTTGTTGAATTTGTTCAATGATGGATCTTGATTAAATTTTGCATAATTATCATTTCAGGAAAGAACACAAATGGATGTCAGTTCTTCATCACACTCACTGGGACGCCATGGCTTGATAATATGCACACCGTTATTGGAAAGGTATATTTTTAAACTTGGCATTTCTTCCATTGTACGGTCAGCAAGAATCAAACGAAAAAGGGCATCCTAGCGTGTTGGCGACTGTACGTCGTAGAACACGTCGAACTTTATAACAAAACTTCAGGCTAACGAGTTGTTCGTATCTCTGTTCACTGTAAATACAAAAAATCTTGCAATTTCTCATTATTTATATTTTTTAACGCTGACGCAAAAGGAGGGGTATTTTATTTTTTACCGCTATGTGTGCGTGTGTGTATCTGTCTGTGGCACCGTAGCTCTTGAACGGGTGAACCGATTTAAGATGCGGTTTTTTAACCCGCGAAGCAAAAAGTTGGAGCCGTTTATGAGATATTCTGAAATTAAAATGTGTTTTACATTTTTTATTTAGTAATTATTTTTGTCCAGGTGATCGAGGGTCAGAACATTGTGCACATGGTGGAGCACACTCCTACCGACAGCGACGACCGGCCCCTGCTGCGCGTTTACATCGACGACTGTGGGTTACTGCCCACTCCAGCGCCTTTCTACGTCTCTGACGACCCTTATGAGTGAGTCATTATGACAATTATTTTCTTAGGAGAAGCGTATCGACGAAAATTGTTGCTCCAATAAACACAAACATAAACTTTTAAAAAAAGTAGGCCTTTGCATCAGCGTGAAGTGACCACTCGGATGCTGCAGTGCCCGGGACATGCCCGAATGGGCTAACCTACATAAACATGTCCCAAAAAAAAAAAAAAAACCTACTTCCTACTCTTAATATATATTCGCAAAAGTTTGTAAGTATGGATGGATGGATGGATGGATATTTGTTACTCTTTCTAGCTGAAACGGCTGAACAGATTTGGATGAAATTAGGAATAGAGATAGCTTAGACATCAGAATAACACATAGGTTACATATTATCACGCTTTTACACTTAGGAGCAAAGTAAAGCATATCCTTTTTCTGTAGTCCACGCTGACGAAGTCGCGGGCAAAAACTAGTATTATGTAAAAATGGTGGCAAACCTTTATAATATCACCTCAGTGGTAAAAATAGCTTTGCTTCATCTTACGATATATTGTACCTAATGTTGGTTAATTATGATTTCTTGTGTTAACAGCCTGTGGTCCTGGATCAAGGCGTCAGCGGTTCCACTCACAATGTCCTTCTCTATCCTGGGCTTCTTCCACTGGATGATGCGGAAGATGGAGATATCTTAGGGGTTAGTTTAAAACAATCACATATTGCATGGTAGTATTTTTAATATTAAGTTTTGTCGTAAACTTACAATATCCTAACTTAGGTTTACGTATTATTTACAATTTAATTACAGACATTGCGTGCCGCAATTTTCGTTTTAATGAAGTTGGTAAAATTTTGGTAATTTAAAAAAAACTAGTGGTTTAATAAGTTAGTAACAAGCAACCATAAGAATCGTAAATAATACTCCGTAAATTTAAGTTTCCGATCGCAATCGAGCCCGAGAACTTCTCTAGTATTATTTATAATTCTCACGTGAATAGTAACAAGGGCTATCGCAGAGCGAGTATAAGCGCGGCTAGCAGAGCGGCGAGCGGCGAGGCTGCGGCGGCGGCGGCGGCGTCGGGAGCGGCGCGCGGCTTGGCGACGTCGTCGGCCGCGCGCTGCCCCTCCGCCGCGCCGCAGACCTTGCCGCACGACTCCCACGCCTGGCACACGTCGCACGCGTGCGCTGTGATTGGCTGGAAGAACACTCGCGCGCGGTGGCCTGAGAAACAATCGAACAATCAGTCTTAACTCGACTACCTACTGCCCCTGTATTCTCTAATATATGAAATATATCCCCCGCAAAAATAACCGTTTCTAAATGTAAACAAAAAAATATTGTTCATTTCAATAAGGCCTATTTTCGAGTGTCAAACAACGGTTGAGTGGATTTTTTTAGAGAACAGAGGCACTGGTGTGCTTTTAGCCCAGAAGGTCGCCCAATGGCCGTTACCATCGGGAAAACAGCCACCAGTTGGCCAAATTTAGAAGTTTGAGACGACCGCGCAATCGATCGGATAGTTGTCTGGTTTCTCGCAATTTTAGATTAGTGATAAAGTTGTTTAGCTACCCTTTATGAGAACCTAAACAGCAGGATATCCTAGTTTGGGAGTTAGGACACAAAATGAATTACAAAATTAGAATTTGAAACAGCGGCTCATGAAGATATAATGGGAAGAGATCCTCACATACATAGAAATACTCACTAGAGTCATAGAGGTCCCGGAGCGTAGCGTAGCCCGGCCGCTGGTTGGCGACGGGCAGCGACCTGGGAGCCACCAGGGTAGCGCATCGTTCTCGCGGTTCAAGGGCGCGTAGCCACGCCAGCACTCTTGTGCCGTCGGCGTCCAGACGCGCGGCGGATATGTGCGTTGCAGCCTGTGAAAAGGACAAAAACTTATGTTAGATAGGGCCGCCTTGTAGCATCTCCAAAGGACATTGAATTGATGCTGTAGAAACAGTCAAGAATTTTACTTCGCATTTGTTGCTGAGAAGTATCAATAAAAGTCAAACACATTTTAAATTTTCATCCTTACATTATGTGCTTTCTAAGATTATTCAAGGGTGGGGCGAAGAGGTTTTGCTTGAATGTTCAGGGTTATGTATACTGTGTACATAACCCTCAAGATTCAGTATCATTCAGTATCGTATAGTCCTCAAACTCACCTTCAACTCAGTCAAAGTGTGGATGTCGGCCTGATAGCCGGATGGCAGCTGGACGGTCAGAAGGGTGAACCCACTGATTGTTTCGTTGCCTTGCGGGACGAACCTGAAAGCAAACACCAGCAGTTATAAATTACAATCATATGCTAACTAAAATTAACTGCTTCCGTCAGTCTAAAAATTAGCTAGTAAAACTGCACCCAGTTGATTCACGGTTAGCTCGTCATACGCTGTTCTATTCTTGGCCAGACAAAACCAATATATCGTTCTGTTCTCTGATGTTTCTCCGCCACCACTTAATTCTTTTGCCCATGCCTCTTTTCCCCTCGATCTTGCCCATTATGGTAATGTAAAGAAGTAGGAAGATCACCTGATCTTCGGACACCCTAAGTCTTCTTACCCAACGCAAATGGATAACTGTAGTCGGTCCTTGGTGGAAACTGCGTCGACCCTGGGGTCCAGTGTATATCGTGGCCAAGGGGCGGTCACATTGGTACTGCCTTCGGCCGACAGTCCGAGCACTGCGATGCCACGACCCTCGCTCTTCGCCGATACTGTGCGGACGCTCCGGACCTAGGATTAGGAAAGTGATTTTAAATGTGTGCAGTAATGCAGCAGTTTTATCCCACTATCGGTTACCGCCATCTTTCTTTATTTCACTGCGTAAAGCGAGATGCCACTACCCGAGAGTGGGATAAAAACGTTATCGATGCAGATGCTGAATAGTTTCTTCAGAATCGTGAGTAGAATTTTTAATAGGTTTTAAAAATTGCCATATTTATTCACACATTGTGAAATAACAAGGCGTTACAATCAGAAAAACGCAATAGAGAATATTGACAATGTGATGTGCTTACCAACTGAGTTTGGATGATGAGTGCGTTGTCATCATCGATGTTGAACTGTCTTGGCTCCTCGGAGCCGGTCACGTTGACAGATACTCGCATCTTCGTCGATGACCGCAACTTCTGAGCTAGCTCCGCTAGAGACTCCAACTGCAAGATCCAAAAGATACACTTAGGGTGGTATTCTAGAACGCTACTTAAACTCAGTTCAAACCAGAGATGGGTAACGACCCGGGTTATAACCGAATCGGTGGGTTATAACCCACTTGGTACCTATTATCGCCCGGTTAAAACCCATTTAGGTGGGCGATAACTAAAGTCTGTTTGGACTGTTCTACTCGTTCAGTTCTACTGATAAAACTATTCAGTTTTCTTTTCCATTTAGTTCTCTATTAATAGAACTGATACTGTGAAGGTATTCCGGGAAGTTCTACGATATTTAAGAAATAAAACGACAACCATAAAATATCCACACTGTCTCAATTGCAAACAAAAGTATGCCAATGAGTTTTAATCAACATTCTGTTTGAAAAGTGTCTCTTGGTAATTTTGCGTCAAACTTATATTTACGAAGTTATTTGAGGTTACGTATTTTTTTTGTATGGGTGCGAAAACATTTTATGACATTACTCTTATTCTTTACTTAGCTTCACTGTCTCGTTTTGAAAAACGGAGTAGGTATATTATTTACCACATTTCATCTAAACATACTACATGCCGCAAAGTACCGCATTTGAAAATAATTAAATATGTTATGTTTTATTGTGGTTTTAACCTTTAAAACTGTAATTTTTTTACTTTGCTAGACAAATTTTTCACCAAAAGTTCTTCAATAATTATTTTTGAATGCGTTACCGCATTACCGCATTCAAAAATAATGAAATGGTTTATGTTTTATTGTGGTTTTTACCTTTAAAACTGTTATTTTTTTACTTTGCTAGACTAATTTTTCACCAAAAGTTTTTCAATAATGTAGTTCTGATATTTTCTTAGGTTTGCACGAGCACTATACTTATAAAACTACAGTTTTAAGAGATTCAACGCCAGAAAAAACAACAATAAAACATAACATATTTAATTATTTTCAAATGCGGTACTTTGCGGCATGTAGTATGTTTAGATGAAATGTGGTAAATAATATACATACTCCGTTTTTCAAAACGAGAAAGTGAAGCTAAGTAAAGAATAAGAGTAATGTCATAAAATGTTTTCGCACCCATACAAAAAAATTACGTAACCTCAAATAACTTCGTAAATATAAGTTTGACGCAAAATTGCCAAGAGACATTTTTCAAACAGAATGTTGATTAAAACTCATTGGCATACTTTTGTTTGGAATTCAGAAGTTTTTTTTTATAACCTGACTATTCGTATTTAAGTTTCAACCAGCTTTTCTATCTGATGAAAATCGTAGCACCTAAGCAGGACTTCATAATTGTACAATTTATGGTGGGAAATTAGTTACTTAAAAGTTTACAAAAATGTTTTAAATGTAAAAAAAGTAACAAAAAAACACAAAATATGTTATTACTCCCGAATGCGGTCAGTTGCGGTGTCTAGTATATTTGGGTGAAATGTAGTAAATAATATACTAACTCCATTTTTTAAACCCAGAAAGTGAAGCAAGTTGAAGCATAAAGTAATGTTATAAAATGTCTTCGCTCCCATACAAAAAAATCACATAAGCTCAAATAACTTAGTAAACATAAGTTTCACACAAAATTACCAAGACGTACTTTTAAAATATAATGTTCATTGGAACTCATTGGCATACTTTTATTTGTAATGCAGAAGTTTTTTTAAACTACGCGTGCTCGCATGTACGCGTGATTCTATGAGATCGTTTTACTATGCGCCGCCGGGCGCGGAGCAAAGCAAGACGAGCGGCTCCCTTAAAGTCCATCCACTTAAATCCATACGTTACTGACCGTATGAGCACCCGAAACCCGAAAGTCTGGCTTTAGGCTTTATTATAATTGTAATAGTTACCAACCTTCATTTATTTGCTTACGAAAGAATCTGTGAATTTTCGGGGTGTACTATGCGCGCTCATCTGCTCTACTAATGACTTCAGATTTCAATATTATTATGGTGGTTCAGACCGAACATGAAAATCAAAACCTTCGAATGCAAAACCTTCAAATATCTTTGTTAAAAATAAAAAGTTTTTTTACTAAAAAGCAATTATGTCACTCTTACGGCTACTTGTCCGGCTAATCATTAGGGACCTCAGTAAGATTTCCCATTATTGGGTCTGGCAATGCAAACATAAATAATTGTGGAAACTGAATGATATACAAACTTATTTGATCAATTTAGGCTGAAATCGACAAATTTTCGAGCGCGCATTTTTCAATTGTCCTGAGAAATCGTAATTACCATATTGTTTACGGGAAACATTAGTGAAATTACGAGTGTGTGTTTATTCTGTCTAAAGTGTTCCTGAAATATGGGAAAAATCTGTGATTTTTCGGCGCGCGACTTTCGTCTTACTTACATGAAAGATGTCCATTAGTTATTTTCAAGAAAACATCATTGAAGTTGTATGGAGAAGAAAAAGTTGAGGTCGAAAGGACTTTTTATTGACTTCAAAAACTTCCGCAAAGCCTCAATCCTCAGAATGGTACAAAAATCCTGACACTTTAAACAACAAAACCTTTTTAACAATAAAAAAACCGGACAAGTGAGAGTTTAACTCGCGTTGAGAGGGTTCCGTACAATGAAGAAGGAAGATTTTCGTACAAAGTCTACTAAGATACATTAATCGAAAGTCCGAACCATACCACGATGTAGGACTGTGGAGCGCCATCTGTTGATTAAGTTGAGGAACTAATGCTACTAGAACAAAATTAATAATTTCCTAAGTAATTTTGTACACCATGAACTTCTTATAGGTTTTTCTGTAATCTATAGAAAAATACCTATTTCCCGTTTTTTTTTCAAAATTTTAGGAGATAAGGGGGGGAATGGTCAATTTTCGCGTATTAAATAACTTCAAAACTGTTCATTTTACAATTATAACAAAATATATATTTGAGATCCTTAAAACGAGCCCTTTCATTTGATGTCACACGATATAGTTTATAAAACTTTTTTATAAGTTTCCAATTTACCCCCCAAAAGTGGTCCCCATGTTTAAAATTTATTAATTTACGTTACACGTCCTTGTTTGGGTCACTGACTTACACATGTGTACCAAATTTAAACTCAATCGGTCCAGTAGTTTAGGAGCAAATTGGCTGTGACAGACGGACAGACAGACGCACGAGTGATCCTATAATGGTTCCGTTTTACCCTTTTAAGGTACGGAACCCTAAAAAATGGCTAAACATACATTGGGGTGATTCGGGTAGCTCTTGGTGTCAAGTATCTAGATTTTCTCGCTTGACGTCTATGTTTGGGCTACCCTGTATAATTCCAAACCATAGAATAGGCGGGCGATGCAAGCCGAACTGGGTTTTCGATAGTGTTATACGTTTTACCTCATGTAACAGAGTGTATTTAGTTATCGCCCACCAAAAAAGACGATAATGGGTTATAACTGGGTGATTTGGGTTATAACCCGGTTTTAACCCAACTGGGTTGTTTGGGTTATAACCCACTACCCATCTCTAGTTCAAACTAGAACGCTTGAAGGTATTTGATGAATTGATGAAGGAAGGACCACTTGGTTCCAGAGATGTCAGATAAGAGAAACTATAGGTCTATTTCTTTTGTAATGCATCTTTAAATATTGTGTTTAAGTGACTGTTTGTTTCTAAAATAAAACCAAAATAAAATAAATAAATAAATAAGAGTGATGAATTTCAGATGAAGGTTCCTCACCGAATCAGGGTTGAAATCATGCGGCCTGTAGAAAGCTAGTAGGTACCGCGCGACACTTGGTTCTATAGAGATGGCAGAACACTTTGTAAAGAAAGGAAGTAACCAGCCAGCTTCCTTTGCCGGACAATTTACATTGAAGACGAGGTTCTGAAGAGTGATATATTCCAGATGAAGGTTCCTCACCGAATCAGGGTTGAGATCATGTGGCCGATAAAACTTTCTAAATAAAGGAAGTAACCAGCCAGCTTTCTTTGCCGGACAATTTGTATTGAAGACGAGGTTTGGAGAGTGTTATATTCCAGATGAAGGTTCCTCACCGAATCAGGGTTGAGATCATGCGGCCTGTAGGAAGCTAGTAGGTACCGCGCGACCGGTATGGACTCGTCGATGAGGTTGGCAGCCAACATGGCGCGCAGGCCCCAGGCGGCTGTCGCGCCCTCCGCGCTGTTGTGCCTCAGCCAGGGGTTGCGCCACTCTGACGCAGACACGCCACGGTCCCACCAGCGGGTTGAACCTGGGGAGATTCATTGAGAGAAGGTTGTGGAGGCATGCATCCACGAGCCACTCGCAGAGAACCGAAGCGCAAGCCGAGGCGGCAAGACTGCACAAAGGTCCTGGCACTCGGTCTCGATAGTTTGCTGGACGTTGTGTGCCCTTTTATGACCGAAGCCGTCGATAAAAGGGCCACTATAATAAATCTAAAGTAGTGTCGGAGGGAGATGGAGAGTTATTCCAAGAATTTCCAGTGACATCATCCCCACTGAATTAGTTGGCATAACCCAAATTTGAAGATAAAAGGTCGTTAGAAAGAAAATAAATGAAGGCTTAGCGCCATTTGCCAGAGGCTAAACTGGAAAAATCGAATAAACAAATATTTTTGGGCCGAAATTCGAAATTGAATGACCAAAACGGTTATTGTCTTACCGAATAATACCGATGACTCAAATAGGTCATGTTTTGTTCGCTATTTGTTGCTAACCCAAGCACTACCCAAAAATGTCGCAAGTTCGCGTATTCGTACGAATGTAAGTGACCGAGATTGTCCTTATCTTTCACCGGGTATTCGCCCCAAGTGCTCAACAAGACGCCACCACCGACCAAATGGAAAGTTCCCAACGGGCATACAACTGCCTATGTTTGGTCTATCTAGGGCAGGGGTAGATAGATTACTCTAGCTAGAATCTAGAGTAATCTATAGAGTCTAGATAGCTATCAGAGGTGTGAGTTACCTGTAGCGTTAGCATGTTCATCCAGCATATTGAGTGCCAGAGAGGCTTGCGGGTGTCTCGCGGCGGCCAGAGCGCTGGCAGCTACGGCGAGGGAGTATGCGTCCAGACGGTCGGACAGGCCGCGCGCTACGAAGTCGATCGCTTTGTTCATCGAGTTCTTTTGGAGGACGTCGTTGGTCTGAAATGTAAATGTAAACTTTTACAGAAGGTAACGACAGAAAATAAAATAAAATTTAAACTAGGCATATTTCGAACAAGACCTTTATCCTGTCTAGAACCTTAATTTCTTACTGTCCGATTGTTCAGGTGTTAGCAGCTTTTGGTAAACTGAATCAAGGCATAAAATATGTCATTACTGGCAGAAAGTAAACTCTTGAGAGACGCGACCAAACCAGACATGGTGCTGATTTGAATATACCGCCAGCTATCTATATATATAAAAATGAATCGCCGTGCATTAGTCTCGCTAAAACTAAGAAACGGCTTGACCGATTTGCATATTTGCTGTTTTGTTTAGTTCACCATGGTTCAGGGTAGGTTTAAAAGCAAAGAAATATGGAAAAAGTTAAAGGATTAGCTGAAAAACGGAAGAAATAAAAATTGGTCATTTTGTATTGGAATCGCCATTTTTGACGCGGCGAGTCAAACTATTTCAGGTGATACGAAGTTCACCGGGTCAGCTAGTTTTAAATAAAAAATCCATGCCAATAATCCTGATTATGGTATCTGAACAGCTAGAAGCGCTAACTAATCGTGTAGCCTCTGCGGTGGCGATAGGTTCATCTGCTGAAAGGTGCCACTACCAGCAATTACTATACCAATGCAGGGGAAACGCATTTCCTTTAAGGTTACTATTGGCCCAGAAATTACCTGAACAGCCAAAAGCGCCTTCAAAGCGTGTGCAGTGAGAGGCAAGTCCCGCTTGGCCCACGGCTCGTGTCTTCTCTGCGGCGGCGGTGGGGTCCACCTGCCATCAGGACCCTGGACTTGTGCCAGCCAGCGTGCTGCCTTGACTCTACCAGCCATTGTCTTGACAGTGCAAGGGAAACATGAACTTACCTGAACGGCCAGCAGAGCCATCAAAGCGTGTGCAGTGAGAGGCAAGTCCCGCTGAGCCCTCGGGTCGTGTCTCCTCTGCGGCGGCGGTGGGGTCCACCTGCCATCTGGACCCTGGACTTGTGCCAGCCAGCGTGCTGCCTTGACTCTACCAGCCATTGTCTTGACAGTGCAAGGGAAACATGAACTTACCTGAACGGCCAGCAGAGCCATCAAAGCGTGAGCAGTGAGAGGCAAGTCCCGCTGAGCCCTCGGGTCGTGTCTTCTCTGCGGCGGCGGTGGGGTCCACCTGCCATCAGGACCCTGGACTTGTGCCAGCCAGCGCGCCGCCGCCGCGGCCGCTCCGGGGGATACTGACACGTGGCGCGCGGAACGAGCCAACCAGCGGGCGGACATCGCTGTCATCCTGTGAAACATAGGATGACATGAGATATTATGTGAAAGAAATTACATTTTGGATGTGCAAAGAAAAGCAAATTAGGTTGATCGCGGAAGTGTGGAAGCGGAGTAAAATGGGACCAGCAGTTGATAATTACTCCGCTGCTGGACATAGCACTCTCTTGGGGTAGGTAGGCAGCTAGATGTTCTCATCTAACTGCTATACCCGTAGTTCGCTTCAAATCGTTGTTTTAGCAATCTGGTAGTTAATGGTCTCCAGCAAAAAGCCTCCTTCCCGACATTGCATCTAGAAATTGGTTTGCTCATTGTAGAGACCAAGAGGTAGTCGAGAAGCAGAAATGTTGATTGGCATGGGTTCTGATGCTATTTGACAGAAAAGCAAGGAATGCCAAGTAGATAACACTTAGGTACCTACCAAACATCGCCGTCAGCTTGTTTATCGGTGTCGGAGCCGAAAGAGCCATCAGATCGCCGGTACGCCATCAGTCTCTGGTAGCCAGCCGCCGCTTGAGCTCGCGCCTCCGTCGTTATCGCTACTTCGTCGTTGTCTGTCGCCTGCAATCAAATAAATTGTTCAATGGCAAGAAAGGGACTCATTGATATAATATTGGTACGGTCAGTGACACCTGAGATACCCCTTTCTGTTTGATTTTTGCACGGAGTTATGTGATGTGCGATAAGAGCCATCATGGATGTAGCTCAGTAGCAGACTGTTCTAAAGACTACCAAAGTTTGATCCTGCAGCGCTACGCCAATGACATAATTTTACTTAAGCAAAATGACCCTGGTATAAATGAGCTTCACTTAAAATCTGAGTTTTTACAAACCTGCAAGTAATCCAATACCATGGTAATAGCCACGGGTCCACAAGATGGGGTATGGACCCTTTTGGCTACACCAGTGTCCCCTTACTTAAGCATATAGCAAATAAATGAGCTACATTTAAAAGCGGAGGTGACACGAACCTGCAAGTAATCCAGCAGCACACTTGCAATGGCTAGTGGCCGGAGGGCGTGCGCAGGGTCGGCGGCAGGCGCGGGCGGGGCCCTCGATGCATGCAGGGCTGGAGCCATCATGTCTCCCGCGGCCCTTAGAGACGCGGCCCCCACACGGGTCCCTGGAGTGGGGTCCAGAGAGACGTTCATACGGGCCACGCCGCGGCGACCGTCCAGGAGAGCCCACGACCAGAGCTCTTCTTCATAGCCATCCTGAGGATAGATGGAGTGAAGGTTGTTGAAAAATATACACTCAGAAAGATATCAGTGAAAGTAAAGATTCAGATTTTAAAGAAACTAAAACCAGTCTTCGAACGCCAGACCATTGGGAAGTTGGAGTAGTGACTTCCATCAATGCAAGATTTCATTAGATGCCTGAGTGACATCTTGAAAAAACTGTGTGTAAAGAACCATCACATACCTACAGTTTCTGGGACGATCTGTTTCTAAAGTTTCTAGGATCTGCTGACTTTAGCAAGACTGATTTAAAAACAATTCTAGCTGACTTTTTGTATTTCGTAAACGGTTAAACTTACTTTTATTATGTCGGTGTAGCCGACTAGTTTCGGTTCTCATTCGGAGACCTTAATCATGGAGCTGAGACGGCCTTCGCGACGCCGTGGCCAGTCTCAGACTGCGGGTCACTAGGCGCCGCGCGCGCGCTGACAGTTCCGGTGCGGGGGGAAGGGGCGGGGGCGGCAGCGGGGGCACGTCCGCCCGCCCTCTCACAGCAGGATTAATATGTCCTTCGTCGCGAAACAGGTCGGGTATGGTCACACAGGCGAAACTCACGGTGTCGTTCGTTTGAGTGTTTTGGCTACTTTCTCTTGGCTCACTATACAAGTTCTCATTCGGAGACCTTAATCAGCTCCATGATTAAGGTCTCCAAATGAGAACCGAAAAAATAAAACACCGACATAATAAAAGTAAGTTTAACCGTTTACGAAATACAAAATGTGCAGTGCTTACGAAAGTTTAAGTGTAAAAATTCTAGCTGACCTTTACCCGGCAGTTCACAAGCAAAATACCTTGATATCAATGGTCCGGAACAGCGAAGCGGAGACGCCGTTGCCACTAGCCTCAACAATGACCGGTGCCTCGCCACTCTTCACTACGGTCACAAGGAATGCCGTGCTGATGGAGCCTCGAGCGGGCACGGTCAGGCGCTGGCGGCGGAAGAGCTCGATTTCTGCAAGAGAAGTTGGAAGATATAGCCTATGACCCTGGTTAGATACACCAATGATAAAAGTATGCCTCTGCGCAAGGCATGGCAATTTTCTTGAATATTACAGTTGCCACTAAGAGTACTTTCTGCTCCTGAATGCACGGAACATTCAGAAATAAAGTACTGTTGCCTATGTCTTACTTTCTGCGACTGAGAGAAAATCCAAAGAAAATCAAAGATTTCAAGGGTTAAGAAAAGCCATGTCTCTGGACCTAGAAATGTAGGATGAACAAACCGCCCTAACTAATCAACTTTGAAATTTGGTGCATGGTTTTTAATAAATAGTTTTAACGGACAAACGTCATAACTAACCAACCAAACCGGAGGTCCCTAACCCCTTGGCAATACAAAACCGCCATAATGAAAGAAAACTTATTGAAGGTCAACTTACTTTTGGCAGAATCCAAATTGTTATCCAAGGGCTCGAATTCGAAATACTGTTCAGAGTTGTGGAACGTAACCTCAACAGACGTATCAACAGTCAGAGTACTAATCAGCGTCACTACAGCCGCCAGCGTCTCCCCTCGTTGCAACGTCTCTGGTAACTCAGCGTTGAGGGCTAGAGGGGTGCTGGTCGTGACCTTCTGAGGGATGGCCAGACCGAGCCCCAGTATTGGGTGCACGGCAAAAGCTCCAACGGTCCAATCTCCCGCGGTCACTGGCGTCAGTCTGTTTACTGAGCCTTTGCCGTCGTTTCTGTAATTAATTACGCAGGTTGTTAAATGTTTTGAACTTAGAACTGAATGTTGGCAGATGATAATAAAAGTGAAATTATTTGAGGTGGTGCAGAATTTATTTTATTGGCTGCATCAGAATAATCCATCGCTGGTAAAGTGGCAAGTTTGGTCATCAATCCAAACGGCGTGAAAGATCAAATCTCCAGATCCAGATCTTAAATTAAGCCCACATACATTGGCCAATTATTTGTGAACTTTCATACTTATTTTCTTACTTAATTTCATACTGTGATAAACTTACCCAAGTGAGAAGTTTGCCAGCATCCAAGTGGGCTGTGGTGCCACTGTAAGGTAGTACCTCGGGGCAGGAGGAGAAGGAAGACGGCTGAACGCGTAAGGACCGGCTAACGGTGGCCTTGTACCGGTCTCTAAAGGCATTGATGGTTCCCCTGAAATTAACACTGTATTAATGGAACGATGCGTAAAGCCTTATTTATTTGATCGATAGCAGCCCGGGTTTTTATATTACTTGTGTGTTATATTATATCCTAGTTTAGATCCAGGAAAGTGATTTGCGTTGGTTTGATAAATATCGTGCAATTTGAACAGCACATTTCAGGGCCTACACTTCAGGTTCATTGGGCAGAGACCTACTTTAGTAGATAACACTTCACAGTCTTTCATACTTGGAAAAGTGTCCCAAAAAGACAATGTAGAGTATGATAATTGATAAGAGTCCACCTACCTGGTTTGTTACCACGGATAACTACTCCGTCAGTCAAAATAACGACGCCAGCGTTTAGAAAGACATCTGCCGTAGTGTTTCCTCCAAGATCCAGGCCCTGGACGGGCAAGTGATCCTCGTTCTTAAATATCGAGTGCTTCAAACCGCTGAAGCTTTCGACTTCTCTTTCAATCTGTGGAAATGAATACCTTCTTAGCGGTAGACAAAAATATAAGTAATCAAAAAACCTCTTCAGAGTGCGGCACGGCATCTACGATCTGCGGCTTTCCAGTTGCTACAAATGGGCGCGGAAAATAGGAAGAGCCCTGTTTTCGGTTTAGATTTTCTCAGGGAAGCCAAACTTACTGTCATCAAATCGAGTCCGCTGCCAAGCCCATTGCTGTTGTCTAGGCCTGCAGCGATCGCCTTGCTGTCGCTAGCGAGCAGCGCCGCGTGTGCGCCCGCTTCTCCTGTCACTATCATCTCTACCGCGCCGCCGGGCCGCGACCCGCCGCCCGATATTTGCACTGACACCTGGAAAAAGCCAAACGTAGATATCATTTAGGCTCTACTACCGTATGCTCCCTGGGACCTATAAATCAGAGGCGCTCTCAGAGATAATTCAGGATTTCTGCTGCGGATTGGGATTTCAACAAGTTTAAGGAGTTGTTGTGTTTACAAATATAGGCCGGCTTCGGGCAAACTTAAAATTTTGCCCCTCGCCATCACTAGGTACGCTGTCAATATCTAGCGATAAGCACAAATTTTGTGAATTACTTGGTCTTAGAACGTCGTTGCCAGCCAAGATATGATAAATACCAGTTGGAGGCTTGGAGCCAGGTATTAGTCATAAGCTATTTGGTTGAAGAGTTTATTTTCTGGAACACCTCTCGTTCTAAAGTTGACCCTTACCTGATATTGCAGCAAGTTCTGTTGCGGCACGTAAATGGCGGAAGCTAACACGGTATTGACGATTGGGTCCAGTCGAGGGTACCACGCCAGCACTATGCTGCCGGGTGTCATGGCGGCCGTCACTGGCATCGTCACGTCCACGCTCCGGCGGGCTGGACTTAGCTGAAACACCAGGACGAGCATGCACTAACTTTGGACAAACTATGATGTTTGATGGCTACCGGAGAAGCGGAAAATGTGCGCTCAATTAAGGTAGAGTCAACCAATAATTCCAGTTATGGTTAGCTGCCTATTTCTCCACCCAGTTAACTCTTTGGCAGCAAAGGTGTTCAATCAGTATGGCTGATAGAAGAGGGAGAGGCATGTTGATCACATAGCACAAACTTTAGAAAGTAGGGAGAAAGTTTAGTAATGGGATTAAGGCAATTCAAGGTGGTGATGAGTGCCGAGGGAGCTCTATCTAAACATGTCCCACACAAAGTTTACTTCGCACGTCTAATATGGGTCAAATTGCACAATAGCCCAACCTAAGTTTCATTACCTCGATAGTTTTAGTAAAGACGATGTCACCGCGCGCGATGACGGCATAGGTCAGCAGATCCATCGGCTCTGTTGCGTGTATGCGCGCGCGCATTTCGCCCCCGATCTCTGCGCGGCCGGACACCACCTCGATCGTGAGGTACTGACCGCCCGACGGGGCACAGCTTTGGACGTTCAACACGCGCTCGGACACTTCTTTGTATTTCACCTGGAGAAACATAGGAAGTGAAGTATGCTGTACCTAGCTGCCTATCCAGAAATGCGATTTATAGAACCGTGATGTTGGTGCTTGTATTGGTGCCGAAATAATACAATGCTCAATAATGATATAGTATTATAGTTTTTTTTTACATTTGGTAGTGTAATACAGTAACAAATATAAAGTCTACAGGGTGTTACATAAAGGTCCTGTCTTCCGAAAGGGGTCGCTAAACTCCTCAATAGAAGCAACTTTCACTATAGGACCAACTGCAAATTTCCTTCTCCATACATTTGGTGCAGTAGGTATTTTAGTATGGAGCAGCTGATATTTTTTCGCTTGGCCCCAACCTGGTAAAAGTTGTTTGTAATGGCCAGTTAAGCGACCCCCTTCAGTATCACAGGACCTTTCTGTAACACCCTTTGTAATAGGAGGACTATCTAACCAAAGTTATTGGGTATTAAAATATTCAAGGGGTCGTTGCATTTAAGACTATTCTAAAAGCCACAACTTCCAAATAAACAGATAACTAAATTTTGAGGATGTTATTTGTTTGCTTACCACTAAGTTCAGGGTTGATCGCATGTGAGCTTGGTCAGGGATCAGTGTGTACACGGCGAGACCCTTCTTCAAAGGAATCGTGCTAACATTAACAGGGGCGCCATCGTCCCACAGTCTTTCCACCGTCACGTCGCCATTTGTTTCCATCAGCTGGCCCGATGGGTCCACTAATTCGATCTGCAAATATGTTCAGAGATTAAAGTATGACGTCGTATGTGATAAAGATTTTTTTCGTACGTTTTAAGTAGAGCTTACCTGAACGTTATATGGTAGCATAGGCTTAAAGTACTCCGGAGCTGTCACCTTCAGTCTGTAAGGTGTCCTCAGTAAAAGAATCCGTGCCGATACATTTTGGCGTATCAGCGTGTTCTTTTCTTCAAGAACAGCCTCAATAACTAGAGGTCGAGCGGCGTCTTCCGCTAGATTGAGATCAGTGTTCAGATCGTATGTGACGTCAGCTTCGCCATCGAATTCCACGACCTTTCGAGAAGGTGCCGAGAAGACAGGTTGCAGAACATTAGAAAAGAATACGGCGTAAGCTGAGAGTGTCAGCTCGCCTTTTACTGGCAAGCCGTTGAAGTGTCTGCAAAGTTTAAAAAGTGGGTAAATATCGTGAGAAACGCTATGTTGCCGCCTACTCTGCACGCAACGTCTATCGCATACATTAGTAGGTAGACATGTTCATAAAGTCGCTAAAACGTTTGGGAATAAAAAGGCAATAGCATCATTGTCTTTGCGTGTTTCATCTTAAAAAAACAAGGCGTAATCTCTCTCGTTTTACAAAACAAGTTGTACAAACGAATGATGACGTTTGAAAACAGAATTCAATAAGCAAAGATGAGTTTTCCTTCATTGTAATGAATCAAGACAGCTTTCTGCGTGGGAAAATTGCGCGCCAATCTTTTCTTTGGGAAAAGCTGTGAACTTTGTTGATTAGTAGGTTATTTTTGCGCCTTTGTTGTCGATTGTTATGAAATAATAATTTATCGTTCATTCTTTGATGTCTTACTTGGCAGTAATATTGACGTTAAAGCGCCCATCGCTGAAGAGCATTTCTTTTGGCATCTGTATGTCCATCTGGAACTTGGGCGAGACATAGTCCGCGACTAAGAACTGTCGCGAGTAGGTCTGCCCTCGCGCTTCCACCTGTTACAATAGACCTTCATTCAGTAATTTGTTTCATTTACTCTTACCTTCAAACCTCTTAACATTGTTTAGGTATTTAAAAATTTCTTAATCGTAACATCTGTCGAAATTCCGATAACAAATAATTTGTTTTAGTCGATAAAGGAAGACCAGACCGGTATCTCCACCTAACTAAAAGTAAACACCATAAAATTACAATGCGCTAGCCAAGCAACGTTGACACAGCGTGTCGCATGCGATACTTGCCAAGCAGGTTTGGTTCCCGTTTGAGATCAGTGTGTTAGTCTGGCTCAAGCCGCGCTGCTTAGCATTTTTCTCGTAACTATACTAATTCGTATTGCAGTTATGTATGCAAGAGCAACATGCATTATTAATAGACTCTACATACATAATACAAATTGGCTAATTAATATGATCTTGAGACTTGACATTAAAAGCTTGTCAGTTTAAGGACACAAAATACTGCTATGTTGTAGAGAATCCATGTTATTAGAGTGTATTATACTACCAAGAGTATGACATCAGGGCTGGCCTCATACGATTAGACCCTTACCTACCTACTACCTTTCAAGACTTTTTCAATTACAAGCCAAGATCCAATTTTCTGGTATTAAACACGCAACTGACAAAGAAAAAAGAGCTCAGTTACGTATCCGAGATACCAGAATTGGGCAACAGAGGATTTAAATTAGTGGCCGACTCTACATCCTTAAACTCTAAGATCACCTGAATAGTCCATTGTCCGAGCGCAGGCTCGTCTGAGAGTGGCAGGTCTACGGAGAGAATCCCGCGGTCCAACACTGCAGCGGCCCACTGCTGCACCGGCGACCCTCCAGTGTCCAACACGCTCACATCCACCACGCCAGGCAGAGGCAGCAGGTACCTGCGAGCGGCACCACAGGGTTAACGACCCGACCCGCCGACAATGCCGTAATCAGACGTAATCTCACGCGCAAGAATCGGTGCCGGTAACGAAATCGAAAGTCTACGCTACATTTTTTCCACCGCTTGTCTGCAGTGACGTGAATCAAACATGTGCCCTAATCGTGAACTTGACGATACGTTTACTATTCGAAAACCAGAGGCTCTACCATAGGTTTGCACGGCCTGTTTACGACAATGCAAACTGTTTATTGCGATTAATTTTGTCCTGTAAGTAGATAAATTGTGTGGGAAACTGACTGAAAGGGGTTTGCCCCATGGTAGAGCACTGAGTATTTTACTCCATACTGTTTGTAAACTTGTATGGAGGTAATTTTTTTACTTTAAAAAGCATAATCCCATAGTGCGTATGAAATATCTTGTCTCTGATAAACTTCAGTTTTCGATTAGTTATCGTAACGCCAAACTCGTGCTAGCTTGTTAGCTGAACGTGATGTTATTGTTAATTAGCACTTTGATCTAGCTATACGTACTTGTCCAAGGCGATGACCCTGAAGCTGATAGTGTCCCCGGGTTGGTACACGCTCTTGTCAGTTTGGATGAACACGCAGAAACTGCGCGACTGGTAAACCAGCGGCGCGGAAGAGGAGAACTGCGGCCCTGATGTGGACCGCGCCACCAATGTGTAGAAACCGGGTCCAGGGTCGCCAACCTAGGAGAGCAAAATGTATGAGACTATCTGCCCAAAAAGCGCCATTGCAGTCACTAGTTTCATCTCAAGGTGTTACCTCTAAATCCACGAGTCTAGAGGACGCAGCCTGCACCTGCACCTCTCTTCCTTGTTGGAACTGCTCCCCATTAGCTCGACGTCCCTCCACCGCCACATACAAGCTCTGAGCCCTGGAGCCGCCTGCCACGGCCACCGTATAAGGGCTGAACGGTCGCAGCACCCGCGGACCCACCACTGATATGCTACAACATTATCAATTGAATCACTGTAGAGGTAATAGGTTCCCTGAGTCACAGGAAATTTCTGTTTCCGCAATTATTGCGGCATTTCAAGGCAACTCTCAATTAGTGTGTCGGGGAGACACAAGCAGTGTGAATGCATTAAATTGACTCACCATTGTATTACTGCAGGTCCTATTACTGCTATTAAGAAGCAGTATCCAATAGTAGAGTGTGACATTCTGGAATGATAGATTCGTTTTAAGTATAGGTACAAAAACTCGGTACCAGCCCCGGATCTACGATTTTTTTTAACCGGGGCAGAGATTTGATACTGGCGCCCCCTCTCCAGCGTTTGAGATCAATTACAAAAAAAAAAATATGTGAATGGTTGGCATTTTTCGTGATTTTTTCTCGATACGTAAAGTTTTACGGGCGTGATCGCGCCATATTGATATACACAGACATCCGGACGGCTACGATTTTTCATAATTTTGGCGCCCCCTGAAACTGCTGCCCGGGGCGGGTGCCCCGGTTTGCCCCCCCCTAGATCCGGGGCTGCTCGGTACCTACCTATGTATACGCTAACTTTGTATCATAAATACTAAGGTACGGCTTTGTTGTCCTGCTTGAATGAGAATGCATTCATGTAGAGATGACATTAACACACTGGTTTTCCTTTAGCCTATATATGGTATCTCAACAACCTTCTATATCTTGTAGCACGCTTCTGGTGCCAGACATAATTTACACATATCTACATACATATACCCACGTAAAGAATCCTTCATGATTGTGATGAATAGACCTAAATCTGCATGTGGTAATAAAATCTAATTGACGCTATATGACAAGAGTGTAGTAAACTAATCGCAATTTCGACTTTTACGTATCCGTGAATGTCGTGGGCTTATGTGTTATGTAGGTATGTATCAAAATATATTTATTTACAGCATTGAGCTCACCGTCCTTGTGTCACAGGCTGCCGGCTGACTCACTGTATCAACAACGCGTTGGCGGACTAGCCTTCTTGGACCGCTTTGGAAAAATCTAACGTTTGCAGAACTTTATATGGATGTTTATGTAAAAAACACCAAGTTTTTCTTTGGCGTTCTTTTGTCTAAAACAATTTTTCGCCTGGCCTAGGAAAGTCAGTAGCGGTGTTGTGTACTGAATACGCCCTGTCGATAGAGTAATGTTTTGAAGTAGCTGGAACAGTAGTTAGTGTATTGTTGCGGTTAAAGCTGTGGTAGAGACTTTCTCTCTGCGATCTACGAACGTCGTTATTTTATTTTTGACAGGACATTAGTCTAGCCTACTAAACTTGTGGTTAATTGTTTTTTAATAGTGTATTGTTTACTTGTGGCTTGTGGTCTAACTTGGTGCGCTATGATTTACGGTACAACTTAGTTTTATTTATCTATATGAAACATCGCTACAATTGATATGCGCCATTTTCCGAATTTCACAAACGACCTCACCTGTCAAAAAATCCAGTCACTTATATCTTACAAAACACGTAACTTAACACTATATCACAGATCGTTTCTGTCGGCTGCACATAGTTAGTGAAGCAGAACTGCGCGGGCGCGCGGGATCCACGCTCGGTGCGATGCAACTGAGTGGAGGCTCCGCGCGCGCGCCCACGTACCGCGCAGGGGGGGGGGGGCGCGACGCGAAGCCTTGCGAAAATCCGCCGCCGCTGACCACTCTGCACCCACTCCACTTCCCGCAAGGTACCATTGACCGCCATAAACATTAGGAAACACTGCCCGTGTTTCACAATGCTATCAAATTCTTTGTTTATTAACGTTTCATATCTTACTTTGATTAAGGTCAATGTTAGATCGAAAAAACCTGGTACAAGAAGCTAGCTTAATCACACAGCAGATCTCGGGATTCGAGATTCAATCTGAGGTGACGCGGGAGCGGAGCGCAGGCCTTTGCTGCATTCCTAGGAACTTGTTTTAGCATGACAATGCTTGCCGCTGGCGACGGGCTCCGTAAACCCAACTGCATCGTAAACGTAATCCACCTGTATGTCTATGTATCTGGTGAATAACTTTTATTGAACACTACTATTAGTCAGTGCTGGATTTACCAATAGGCTGAGTAGGCTGAAGCCTAGGGCGGCAGATTTTAGGGGCGGCAGATTTGGGGCATCTTTTGAGATCTTACTTATAAGAAGCTCTGCTTGGCGCCTCCTGCCCCCTTTTCGGCGCCGCTTGCCCCGTTTTGGCCCCTATTGAGGTGTTTAAACTAATCCAGCTTTTCTTGAAGCTCAAAGAGGTGACTAGAGTAATTGGTCGGTCGATAGGGGCAGCAAAATTGAAAAGCCTACTGGCGGCAAATGTGTGAATCCGCCACTGCTATTAGTGCATTAATTTACGAATGTTATCTAACGTTAATGTAAACACAATAATTATAACATCTTATGTATTATCGAATTGAAGCTTAAATTGATGTTTAGTCAGCAAGGAACGAGTCCAGAGCACTTATATTAGTTGAAAGAGTTTGTTTAGGCTCGTCGGGCTGCGTTGGCATTGCGATGGCATCCTCGGAATGCAAGCGCGCGGCGAGCTCGGCGGTGTCCTTTAGCGCAGCCGCCAGCGCTCGCTCAAGCCGCGCCGCCCCCGCGCGCTCCGCCTCTAGGGCCGCCCGGGCCTCCGCCAGACCTTCCGCCTCGGTCTCCGACACTGCCTTTGTCTTCATTGTCGAGCTATCCGACTCGTACACTGATAGGCGACGCTGCAGAGACGTTACTACGACGTTCAGCCTGGCGATTTCGGCTGGAAATTAGGATGAAGTTATTCATCTTATAGGTACCAGATCAAAACCCGAATATAACTACCAACCATTGGCAGTGAGCAACTCCCGCGACGTATGCTGAAGTTCGGCCGAAGTCAAGCGTCTCTCCCGAGCGTGAGCGGCGGCGGCCAGTCGAGCTCTCTCGCGGACCTCTGCTCCTCCACCCGCGCATCGCTCCACCCTCCGCAGCTCCGACTCCAGGCGAGACGACTCCCTGCGAAGCACGCACGTTCCCAGTGGCGGATCCAGGATTTTGGTTTGGGGGGGCTTGAACCAGTTGAACCCAATGAGCGTCGGTTTTCAAGATAAAAGGATACAAAAAATATTTTTATAGAGGGTCTCAGCTGCTTTTGGGGGGGCTTGAGCCACTTAGACCCCCCCCCCCCAAATCCGCTACTGCGTTCCCACAATATGACGTAACGTTGCACGGTTGTAATCGAACTTTCACTTTACCAAAACGAGCTTCTTAACTCACGTGCGGGCCTGTTCGGTTGCTGTACGGATGCGCTCCTGTAGCTCCTGGTATTGTCTCTGCAGGTTCGCGTGGGACGCTTGCAGCGGACGTAACTGCTGCAGCTCTCGCTCAGTTGCAGCTACTTTCGCTGAAAGCTCGGAACAGCGCTCTTCTACCAGTGTACGTTGACGCTCCTTAAAACAATTGTTGATTTATCGTCTCTACATTTGGACGTATGTAGGTAATCGTATTCTACATAAGTAGCCATTCGTTTTAGTCTCTTGTAATAAGAGATGTGCCTACAAAATAACGTGTCCTAAATAGGTGACGTACGGTCGGCCACAGTCTAGGATACCCCACAATAGCTCTTACCGCGCGCGGCATAGGGGCACCAATCGAATAAAAAGGGGTATCCTAGCGTGTGGCTGACTGTACCTATGCCTACAACAGGGTTGAGCTTTTGTAGATTTTTTAGGGTCAATCATCATACTCCAACATAGCATGCTTAGCACATGGGATAGGCCATATTTATGGGTCCTACATCCTTTTAATCTTCATAGAGTGGAATAGATATGGTTTCAAACCCATCGTCTATCTATCCTATTCTTGTACTACGCCAGTGAACTTACAGCTACGACGTAGCAACACTATCAAACTCACCGCTAGTTCCACCTGCATCTTAACAGCAGCTAATTCATCCTGAGCTCTGGCCAGCGCTGTGGCGGCGTGCGTAGCGCCAGCCGTGGCGGCCGCGGCGCCCGCTCGGGCTTCGCCTGCGGCCCGCTCGGCCGCCGACCGGCCCACCTCCGCGGTCTCGGCGCGGTTGGACTCCGCGCGGAGGGCGTCGCGCAAACGGCTTTCCGAGGTCTAACAAAGTGACAAATAAAGACAAGGACATTGCCCATGGAAAATTACATACAAAGTAGTTGAATTTTACTCACACTAATTGATTGGAATTCCCCAATAATTTCCAAGAATTGCTGCTCAAACGATTCAAATTCTGTAGAGTTGACACCCATTTTTATACCTCTTTAAAACAAAAGAGACACTTTTATTATTAAAAGTTAGTTTTCCCTAATTTTCAGTTTCCGCGGTTCCGCCCGTGACGGCCGGCGGCCCGTCGTGGTGACATGCCAAGATTGCCAAGCAAGAGCGGGAAAAGTGTAGGAACCAAAACCTGTTTTGTTTTTACTTGGACATTTTTTTTTCCTTGAGATTTGCTTGCTCTATCTATGTTCAAAACAAAAATATCATATAATAAGTAACCGCGTCATAATGTTTTTCAGAAATATTATTTCTGGAAAAATACTCGCTGCTGTTGAGGAGTTAACAAGATTACGTTGGACTTAAAGATAAATTGAAATGTGTCAATTTTCTTGGCGTTTCTTCGCAAGGGAAGATTACAAGGGGAATATTAAGAAGGGGGTTGCTTTTGCCGCTGAAAAACTACACTATAAAAGGAAGAAGCGGTTTAGAACAACATTATTTCTAGTCTCGAGAGCGTCCTGCTCGGATGAGCATAAATTCGACAGAGCAGGTAAGACAATATTTTGACGATAATTTTATTAAACTAAAAGCTTGCCTACACAGGTAACACGGGCGATTTTTTTATGTTAATAAAATTTAAAAACTTGTTTAGTCAATAGTCAACCAAACAGCCAAACAATGATGGATTCTAATGAGTGCTTACCTTTTTTGTAAAAAAAACCGCACAGTTGCTAGTCCTCAAACTCGGCAAGGGAACAATAAAAATAATTTAATTTTCGACAATTTTTTTTTTTTCGATAAGTCCGAGTAATTTGCGGCTATTTTTCCGCAAATAACCCTAGCTTGAGGACTAGCAATAGCAACTGTACGTTTTTTTTTTAACTGAATAAACAGAGCTGCCCCTGTATTATCTAAAAAATCCACCGTAAAAATAACGGTTTTTAAATGTCAAAAAAAGGATTGTTCATTTCAATAAGGGCTATTTTCGAGTGTTTTGACGCTCGTAGGTTGAGAGGAATTTTTAGATAATAGAGGCGCGGCACAGTGGAGTATTTGGCATTAAAACTTGGCCAAAAATATTTTACACTTCGAACTACCATTATTTGTGTTTATTTCCTATAAGAAAGGATAAATGCGTAAAAATATAGTATGTATGTCTGTTTGTCCGTCTGTCTGTCTATCTGTCCGTCTGTCAGAGCCAATTTTCTCTTAAACTACTGGACCGATTGAGTTAAAATTTGATACACATGTGTAAGGCGGTGACCCAATTACGGACGTGTAACGAAAATCAATGAATTTTTAAACTTAGAGACCACTTTTGGGGGGTTAAACAGAAAAAAATACATATTATTTTGCAAACTATATCGTGTGATATATCAAATAAAAGGGCTCATTGTGAGGATCCCAAATATATATTTTCTATAATTTTAACTTAAACAGTTTTTAAGTTATTTGAGAAAATAGGCGAAAATTTACCATTGTCCCCCCTTATCTCCGAAACTAGTGGGCCTAAAATTTTGTAAAAATACAGAAAATAGGTCTTTATTTATAAATTACAGGAAAACCTCTAAAAAGTCCATGGTGTTAAAAAAAATATAGGAAAATATAACTTTTGTAGCATTAATTAGTTTCTCAACTCAAAATACAGATGGCGTTCCACAGTCCTACATCGCGGATTGTGGTATGGACTTTCGACTAATGTATCTTACCTAGCTATGAACGTTTATGCGTAGACTATGTGTATGAAAATCTACGGGACCACAAATAAAAATAAAGTAGGTAAAGCCACGGAGCCACTCAGCGATGTTTTCCACGAATCTTGCTTTAATTATTCGAACTGCTAACTATTTTTACCTGAATATATGTTTTATATTGGCAAGTTTTTGTTTGATGTCATCAATCATTGCATCATCTTTGGAATAGGAACTTAAAATGTATTGTTCCATAAACTTCAATTTTTCATCAAATGTTGGCTCACTCGAGCCTTGAATTATGTTATACAACGCGTTCCGAGTAATTAACTTTAATCCCGAAGTCCCTGTTTACAAAACAAACGAAATCTAAGAAACAGAAATTTACAAGAATATCCTATGTACTAACAAAAAAAAAATCGTTAAAAATAGGGGGGCGGTTTCGGGCGGCTATTTTTTTGATAATATTCTTCTAGAGTGTCCACTCTTTAAGGTACATTAGCTTTTGTAACCAAAGAATGCTAAAGAATACAACAAAACCACTTCGAAATGTTGGAAAGTAAGAATTTTTGTTATAGCAAATCACTACTTAGTTTCCAAAGGTAAAAAATAAAAAATATTGGGAATTTTGTGGAAAAAAGTAATAGTACACAAAGTAGATACCTGGCTGAAAGGAATCCATCATAAAAAACAACCCAAAATCGTATGCTTATTAAATTATGAATATTTAAAGAACAGGAAAATTTGAGCGTTTCGAAAAATCATGCGACCACTTTAAGCAAACTGTAACTTCCGAGTGACAGTGCGGCGCGCTGTGTTGCGCTAGCCCTTTGGGCGCCCGTTATTATTTGGATAATGTTCTTAACTTCCAGAAGCAAAACAATGAGATATGGACTACCAACTTTTAAAAAAACCTTTTTGGCCAAGTTTTAGTGCCTAATACTCCTCTGTGCGCGGGCCAGTGTAGAGTGTAGACAATGTAGAGCTGGCCAGTGAAACAGCTCCATAGCCATTAGATAGATCTGTCATATCAGTCAAAGCAACTCTATTGAGTTTTTTTAAACATTTTATTTTTACGGCAAGTTTTAATACCTAACTAGCCAGTAAGTAGTCGAATTCTGAATTAAGAATTTTGCTAAGCAAATACTTAACTATCGTTCCGTCACGCTCTTTTGTGAGAAATCTGCAGAGACAGGACGATACTTACCACAGCCTTCTTTAAAGAAGGCTGTGTACTTACCCATTTGCTTAGCGAATTTCTCAATTTAGAAACCGACAGTTAGCTGATTTAGCTCATCTTAGCTGATACCTTCCTACCTAAGTAAGTTTACGGAAGATAATAATCTAAAAAAATATTTTTTTGTTCATCCAGGTCTTTGACTTACTACGATGCGAGTTTTGACCGTGGCGGCCTTGTTGCTCACTGTGGCGATGGTGTTGTTTCTGCGAAGCTGCGAGGGCGGCGGACTGCGGGGGCTGCCAGTGCCTGATGACGACGAAGACCTGCGGCCGTCGCGCCCCCGCCACTACCGCGACTATGGGCTCATACGCAACCGTCAAATTCGTGATGACGACGCGTTTGATGACTACGGCCACCTTCGGTTCGGCAGATCCGATGACTGACGCTTGCACGGCTCGAGGCCACGACGACTCTCGACCCGTATACACTAGGACCCCAATATTGTTTGATCCGGTGGATTTAAATTTTAAGATGTGATTTGTACGAGTAAATTATGAAGGCATTACTGTCCTCGCAAACCTATCGAATATGAAATATTAGGCTGGTTATATTGTATTTCATATTAATTATGTGCTAACATAGGTAGTGTAAGTAATTTCAATCTGTACTTGACTCTACATAAGGATTATTTATTTAAAGAAAACGAGTTTTATGATAATATTTCTAATAAATGTAATACTTATTAACCAATAATAAATACATTTTACAACAGTTTTTGTTACATTTATATCATGTTACATCACATAACTATTTACGTTTTCAACTGGAAATAAATCACTGGTACGTTTTATAAGGCATTTTACTCGAGGTAAGTAATTTAGATTTTTTGTTTTTTTTTTACACGAATTCTGGCTAGATTAAACAAATGCCTTTGCATCTCTTGTAAATAATTTCATACAGCGATAAGTGGATGGGTGAACCGACCACTCAGACGCTACCTGTGAGACGTGCATTTGAAAAGTTAGTTTTTCGTAAAGAGCACCATATTATTAAGTTAAATGGAACTAACATTATTTATATTTTATGAAACTAAACAGGTTGCATGAAAGACAATTTTTAATTTTTATTGTATTGTAAATACTTACTATCTGAAAGTAGGTACTTAGCTAATTCGTTGTGCTCTGTTCTGGTCTCCGTTTTTATTGAAAATTTCCTACGCTCTTGTACTTTTAAGTTATTACATTAATTATTAACTGCATTAGCTGACACATTAAACATATGTGGCTTCGTGAATCCATGCAACTAAAACGACACTTACCTATATATTTATTCTTATAATAAAAATATATAATTTAATCTAATGCTCAATGGCGATGAAGCTTATTAATATATTATAGGCACGCATGATATCACTACTAACTATAAGTGTATTAAATTAACCATGAGACTAGTTAGTTCCTTTCCTATTCTAAATTAATATTTTAATTATATCAAGACTTAATACATACATTTATCTGGTTAATTCATTAAACATATTGTACTTGTTGGAAAAAAGCGTATCAGAAAAAAAATCTTTGCAAAAAATCTATACGACAACAGAAAATGTACCTTACCTATAATATTAATGTTATCTACAATAATTCTCCAAAATGTGTCGTTATTAAAACATGGTGGTATGCAATATTTACTGAATAATAAAATATATAATCCTACATAGGGGTTCAGATAGTTTTATGTACCTTTACAGATAGTTTAATGCTCGTCATTTAGATCACTTTCTGTTTAGTTAAGATACTTATTCGAAGTTACTGAAGTTAGAGTGTCCTTTGTTTCTTCTGAGTTTTTCTTTCAAAGGATGTCACGTTTCTGTGAGTTTCCGAGCAAGGCCTGTAACAAAAAAAAAACATCGTTAGACTAACTAAATCGACCAAAATACTCCGTGCAATTTTAGTGGTTTTAAAGCCGAAGGTATTTTGTTGCACTGGTGAATCTGAGCCAAATTACAAAATTTCATTCCAAAACGCGCGAAAAAAAAAATTACTTCTCCATACAATGGTGTCGATTGGCGATAGCCGTTTGTATTGGGAAGCGTTTTTTTTTCGCTCGTTTTGAAGTAAAATTTTTGAATTTGGCTCAGAATCACGAGTGCAACTAAATACCTTCGGCTTTGAAACCACTAAAATTCCACGGTGTATAGCTTTTTTCCTTTAAAAAACGCACAGTCTAGAATCTATTACGATAACCTAGTGCTACCTAGATAGTAATAGTTAATTTTAGAATCTAGGCTCTAGGCCCTCAAAATAGATCCACACATGCAAGTTTCGCATGTTGTTTTGCTATTTGGCAATGAATCATTTGTATTTGAAACTTGTCAAATCGCAGTTCTTTTGAGGCAAAATTCATACTGTATCCCGACGTTTTGGATAATGATGCGAGGGTAGTTTAGTAGTTTACCAACCGCCACTACAGTGTTTGAAACACTCATCGCACCAGTTCATCCGTGATCATGGCCGCTAACGCCGCCGAAACGTAGGGATTAATAAAGTAATTAATTTTTATTCGAAACAATCGCATTCGAACCGTTGCGAATAGTAGGTACCTAATAGTAATTTATTTATTTTCATGATAAAATGATAAAATTGTACAAAACACCTTATAGTTACTAAGGCAAGGGTGGGCACAATAACTAAGTTTTTTTGATTGAAGTTTAATAGTAGGCCCTCCGTAAAAATATGCATTTAATAGTTTATTTTATCTTCATTCATCGTGATTTTATTTGGTTATTCTAGCTTGCGTGGATTACCTAAAATATTAGTTTTAAAAATTCCTTGATGATTTGGTATTATGTCAAATATCTCTAAAACAAAAGAAGATCGAGGGCTGATTTTTGGCACACAGTAACCTTGGCTTAAACCGGTGCACCACCATAAAAACCAGCCAGATCGCTTTCGTGGGCCAATCTTGTTCCTAAGGGAAAAGGCCTGCTATACCCTTTCGCGGTTTTTTGGCCCCCAAAAGTTAAGCTCACCTCCTGGGACGGTGCAAACTCGGATTACACGCATTTAGGACCAAATGAAGGTATTAAAATGATATCCAGCTTTCTGGAAATTAATTCCTCAAAACGGTTTTTTTTAATTTAATTTGCTTCGCCTAACTATAATTGTTCACTATACAATCATGTATATGGTTTAGTCTCACCTTATTGACGAAGTTGACGATGGCGGTGGCGGGCTGCTCGGGCTCCAGCTCAGCAAACACGTGACACTGGTTGTCGGCGCCGGACGACGCTCGCGCCACGAACGCGAAGATCCGTCTGGAAAAATTAAGGAAAACGGTGAGTCATTACTTTTACCTCTTTCCTTTTCCCGAGATCTGCCGCCGAGGGAATTTTAAATTGAGGGACACGTGTTTTTTATCCCTTTGGAATTATTGGTGTCACTTTCTGTGTTTTTTTGTTTGGCAAAGGCTGAGGGCAAAGGCGTACACGCTGTCTTTTTTAATTTGGCAATTTTCCAATTTTCTCTGAAATAGCTTGGAATTAATAACACTGCAGAAAAATCTTAGAGTATTTTTTTTGTACTCCTTGAAGCTCAACCTCGAAACGGTATTTTTTTTTTATTTCAGCCTTAAATTATTTTGATATATTGTCCATTGAGGTACCAACGACTGGGCATATGGATCGATCGGATGCAGTTTATCGCTTTAAACATTTCTGTTAGAAGAAAGCCAGTAGCCGGGCTTAGAGGTACACCCAATGCGCTCTGGGGCCTTAGCCTGTAACACAATGGCGTATCAATGGCGTCTTATGTAGAAGGACAAAACCGGGATTTTTTCGTTGTTCTCCTACAACCAGCGAACTAATCCTCTAGGATTAGACTCATAATATTCTTTGCTGTACTACAATAACATTAAAAGGACCGACACTGGACTGACAGCATCAATAAATGGTAATTAAAATCGTCAACCGGAAGCCCATTTTGGCACCATTGTGTTACAGGCTAAGGGCCCTGATCGCGCGAGGCGGGAGGTTCCCTCCATCTTTTTTGCGCGATCGGAGCGCGCTGGATCGTCCGGTGTGGATCCGGCTACTAATACTAACTTCTCATGTACCGTCCCGTGGTCCGAGTGCTTGTACCGCCGCTCTGGGTCCAAGCCCGCGTAGAAGACGCGCAGTGACGTTGGAAGAACTAACTCTGAGTTAATTTGACATTTCCATACAATTTCACGTTAACTCAAGATTGAACTGGCTAACTGCCGATTTCTGAACTAAGAATTTTACTAAGCAAATACGTAAGTACCTTTCTGACTCTGCAAATTTCTCACAAAAGAGCGTGACAGACCGATACATAAATATTTGCTTACTAAAATTCTCAATTCAGAAACCGGGCCTAACCCTGGTTGACGCAAGTGGCCCTAAGTACTCACTTCTCATGCACCGCCCCGTGGTCCGAGTGCTTGTACCGCCGCTCGTCGGGGTCCAGGCCCGCGTAGACGACGCTTAGTGTCGTCGGAAGAACAGCTAAGTAAGAAGGGACAGTAAGACTCACTTCTCATGCACCGCCCCGTGGTCCGAGTGCTTGTACCGCCGCTCGTCGGGGTCCAGGCCCGCGTAGACGACGCTTAGTGTCGTCGGAAGAACAGCTAAGTAAGAAGGGACAGTAAGACTCACTTCTCATGCACCGCCCCGTGGTCCGAGTGCTTGTACCGCCGCTCGTCGGGGTCCAGGCCCGCGTAGGACACGCCGGCGGCTGGATAGTGTCGTCGGAAGAACAGCTAAGTAAGAAGGGACAGTAAGACTCACTTCTCATGCACCGCCCCGTGGTCCGAGTGCTTGTACCGCCGCTCGTCGGGGTCCAGGCCCGCGTAGGACACGCCGGCGGCCGGATAGTGTCGTCGGAAGAACAGCTAAGTAAGAAGGGACAGTAAGACTCACTTCTCATGCACCGCCCCGTGGTCCGAGTGCTTGTACCGCCGCTCGTCGGGGTCCAGGCCCGCGTAGGACACGCCGGCGGCTGGATAGTGTCGTTGGAAGAACAGCTAAGTAAGAAGGGACAGTAAGACTCACTTCTCATGCACCGCCCCGTGGTCCGAGTGCTTGTACCGCCGCTCGTCGGGGTCCAGGCCCGCGTAGGACACGCCGGCGGCCGGATAGTGTCGTCGGAAGAACAGCTAAGTAAGAAGGGACAGTAAGACTCACTTCTCATGCACCGCCCCGTGGTCCGAGTGCTTGTACCGCCGCCGCTCGTCGGGGTCCGGGCCCGCGTAGGACACGCCGGCGGCCGGATAGTGTCGTCGGAAGATGATAGAATGAAAAGATTGATTGAAAATAGCTTGTAACTAATTTAATTTTAGATGAAAGATTATGTACAATGTTGACACACCAAAGTATAGACGCGAGAGGGAAGAAGAAACATTCAACATGTTCTCTATGGCTTGTAGCGATCGTGCAGGCGTTCCTCCTTTTTCATCATCCTCTCCTGAACGCAAACGATCTAGAGCCATCACTGCCGTGAAAGTATCATGCTTCGGTCATCACGGCTTCTGTACACCCTCGGTGCTAGATAATGCAATAGTTTGTTGTTTCTTCTAACTACAGCTTATTGCTGCTCCTTAAAACATAAAAACATAACCGGTACAAGACCTTCTATCTTGTAACATTATTAGCCCAGTCGGCATCACAAAATTGTTCACATCTCTGTTTTTTTTTTTCTTACTTGTTTAAATCCTTTTATAACAAGTCTGACTTTGTAGCGTGATTTGAAAACCCATCTACAAGGAATCGCTACTTCTTTGTTCGGTAAGTCTACTACAGACCATGTATAATTTTTCTGCATCGAATTATACTTTTCTTTCATGGCCTTGTTCCACTCTTCCGCCTTATCGCTGTTCGGAGCTTTTTCTAGGCTTTGTGGATTACTATGTAGTAAACTTATAGTTGAGTATGGTATAGTAAACTCACCATTCATACACATAAATGACGACGGACTTTGATTACTTTCATATTGTTCTTCTCGACGCGGACGCGATCTCAAACACATTGGAGAATATTGACTGGTGCTCGAAGACAATTTTCCATCGGGTAAGTATAGATCATCTTCACAGACATCATATTGAGTTGAACTCGTTGTGTCGTTTTCAGATGTTGTTTGAACCGTAATCTGTGCTTCGGAAGTTTCATCATTTTCATTTTGTATTTCAGGTTCTTCGGTCAGAGGTAAATATACAATTTTCTTAACCTTTTCTTCTATTTTATTCTTAGATATATTTCTATCTTCTTTTCTAGGTACGGAATTACTAACCTTTTTCTTTTCTTTTCCAGGAACGGAGTTCAGAACATTTTCCTTTTCTTTTTCAGGAACGGAGTTCGTAACATTTTCCTTTTCTTTTTCAGGTACGGAGTTCATAACATTTTCCTTTTCTTTTCCAGGAACGGAGTTATTAACATTTACCTTTTCAGTTAAGGAGTCGACTTTATTTCTCTTCACGGTGGCCTCTAAGAATGTAACATCTCTGCTCATAATAGCTTGTTTTGTCTTCGGGTCTATGAATCGGTAGCCCTTGATCGAGTCACTGTAGCCAACAAATATCAACTTACGTGATTTCGCTTCAAGTTTGGTTCTCTTTTCTTTCGGTATATGCACCATCGCTTGGCATCCAAAAATCCTCATATGACTCAAGTTTGGCTTCTCTCCAGTCCATACTTCATGCGGGGTCATGTCGGACAAGGCCTTCGTTGGCGAGCGGTTCACTATGTATGCAGCAGTTTGGACCGCTTCAGCCCAGTAGGTTGCCTGTAACTCAGCATTTAAAAACATACATTTAGCACGTTCTACTAAGGTCCTGTTCATTCGCTCGCTGAGGCCATTTTGCTCAGGAGTGTAGGGGTTGGATGTTTGGTGCAATATTCCGTGACTCTTTAGGTAAGTACCAAAGCTATTATTTATATATTCTGTGCCATTGTCGCTCCTTAAATTTTTAATCGTTTTATTCGTCTCGTTTTCTACTCTTCTCTTAAATTCAAGAAATTTTTCAAAGACTTCCCCCTTACTTTTCATGAAGTATACATGTACTCGGCGTGAAAAGTCATCAATAAAGGTAACAAAATACCTGGCACCTCCAATAGAAATATTTTTCATCGGTCCACAAACATCGGTGTGGATGAGCTCTAGCAAACTCGTTGCCCGGGAGCCCTCGGTTGGAAATGGTTGCCTGGTCTGCTTGCCTTCAATACAGGTTACACAAGTGCTATTTTCCTTCTTCGGTGACAACTTAACACCGTCAGTAGTGTTAGGGAGCTTTGCAACATCTGGGCCCATAACCTGATAGAATGAAAAGATTGATTGAAAATAGCTTGTAACTAATTTAATTTTAGATGAAAGATTATGTACAATGTTGACACACCAAAGTATAGACGCGAGAGGGAAGAAGAAACATTCAACATGTTCTCTATGGCTTGTAGCGATCGTGCAGGCGTTCCTCCTTTTTCATCAGAAGAACAGCTAAGTAAGAAGGGACAGTAAGTACTCACTTCTCATGCACCGCCCCGTGGTCCGAGTGCTTGTACCGCCGCCGCTCGTCGGGGTCCGGGCCCGCGTAGGACACGCCGGCGGCCGGATAGTGTCGTCGGAAGAACAGCTAAGTAAGAAGGGACAGTAAGACTCACTTCTCATGCACCGCCCCGTGGTCCGAGTGCTTGTACCGCCGCTCGTCGGGGTCCAGGCCCGCGTAGACGACGCTTAGTGTCGTCGGAAGAACAGCTAAGTAAGAAGGGACAGTAAGTACTCACTTCTCATGCACCGCCCCGTGGTCCGAGTGCTTGTACCGCCGCTCGTCGGGGTCCAGGCCCGCGTAGGAGACGCCGGCGGCCGGGTAGTGTCGTCGGAAGAACAGCTAAGTAAGAAGGGACAGTAAGACTCACTTCTCATGCACCGCCCCGTGGTCCGAGTGCTTGTACCGCCGCTCGTCGGGGTCCAGGCCCGCGTAGACGACGCTTAGTGTCGTCGGAAGAACAGCTAAGTAAGAAGGGACAGTAAGTACTCACTTCTCATGCACCGCCCCGTGGTCCGAGTGCTTGTACCGCCGCTCGTCGGGGTCCAGGCCCGCGTAGGAGACGCCGGCGGCCGGGTAGTGTCGTCGGAAGAACAGCTTGCGCGCCGCGTCCGTCAGCGTGATCCCGCCGCCGAACACCTTGAAGTGCACCACGTGCGCGGGCGCCTGTGGAAGTGGACTCGATTAGGGAGGGAGTTATTACTGTCTGCAAAAATTATCGCAAAGCGCAATTCGGTACGCAAAGTTTTTTGTTCGAAAGTCCGTTATTGACTTATCTTGTCTTTAGACAATATTGAGAAACTAATTTCAATATTTTTTATTTTGGTTCAGTAGTTTGGATTTTACAACGACTAAATAAAAAAATATTGAAATTAGTTTCTCAATATTGTCTAAAGATAAGTTAAGGCAAATAACGGACTTTCGAACAAAAAACTTTGCGTACCGAATTTGTCTGTGTCTAGCGAGTGATTCACAATTTCTTTGTTTTTGGAATATTTCAAAAGTTATTTAATGTCTACACTGCACTATGCACTGAAAAAACACCCGCACGAACTGATCCATATAGCGAGTTATAGAGCGCAATGGAGAAATTGACTCTACTCTAAGGTGGCGGACCTTCAATGAGGGTCACGGTCCTCAGCATTGAGGGAACGACTGACAATCGCTAAGCGACATCAGAGGCCTTTTGGGCGGCCAATAAAACTCTGACCACAGGGCTGGGTGATGGCCACTACCTCATACGATTACCTATGCCCCAAAGCTTCAGCACCTAAAATCTGGTCCTGGGATAAATAGTAATTAATAAGATCTCGTTTACGTAGTCTTGTATCAGTTGCCTTGCGTAGATTCTACGTCGTAGAGCCTCTACGACGTAGAATCTGCGCACGGCCCCACCAACTTATTAGATTGGAGCCGTTTTTCTGGGTACGATATTCGTACCAAGTAAGAAGTCGGATGCCGTTTGGGCCGCCGTTATTCGGACAATACTAACATCAAAATAATACATGCAGTAAGGAAGTGATGACAGATGGTCTGATTAGGAAGTCACTGTGGGTGGATTTTGAACAAGTTCCTTCTTTTTTGTATCGATGAAAAATCAAAACAAAATTTGTGTCCCTTACAAAGGCAGACAAGTGATCCTGAGCGCCTCAGTGTTCTCTGATCCAAGTAGAAGGACGTGGCACCCCGTGCCGGTAGCTAGGAGCGCGCGCGCCGCCACCCAATCATGGCTCTCTGCCCAGTGTGTTAAGGTCTAGTTTACCTTCTTCAGCAGAATGTTGAGGACGGCCCGCTTGACGGCGGCGGGTCCGGTGAGTGCCTCAGTGTTTTCCGATCCGAGCAGAAGGACGTGGCACGCCGCGCCGGTAGCTAGGAGCGCGCGCGCCGTTGCGTTGGCGCCGCCGCCCGACCACGGGTCTCTGGAGAGGGAATTGTTTGTTTGTTTGCACACAAAATATATAAAGACTTAAATAACATGGCAGTAAGAGAACATATACACACGACAGCACGTAGACTCTTACACGCTAGCACTCTATTCGGTTACGTTACGGGCGACTTTACAACAAAAGTGTACAGTCTGACGTGCTGTCGTGTGTACAAAGGCTGACTTATTTCTGAAGAAATTTCTTCCAGCCAGCCCTGGGAATTGCAAGTTTAGGAGTTTTTTTGAGGGCATGTAAGAGAGGTAGAGGAAGGCCACGGAGAATAGGTATGTCGTGACTTACCTACTTGTGTGGGTGGGTGAAAGAGATGGAGTGTAAGGGAAGTGGTGCACCGACCGACAATAATAGCCCGAGGGTCGCTAGTGAGACATCCTCTAAACTAGAAATGATGCACAAATTCAACAAACATAAGTTTCTCCAAGACTCGAACTTTTAGGGACTTCCCTTGCACTTAGGTGAAATTGTTAAGGGCATTGTGGGCTTTGCAGCCCCAAGGACAAAAGGATCACAAGGATAATTTTCAAAAGACCCTTTCTTAGATTTTTTAATCTACGTAATATTTCGCCAAGTGTTACAAGCGGCTTACCTTTCAGGCAACCTCAGCGGCACAGGCAGCGCCAGCGGCGTTACCGTATGCTGATAGACCAGGGCCGACAAAGACCCGAAGACCGGTTCGTCGGGACACCCGCGCAGGCGCACCCCCCTCGCCGTTGGCTCCACGAGGAAGTGCCGAACGCCCCCCGCGGCTCGGACTGCTAGCCCGAACGCGCCCGGGAACGAGTTCGAGTCGCGGACGATGAATGCGCCTTCGTCTTGCGTCTGCAAGGCTGCTATCGCTGTAATGTAAGTAGACCATTTTCAATTAACTAGGTTTCTAATTACAAGCTTACAAGATGTGAGTTAGAGGTTGGTTGATGTAATAAGCTTTCTACCGGTTTAAAAAAGCTATACGGTAGGTAAGTAACGTAAACAGAGAAAAAAAAATAGATACTTAGTATTAGATAGTCATAAGTATCTGATTTATATAGTTTTCTTTACTTTAGATAATATTTTGACGTTCAATGTAAATAATGTATTTATGGCATATTGAATTAAAAAAATATATTCTGATTCTAACGCAACTCTACCGGCTCTAATACTTGAACTTTTAGGAACTTTTATTCACCGTCCGGTTTGTAGTTGCTGAAAGCGGGAAATGGTAAGCTGCAGAAAAATCACGTGTTCCGGTTCGCAATTACCAAAGATAAAGCTGCTGTTGCTAAGTAAAGTATCTCACCGTCATCCCTGGAGATGTTGGGCTTGTACCAGAAGTGGCTGGTGTCTTTGGCGAAGCGCACCCTCTCGGGCGCCACGTGCTGCGGTTCGGAATTGCCGAAGCTCGAGCGGCGCGACCCGCAGCTGCCGTTGTAGATGCGGTACTCCGACTCGGGGCTACTTTCGCGCTCTTTCCTGCACACAAATGAAGGATCGTGAAAATCAAGTCGGAGCAAAGAAAACGGGCCTGAGAATTGTTACAGCATATTTTACACTTTGTCATTAGTTCAATAATAAACGAACATTCGAAAAAAGTCGAAAAAATTACAAGAAAAGTAGCATTTACAAAAGGAATTATGAAATGATAGAGTCAATGTCGCTAGAGGTCGGTGCAGGGGGGAACATGGGTACCTCGGGAAGGCTATGAGTCAGTCTAGAAGGCTGTGGTGGTAATGAGTCAGTCTAGAAGGCTGTGGAGGTAGTGACCTGGGACTGGCGGCGGGAGGTAAGGGGGGCGGGGGTGCGTCGGAAAGGCTATGAATCAGTCTAGAAGGCTGTGGTGGTAATGAGTCAGTCTAGAAGGCTGTGGTGGTAATGAGTCAGTCTAGAAGGCTGTGGAGGTAGTGACCTGGGACTGGCGGCGGGAGGTAAGGGGTGCGTCGGAAAGGCTATGAATCAGTCTAGAAGGCTGTGGTGGTAATGAGTCAGTCTAGAAGGCTGTGGAGGTAGTGACCTGGGACTGGCGGCGGCAGGTAAGGGGGCGGGGGTGCGTCGGAAAGGCTATGAATCAGTCTAGAAGGCTGTGGTGGTAATGAGTCAGTCTAGAAGGCTGTGGAGGTAGTGACCTGGGACTGGCGGCGGGAGGTAAGGGGGGCGGGGGTGCGTCGGAAAGGCTATGAATCAGTCTAGAAGGCTGTGGTGGTAATGAGTCAGTCTAGAAGGCTGTGGAGGTAGTGACCTGGGACTGGCGGCGGGAGGTAAGGGGGGCGGGGGTGCGTCGGAAAGGCTATGAATCAGTCAAGAAGGCTGTGGTGGTAATGAGTCAGTCTAGAAGGCTGTGGAGGTAGTGCCCTGGGACTGGCGGCGGGAGGTAAGGGGGGCGGGGGTGCGTCGGAAAGGCTATGAATCAGTCAAGAAGGCTGTGGTGGTAATGAGTCAGTCTAGAAGGCTGTGGAGGTAGTGACCTGGGACTGGTGGCGGGAGGTAAGGGGGCGGGGGTGCGTCGGAAAGGCTATGAATCAGTCTAGAAGGCTGTGGTGGTAATGAGTCAGTCTAGAAGGCTGGGGGGGATAGTGACCTGGTGACTAGGGGCGGCGAGCGAGGCGGGCGGGAAGGGGGCGGGGGTGCGACGGAAAAGCTATGAGTCAGTCTACAGACCGTAGTGGTAATGAGTCAGTCTAGAAGGCTGTGGGAGTAGTGACCTGGTGACTGGCGGCGAGCGCGGCGGGCGCGCACTGATGGACGTCGGCGTGGGCGGGTAAGGGGTGCGGGGGTGCGTCGGGAAGGCAGGCGTGCCTGCCCGGGATTCTGTCCGCGACCAGCTCTCCGATCGTTCCCGAGCACTCTGAAAGCAACATGTTTGTGGTGAATATTGTAATACGACCTACAGATGGTTTTATCCAAATGAAAACAGTGTAGAGTCGAGCGAGTAAGGTGTTGTCGATGAAAAGTCATCGATAAAACAATAATTGATTGATGGTGTTACGAATTCAGGTAGGTAAATACTGGAAATAAATACTCTAGCGTTTGTCGAGAGAGAACTTACTGGAGTAAGTATGCCTTTGATACGTATATTGCGTCTAATAAGCTGTGTGGCCCGTAAGGTGTTGAATGAAAAACAAGCAAAGATCGAAACAAACTTTTTTTCGGATGTGGGAGTGTCTAGGGTCGGAGCTGGTTCAGCAAATACTTACAATGATTTCGTTGTTAAGCGGGTCCGCAAGAGATAGTAGACCGGGTACGCCAGTTGGTGTGCTATTGCTGCTCCATTCTCGCATCAACGTCTTTTGTTCGCTGTACATGAACTTTCTGGATGATGTCCTGCAAAACGTTCGACAAATTAATCTTTGGGAATTTTCACCGAAGATGCTGTTGTTTAAGCTGCTGTTAGACTTGCCTGTCTGGAGCTTGTGGGCTGATGCTGTCGGTGCGAAGTGCTGTACGAGTGTTCACATGAAGGGGAACACTGAAGTCATCGTCATCGTCTGCAAAGGCTGTCGTGTCGCTGGTGTAACCGTCCACCCTAAGAATTGAAAAACAATTAGTTAAATACTTGTAACAGGAAGTACCTAAACACAGTTGAAACTCAGTTTATTTACCTGTGGCTGGCTGATCTTCGCACATGTCTGGAAGGTGCATCCCATTCGAGAGGTAGCCTCGCGACCCTTTCTCTAGCTTCCCTTCGCTCGCGCAATTTTTGTTGCTGTCGTTGCAACCAGGTCAGACCTGAATTTCCATCTGCGCTGCTATGGGACCGTAGAGGCTCTCGAGTCTTCGTGGTCTCCTGCCAACCCAGGGTGCTAGCTGATCTCCAGGTGCCATTATCCTCTGGCGTCTTCCGCGCACTTAGGGTGCTGACAGACCGCCAGGTTCCATTTTCTTCAGGCGTCTTTCGCGCACTGCTTGGCGGTCTTTCCGGCCAGTCTGAATCACCGTTTGTCCATCTGTGGACAATAGAACAAATCGTGTTTCATTTGTTTTTAACTAATAGGTAGCTGTCACTTTAATCGAACTTGTCCTTCTTTAAGGGCACGAAATGATAGTCATCGTGTTCACAGGCGGTGTTATCGTGCGTAGGATTGAAGGTTGAGACGCCCAAGTTAGGTATCTCAAAGCCGCATTTTTTGCCCGTATCCGTTGTCAGATGGTAAATAAATTGTGGGTGTAGTTGACGATACATAAACAGAACATATTATGAATATTAAAACATGTTGATAACTCTACCTTGTGTCTGCATAGTTTACCTCATAAGGCGCCTGATTGTATAAAACTAATTGGATAAGAACCTATCTAATAAAATTCGATGTTGTAAGGATATCGATAACATTAAAATGTAGAGACTGTTACGAAGATAACTGTTTCACCTTATGGCGAGTGCAGTTCAAAGTAGCATTTATTAGAAAGTAATATTAGTGCTGGGTGGCTGCGGCAAGCCGTGTCACTATGGCGCGAGCACTCGGCAGCGACCGTTTATGGCGACGTTTATCTCGAAATAGCAACTGGTTGGGTCGGCCGCGCCGGTATAGCGCAATCACACGCCATCGCTCCAAATCGACTCCTGAATTGCAAGCTGCCATCGCCTTCCGAAGTTCGACTGGCACTTGATAGACAACGTTGACGATGGCTACTTGTATGGCACATTCGGCTGGGCAACTTTTGTTGGGCAATGTAGAGATTTGTGTTGCGCATAACTAAATAACTAAGGCCCGGTTTCTGAGTTGAGCATTTTACTAAGCACATACTTACGTATCGCTCTGTCACGCTCTTTTGTGAGAAATCTGCAGAGACAGGACGATACTTACCCATTTGCTTAGCAAAATTCTCAACTCAGAAACTGGGCTTAAGTGCTTCAAAGGGCCGCCATACAGTCCATATTAATTTACTTATTTATCAGTGGTGGTAGGTACTGGTGGCACATAAATTGATCGGGAATGAGCAGTATATTCTACTTAACGCATTTGCGGTTGTTAATGGTGCGTAACGGGGCACGCAGCGTGCGTGCCGGCCGCCGCAGCCGCCGCCGCTCACGGGCCCACGCCCACCGCCTAAGTTAATTAAACTAATGCCGATGTTTCCGTTTACTTATTGTAATACGCCAAACCATAACATACTAACCATTAGTATCGGATAAAAACAGTGGCAAGTTATGCGTGCACACCACCCACGTAAATATTTATGAAGCCATCAACTATTGAACAACACTATCATGAATGGTTATCGAGCCATTAGATAAGCTTTGATTGACAAGTGACTATCTTGAATATGTTACTTTATGCCCGCCACTGGTTGGGTAGCATTCTATGCACGTGTGTTTGGTTTAACGATCGCCATTCGATTAATTGTTCCATCAACAGGACACTTACATTAAAATGTATAAAGTATGCTACATATCGCAATAGATACCTAGGGCACTGTTGGAGGCAGGTAGCAGCTTGTTAGCCAATAACTATACAATGAGGTGGCATTATGCTGATCGCTGCCACACATGTGGCACTGTGGCACTGGCACTGAGGACACTTGCAGTAATAACAGTAATTTGCTGCTTGTTATTGCCTCGACACTGCTGATTGGTCAAATGCACTCTACGCTGTTTTGTCGACACGTAAGCTCAAGTAACATTTGTGTGCATGGTCTTATGACCGAGGTGAAAGATCTTCAGAGTCGTGTATTGCAAAGTTCACTCCTCGACATCAAGGCTGTATTTGGCTCAATATGCGAATATGCGTTGCAACTCCATATGCGACTCAAAATTGAGAATCAATTAACTTAGGCCCGTAATATCAATCCCACCAAAAACATTCTGTAAAAAACTAGCCAGGTCTCGATGGATCTCCTTGTTTATCTCTAAAAAAGTAATTAAATCTACAGGGTGCACTCTAAGTCGATAGCGGAACTTTAAGTAGGCTGTCTACTGATCACTACAAACAACTTGTACTAGGTGGCGAAAAAAATGGAGCGAAAATAATATCAGCTGTTCCATACAAAAGGTCGACTCAGTACTGCGCCAAACGTATGAAACAGCTAATATTTTTTTCGCTCCATTTTGTTCGCCATCTAGTACACGTTCTTTCTATTGATCGGTAGACAGCCTACTTAAAGTTTCGCTATTGACTTAGAGTGCACCCTGTAGACAAAGTCGTGCCAAGTCTAAGGTTCCTTACTGCGATTTCTTTATTATTATAGTTAATGTTGTGAGACTTGGCCGTTGAAGGATACACAAGCGGTTCTGGCGACAGATTGGTGCAATGGTGTCATGGAGCACCTGGTTTTGTACCCTTGTGTACCCTTCAACAGCCAAGTCTCACAACATTAACTATAATAATAAAGAAATCGCAGTAAGGAACCTTAGACTTGTCACGACTTTGTCTAGATTTCATAACTTTTTTAGAGATAAACAAGCAGATCCATCGAGACCTGGCTTGTTTTTTACAGAATGTTTTTGGTGGGATTTCACTTCTTTTTGTAGAAACGAGGGCATATTGATATATTTTATTAGATTTTCTTATTTGACACAGTTTTTTAATTTGTGTAATGTTCGAGTAGAATAAAGTTAATCGTCCGACTATTTCTTCTTGTTGAATGAGCGAGCGAAGCGAGCGAAGTTCTCCGAGTCTGCTGGAACAATCCGGCATTTGTATGTATGAATGTTTGTTCGACGATAACTTGAGTAAAGGTCGGATCGTTATGAAATTTGGTAGGCGGGTAAACTAAATTAAAATAATTTTTAAGTTCGAACATGAGCCAAATCGGTCGATGGGTTGCCGAGATATGGGGTTGTATAGTTTAAATGCAAAGCGCGCGCGCGCCTGCGCGAATGGCGTAAGCAAAGTTATACATCTATAACTGAGGTCGCGAGTTCATAGTTTGGAGCGAACCAAGACGCTATAGGCTAGATTAAATGAAGATGTGTCCCACTACGCTGGATTTTTGCAATGACAGTCGATTTTTTTATGTACCAATACTAGAAGGGGCATTACCATAATATCTCTAATAAAGCTGATACCAGCTGAGGGTTCTTCATCAGATACTTCAGACCTTCGATTTTTGACATCAAATGAAGCTGCCCACCAAGTTGAATATTTTTTGTAAAGGCGGTATATGTCGATCTATAATAGTTTGGTTGGGCTCTTGTGTTTTCTTATCAGGGTCACCAGATACTCCAGATCTTCGATTATCCTAGTTTTTATAGTTTTCCCTTTATGAGGCCATTAAACCCTAACTCTGTACCAAATTTCAGCTCTCTGAGTTTATGGGAAGTACTATTTCTATTTTGATGATTTTGATGAGTGAGTGAGTGTGTGTCATAAATGCGAAACTTTGCTTTCGCTTAACTTCATAACTAAATGACCTACAGACTTGAAATTTTGGATTTTAAGTATGTGATTATAGTTTACTGGATGACGAAAATTTCTGCGTTCTGGTCTTATCCAGAGGTTCTCAAATAGGGGCCTGAAAATGCGGCGAAATGGTTCCAGTAAAGGATGGTACGGCAGTGTTTGCTTCGCGCTCGACCTGGCGGGGGCACTGCCGTGCCCCCAGATCACAGTTCAAACCAAAAACACTAGTTTAATTAGTATCTGTCGATTAATTTTCATATAAAATACGAGGTTTAATCTAAGGTCTGAGTTTGAACTGTGATTGATATTACGGCACTTAAACAGTCTTCATGATTTTAATTACGTCAGACGAATCTAATACGATATTCAGGAACTTTCTGTAGCAGTGGCATCTGAATCGTTAAGTTGTGCCATTGAGCTTTGTTTCTTATTATCTTTTTGTGTAGCTGTTGTGTGTTACTCAATTAACGCCTACGGGATTTGTACTTGGTGTCTTCCTACGCAGAACTGATCTATCATTTAGTGATCTACTGCCTAGTTCCTGTTTTGGACAGAAACTGTCGTTGTAAATCGAGTTTTGTATTATGCCTTCCTACGTAATTAGATTTGTAGCTTACTACGCCAGGGAATTGAAATGGTTATTCTAGGATGTCATAAAATGTAGCCAGCAGATTTATCGGGCGCGGCATACCTAAGTGCGGTATCGAAGATAGATCTTCTTTTGCACGTTTGGTCTCTATTGCGTACAGCGTTTCTTACTAATTTGGAAGAACAGAAAAGAGGTGACCAAGTTGGTAGGTAGCTACTGCCTCGTTTATAAAACTGGCTTTATTTGAATTGGAAAATCAGCACGTTTAAGACCTTGAAAAACATCATGAGGAAACTTGTAGAGACTCCGCAGTCCGCATCTTCCGCTAAGAAAGCTTATTTCGTTTATCTGTCTCTACATTTGCTTTTGCCACCTTGAAATTAAATCCTGACTACGCCTATGTATTGAATCCATTAGGATAATAAAACTGGCTGGTTGGAGTGGCACATCGATTGCTGGACTCTTTATTGCCCTTCTTCATTGCCAGTGCAGTGGGTCGAGCGGAACGCGACTAATAAAATTTAGAGGATGTGCCTGCTTGATAGTATCACTGGATACAACTTGCTGTGACTGATTGACTTTCAATATTGAGGACCCAATAAAGGTAGAACGTTCAAATTTCTTAGAGTTGTTTAAAATTGCTCTATTTTATTCAAACTTATTGTGATGTTTCTTTAGATGTTGCCACTTTATCCTTCTTGTTTCCACTAAAGATTTTTGCTTTATCGCGATAAAGTAAGTACAACATATTTGCACGGAATTCGTAAACGGAGTTGGAAACATCTTTTTTCAGAGTAATTACTGGCTAAAGTTAGAGCCTAAGAAAATAAAGTGTTTTTGCTCAGAATCCAGTGTAAATATTGAGGCTGTGAATGTAAACACAGTGCAAGGCGAGTGTTGGCGGCGACCTCCGCACCCACAACACAGGAACACATGTTTATACATCTGCCGCCAGAGACCGTGTAATTTATACAATCTCAAGCTTATCCCCTCGAAAAAACGAAATGCACGCCACGACGTCTGAACTCTGAAGACTCCATTCACAAGGAAAGCCATAAAAACTCTCAGCAGCAGACGTAAGCAAAAAGTTTAAAGATAGAGTTCTCTTGCATCGATTCAAGTGGTTAGCTCGCTCAGTTTGTTTCTTTTGCCACAATATTTTGCATGGTCATAAACTGATTGAGAAACTGGTTCTTCACAAAAAGCAATATGTCGTCGCACAGTGGTCGATTTGTACGATTTAGGCGGCCAAAAGTCCATTTCTCAAAGTTAACTTATAACAAAACTAATTGATTCCCGGAAAAATAGACACCCCGACTGCCCAAACCCCACCCCTCCCCAGTTCCTAGAACTGCGTGCGCGCCCCCACAGGTAGTCGGAACTTGATCGTCGCGCAAGCTGTACGCGTTCGTTCTCGACACTCTTAGCGCAACCGATATTCTAAAGTGAATATTTCATTGGATATTATTCAGTTACAAGTGAAAGTGATGGAAGTCGAAAATTCAGGTAAGCTCCTTCAAATATAATTTAAATTAAGATAAGGAATATCAATATTTAGTGCAGTTACAACGTATCAAAGATCGCCCTTTTTCATAGAAAATATTATCATTTTTTTATTTTCAATAGTAAAAATGTTGTACTTCCGAGACCGTCCGAGTTAAATTCCTTATGGTTTCTAATAGTATAGCTCTTTGAGCAGATAACCACAAAAAAAATAGCCACCACCTTTGACCACTTCGCGAGAAAAATAATAATTCATTAACTTAGGCAGAAAGTGAGAAAAATTCCTTTTTTGTTTCTTTTGCGTTAAAATTCCTTTTCGTTGTTCTAGGTTCATCAAGTTACTCGGGCATGGAGGTAGTAACTCGCAGATATCTTTTTGATAAGATGATTGAGGAAAACTCTCCATCAATAAACGACAAATTGGAATACTTACAAAATTATTTGTTAGTGTCTTACGGGGACTCCGACGAAGACAAAAAGTATATAAATCATAAATTTTCATATTTTAAAACAGAAATAAAAAAGAGATGGTCCAAAGCACGCAACACGCTAGAAAAATTTCTTATAAGCAATGATGCATGGTTAGCAGGAACGTTCGAGATGCCCATAAAAACGCATAATAAGTCAGGACGACCTAGCAAAACATTCAGTGAATGTAGTGAAAGAACTAAAAGGAGGAAAACAGAAGAAGTTCGCTCCTCTGTGGGCAAAGAAGTGATAGTTCACGCAGCGCAAGTAATTTTACAAAAAGAAGGAAAAAGAAACGCCTCGCAAGTCCTAAAAGATATTACAAATTCGCCTGCAGCCGCAAACGAATGTAAAAAAAGACATTCCAAATCAAAGGCACAAGATCCCCTTACGCCTCGGGAGGCACTGCGAATGTGCGTGGACGCTGATTTGACACGAAGTCAATATGAAATTGTGCGAGCAACCAACAGAAGCTTTTACCCGTGCTACGAATTAGTGTTGAAGGCTAAACAGGAATGTTACCCACCCAAAGAGACGCTACGAGTGACCGCTTCCTGTGCTGAAAGTGATCTACAATCTTTGTTAGATCACACCGTCACGCGATTATCAATTTTCCTCGAAGAAGTACTAATGACTCTTACAGAAACTGAGAGAAATTCCTTGCAGATTATCTGCAAATGGGGTTGTGATGGTTCACAACAAGCTCAATACAAACAAAAGTTAATGAATGACACCGACTCGGATGCAAATATATTTTTGAGCTCATTCGTGCCTCTACAAATTGTTTGCGGCGACGACAAAACAAAAATGGTTTGGCAAAACCCGACTCCTTCTTCACCACGATATTGCCGCCCGATACGATTCAGATTTATAAAAGAGTCTACAGACATTACAAAAGATGAAATAAATTACGTTCGGGACAGTGTGAAGTCCCTAAAAGCCACGGAATTGGAACTGAATGGGCAAAAATTCTCGGTTAGCCACAGTCTTAAAATGACCATGGTGGACGGCAAAGTTTGCAATGCGGCGACTGACACCAAATCAACGAGTAGATGCTACATATGCGGAGCCACTTCAAAAAACTTTAATGACTTAAGTAAGAAAAACGAAATTCACCCAGAATCGCTTGAATTTGGCCTATCAACTTTACATGCCAGAATTCGATTATTCGAGAGTATTTTACATTTAGCTTATAAATTGCCCGTTGGGAAATACCGTGAAAAAAGAACCAAAGCAGAAAAGATGCTAGAACAACAAAAAAAAAAAAGAGATTCAGCAAAGATTCAGAGAAGAAGTAGGTATCTTGGTAGATATGCCAAAATGTAATTTTGGTAACACAAATGACGGCAATACTAGTAGAAGATTTTTTGAAAACCCACATCTGGCTGCTGAAATAACGGGAATAGACTTTAATTTTATTTATAGAATTAAAGTTATTTTGGAAGCCATATCAAGCGGTCACAAAATAGATGTCCCGAAATTTGATGAATACGCCATGGAGACAGCAAAACTGTATGTAGAGTTATATGGTTGGCATTCTATGACTCCTACCATGCATACAATTTTGGTACATGGTGGAAAAGTTATAGAAAATTCTCTAGTGCCTATTGGTCAACTTTCGGAGGAAGCTGCAGAAGCTCGTAATAAGCACTTTCGCTCATACCGTCTAAACTTTGCTCGAAAGTTTTCACGCGAAGACTGTAACCTTGATATTTATCACAGGTTACTCTTGACATCAGATCCACTCATCAGTTCAATGAGAAAAAAAAAGAAGATCCGATCAAAACCATTTTTGCAGGAAACTTTGGAGCTTTTGCTTCCTGCAGAGCCAAATACAAAAGGCACTTGTGATAAATGCATGGAAAGTGACGGTGAGGAAGAATTGTCTTTTAAAGAGTAACATAACAATTTGTATGTTAAACTTTCATAAAATATTGTCTTATTGTTTATGATTCGGTACCTAACATTGTAAGTAACATTTAGTATAATAATGTGGTAATAACTGTTGACCATTTAATTTTAGTGTATACTGTATTTTTTTGTCATCCATATTTTATTTTCAATTTAAATAGGCATTTATTTATTTATTTATTTATTGACAATTACATTTATAACTTACAGCTAACAAATAACCAAGACGTTATAAACTTAAATTAACAGTAACCTAATTTTACAAAAGTATTACACTAACCTAATAATAAAAATTAAAAGCACATTCATTCCTTTTCAAGCATTCTCTTACATTCTTCAACCATTTTTCCTTTCCCTGTCGTAAATAAATCGCACTCAGGCTTTGCCTTGAGCAAGGAGTTGAACAGCGTGAGTGAGCGTGACACGGGCGATTCCTGGTATGAAGTGGTGTTCGCGGCCGGCACGTCCAGTAGCCGCGGCTCGCGCAGCCGTGCGCGTGCGTCCGGTACCGACAACCGTACCACCTCACCCACCATATCTATACAGTCAACATTGTTGTTAATCAAACCTAGCACAAATTTAATTAGACTTAAGGCTCTCCGTACCTCAAGCGAGTCATATCCCAACTGCCCTTGTAGGAATCGTGTAGGGTACAGGAAAGGATAGTATCTATGTTGTTTCTTGTACAGATTTCTCAAAAATTTCTTCTGAACTTTCTCTAATGCGTCAATATATTTTTTCTCATACGGATTCCAGACAGTTGAGTTCGTCTCCAGTACACTTCGAACTAGGGCTGCATAAAGAGCTCTAAGGGCCGTGGGCGTAAAGGAGTGTGAGTTTCGTAGGACGAAACCTAGTTTTTTAAAGGCGTTCTTGGCTATATTCTTAGCATGGTCGTGGAAAGTAAGTTTTGGGTCAAAAACAACGCCAAGATCTCTCACCTGGTACACGCGGGCCACCTCGTGCTCTCCGAGCTTGTACGTCCATTGTACCGGGTTGTGAGCACGGGTGAAACTCATCATCTCGCACTTATTTAAGTTAAAAAACAACTTGTTTTTTACACTCCATCTGTGTACTGCATTGAGATCTTCTTGTAGTGCCTCACAATCACCGTCGTTTTTTACGCTTATAATTAATTTGACGTCGTCAGCGAAGAGTAATATTTGACCAAATCGTATTACATTGGGTAGGTCGTTAATTAATAAGATAAATAACAGGGGCCCCAAGTTTGACCCTTGACTTATACCAGAACTTGTGGCATATGACTGAGACTGAAATTGCCCGTATTTTACATACTGCTGTCTGTGCGCAAGATAGCTGGAAAAAAGTTCAAGCAACTTTGGAACAAAACCCATTAAACTTAATTTTAGTAGCAATGTGTCATTGTCTACTCTGTCGAATGCTTTTTGGAAATCTAAATAAATGACGTCAACTTGGGTTTGCTTGTCCAGTTTTTGGGATACGAAATTTACTAGGGTAACAAGATTGGTGGTAACGGAACGTTTAGGCAAGAAAGCGTGCTGTGTGGCAGTAATATGAGGTGAACACTGAGGTAAGATACTAGCATGTAAACACATCTCAAATATCTTAGCCATAGAACTCAATATTGCTACGGGTCGGTAATTCTCTACTTGAGTTCTGGATCCTGACTTCGGTATAGGCGTAACGCGTGATTGCTTCCAGACTGTTGGGTACACTCCTGATGTAAGTATTAAATTAAAAATAAATTTAATTGGCTCTATTAGATCGTCTATGCAAGCTTTTATGATATAGGGTGGTATAGCATCTGGCCCAGCTGATGTGTTCGCTCTCAACTTTTTGACGGCCGCCCTGATGTCGCTGTCAGTGAAGGCGCGCACGTCGACGCGGCGCGAGTCAGCCGGCCCGTGTGCGCCGGCCGCGCCCGCCTGCAGCGCGGGCTGCGCCGGGAGGAACACAGACTGGAAGTGAGCTGCGAACGCGCAGGCACTGTCCTCGCCCTGGTGTTCTACTCCGCCGCGAGTTACTATCGGCTCGATTCCTCCTCGGCTACGTAAGCTATTCACGTGCTGCCAGAATTTTGCCGGATTCTTACTGAGGTTTACGGAGATATTATTCGTATAGCTTTCATGTTCGATATGAATATCATTTTTAATCTTTGAACGCAAGTACTTAAAGGCATTTTGGGCCAGTAAGTCGTTATTTGCTTTCCAAAGTTTATGCAACCTAGCTTTTTTTTCTATGTCTCGGATTATCTGTTTAGTATAGTAAATAGGATACATTCGAGAATTAGATCGTTTTCTAATTTTTTTAGGGATAAAATAATTAAATATTTCGTAAAAAGTGTCGTTAAAAATACTTACTGCTTCATTTGGGTCGTTCGAAATAGACAAAGAGCTCCAATCGATATGTTTTATGGCCTGATATATTGCATTATAATCGCCTTTACAAAAATTCCAGTCCATAGCATTACTAATATTAGATGGTGCTATCAGTATCGATGGTTTAGCGAATGCATACCCCACTGAGATGAAGAGCGGCGGATGGTGCCCGTCTATGACCGACAGCTGCTCCCCGGGCTCCGCGCCGCGCACGCGCACCGCCGCGCCCAACTCCGAGCTCGCTAGCACACAGTCAAGGACCCTTTCATTCTTATTAGTCACGCTATCATACTGAGATAAATCACAAGCTGACAAAAAACAATTATAATATAACAAGGCATTATCACTGGCAGTATTGTAGTTTAAATCTCCTAGAATGTAGAGAATAAACATTTTTTTTTATGTACGGCCGTCTTTTACTTAACAAATTGTGATAATTCTTAACCCAAATATCAAAAACTACTAAGCCGATTTCGATAATTCAAATGAACTCAAAATATATATTTTACACCAAAGGGAGATTTAAAGAAAATTTAAAAACATTGGCGCTATTTACAAAAATATTTTCACAGAAATGTTTTTTTGTATAGAAAAATACGCTTTCAATGAAACGAATAGGGATAAACATATATATTCACTCTAAAATACCAGATTAGCATTTGTTGTCGTATTTATTACTGAAATAAAGCATAAAATAGTTTTGGCCGCCTAAATCGTACAAATCGACCACTGTGCGTCGTTTTATTGCTCTGATTTAATATTCATCCTATCAAAATGCTAAGACTTGAAATGAATAATAAAATATACTGAGTAGAAAAAAAACGGCAAAAAAGTAACTAACCTTCCATTCCGCACCGGCGCGGTGGTGGTGGTGGTGACGTCCTCGTGTGTGAGCTTCCTGAGGGTGCGCGGGGAGACAGGCGCGGGCGCGGGGGTGCGCGGCGAGGGCGGCTCGGGGGTGGCACGCTCCTCGTCGTCGTCGATGGGGCGGTAGCCGTGCTCCGAGCCCAGCGCGCGCCGCACCAGTTCCGGGCTGGCGAGGCGGTTAGACGCGCGCAGCATGCCGGGCCGAAGTCCGGGCGCTCCGTATGTGAAGGGAGCCGAGTCCGTGCGCGCGTGGTACGGTATGTCGGGCTGACGCGCGGCGCGCGACTGGCGCTCCGGCGGTGGGTCGGGCAGCGCGCTAACAGTCCGCAGCATGTCGCCCAGCAGCGCGTCTAGCTCGTCGGGCGGCGAGGGCGCGGCGCGGCGCCCGGCCGACGAGATGCCAGAGTCCATGGAGGCGCTGAGCGGCGACGCGGGGCCCCCGCCCGCGCGGACCACCGTCGCGTAGATGGACCCGTCGAGGGGCCCGAACGTGTGCGCGGCCGCGTCCCCCGCCTCGCCCCCGGACCCCGACCCGGAACCGTTCCCCGCAACCTCACCTGCAACAACACGCACTGTCAGCGCCAATTCAGGGATTCCCTAAACGTTTACTTGGAGAACACTGCATCCAACATTTGCGTGAAATTAATAATCTCTATATTTAATCCATATTAGAACCAGTACGAACTGGTGCTATTACACGTATGGATAGATCGACTATCTATGTGCAAGCACGACAACTCGCGGCAAATTGTTTAGTGACGCTTTAATTAAAGATAGCTTTTAAATTGGATTCGACCCGCTCCAATAAACTAGCCAAGCCAGTGTATCTACATGATATACCTACCTAAGTTTAGAAGGTACAGTTAGATCATGGTACAAACTCTACAAACTGAGTTACGATGTTTAACGAAGCAAAGTTAATCAGGAAAAATTAAGAACTCGGGCCGCAAGAAGTCGACAAAATTCGTCAGTTATGGAGTTATGTGATGTTATAACGTGCAATCTGGGATGTCAGACTATTCTATTACCCTGTCAGAATCCGCGCGCCATATGAGTCCCGAGGACGGTCAGCGCTCTCCGCCGGACGAACCACATCCTTAAAAGGACTAGACTCTGTTCCCGTTACCGGCAACGGGATGACACCGTTGTCTCGCGGAATGCCGGAAAATCAAGCACCTTCTTATGCAAAACTATTTCACGTAAAAACACTTGCGATGATAAACTCTAGGATGATCTACGAGCCCTATCTCAAAATGTAGAGCATGCGTCTCTCCGCTTAGACTGATGATAGTATATTAGTTTTCATCGCCAGGTGTATCTAAATGTAGGACATGTGTCGCACCTATGATAGGTACTCGAAGGTAATGTACGCAACCTAGCAAGACAAAGCGAGCCAGCTGCGAGTACTCGGAGAGCAAACAGCGGAGATACGGGGCGTGCGGCGTGACGCAAGCTAAGCTAGGCTGATAACCTCGATATTGTCAACGAGCTGAAATGTTGTCGAAGAGGAATTCGTACAGGTTGACAGTTCAAGGCGATTGTTGACAAATAAGGAAATGGCCTTAGCACCTCTAGTGTCTAGCTCTACGAAATGAGCATTTATGAGTGCTTTTTTTTCTACGACGACAATCTCAATAAAGCTTATTTAAGTTGACTTTCGACAGAAAGATGTAGAGGTATGTTAGAAGCTGTCAGGCAAGTAAACACTGCATGCTAACGAGGTGCGGCGAGCCGATCGAACGCGCCACATTTGCATAATGAGCCCGGTGCACGTATTCGCACGCGAAGTGAAATGTTACCGAAACATTTTAATTCCGACTAAGCTCTTCATTAACTTGTTTACATTGCACTTTTTTATTTCTCGCTCGTGATGCTGAGAAAGGCCACTGACCAGACTTTTACAGTGTCCGGCGATTGTACAAAGTCGTTAAGCGGAGCAGAGTGCTTTGCGCTCCAGCTTTCTGGCTTCTTTCCGTCGATTACAAAACCGAACTAAACCGAGCATGTCAATAACGCAATTAGCGTTAAAGATATCAACGTCAGCGTCTGGTGACCGCCGCCAGTCGGTGCTGAGGTAGAGGCGGTTATTTCTGTGATGTCACCGAAAATAACGCGGCTCGAAGCCGGGCGATTGCTTGGTGGTTACGAAATGTGCGCCGGCGCCGCCACAGGAAGAGGATGCGCGCCCTCCGCAGCCCTAGCGACCCGTGCGTGCGGAGCTACGCTTCCATTCAATGATAGCTTTGTTTCAGAAGAGCTTACAAAAGCGCTCTCTATCTTCATCGCATTAAACTTATAAATTGCGTAACGATTGGAAACGATTTATCAAGACAAAAAAGTTAATTTCATTCATAACATCAACGATGACGAATATGGACCGTGATTGAGCTTTCAATAGCGTCAAGATCACAACAAACCGTTGTATGCCAATAATAGTAGTTTGTCTGTTCCGCAGTTTCAATGTTTTGCATTGTATAATACACACATAATTCAATTCCAATAGTCAATATCTACAATTTATTTATTCATCCTTCACACACATTTATTACTATCATTATTAAAACTTCGTTAACTAACCAAAATGAGCGTGACGGTTATGTGTTGCAACTTGCGATGCGTCGACCGGTCGCTCGTCCTGTGTCACACCCACACCGCAAGCTCGAAACTGAGATTTTCTTTATGCAACTCAAAATCGGTGTTCAGTAAAGTGGACATGTTGTGAGGGAAGTTGGCTCGCCGGCCGCACGAAGGTGAGCCTGTGTTCGTGACGAGGTCGATCATGATGTCACCGGGCTCGTAAGGTTCTACGAAACTCTAAGCTCTGCATTATTATTCAGCTTTACCTGCCCGGCCGGCTATCTTCCTCGCATAAATTCGCGCTGCTTGTTTTTTAGCAACCTGTTTCGGGCGTTTGGCGCTATTTGAGGTAATTTAAGTCATTTTATGGAGTTTGCGGTTCGTTAGGCAATCGTTTGCCGCGATTCGTTTATTATTGACTTGAGATTGGCGGATTTCCTTTGTCGCTGGGCGCTATTTGAAGGCCAAGTTCGATTATAATGACGGGATATGTTGCAGGCAATTATTTATCTACCTAGTTATTTATATTGGTTGTGCACCACACCTATTGCCGATCCCACGTTTTGCTTTGTAGGTGTCGTTGCCAGCTCTTCACATCGTCGGTCCAGAGTTGTGAAATGAATGACGGCGTCTGCTCCAAATCAGAGTTATTTGACTGGCGGGGCCGTTGTAAGCAAAAGCTCACTGACCTAATTATTTCGCACGGACCGCAACCTATCGCGCCAGAATCTCCTTGTTGCGTGCTCTAATTAGAGTTACTGTACACATATTGCAAGGGCCCAGACTGTTCTGTTTCTTCTCCACTAAGTACCTGCCCAATGGCATTTAAATAAAGCAAGGTATCAAGTTTGCGAGCTAGACTAGACAGCTGGGAGTCGCAGCGACAACGGTATTTGGTTTCAACGCCCTTTTAATACTTGTTTAATCTCATTAGTTGACAAGCACTGCGAATTGATTTAAACCAAAGCGAGGAAAGTAAAAAACAACCAAGTGATCAATGATGGGAATAATACAAGGCGCCCTTCACTTTTACTTTCGAACAAGATTCTCGTACAATGACAGCGATTCATGACGCGGTCATCTCGGCTCGTCATGGTGTCGAGGCATTAACGAATCAAGCCAAGCCGGAGCGTGGCGAATGGCGGCGGCCCTTAGGGCACGCTCGTCAACCGTCCGACCAGTGGACATTCATCAGCGATTCACCACGCCGATCAATTAGTGCGGCGCCGCCGGTATCTCTCATCCCACATTAACTGGACCAAACAATTCAACGACCGACACACTCCAAACTTAGTCCATTGTCGAAGCACAAGCGTGTTTACACACAACATTTATCACTGTAGAGAACAAAAACTAATCTCGACTTTTGAAAAGAACTCGTTCCGCAAGAGTTAATTAACATGTAGGCGTCAGGGCTAAGACTAATTGTATTATTGTTACATAGGAAACTTTTGTATTATCTCACTCACCTCAATAGAGAGAAAATGCTCTACATTAAGACAATTTTTACAATCCGCTGGTACTGTTCATCGATTTCACTTTCAATGCATGTATAAACCAGCGCGTCCTTTATATCGATTAATCGATTGTTTTAAAAACTTGTCACGCTATTTAGCGGCGCGGCACGTGTTGGTTGTTGCGGACGGGATGTGAGCGCGCGGACGGCGGGCGGCGACTGGGCGGGCGGGCGGCGCGGACGGTTGGCTCTAGTGCCCAGAAATAGCCCCACACCTGCAGGGTGGCAGCGGAACCCGCGACACGCTAGCACCTCGCCGATAACTGTCGGTTTGTCAACTGATAACTGGCCGTTTCACGTTGTTTGCTACAACTCGATTCTCTCGAAATAGGTTTATTGCTCGTAAGATTAGAAACTATAGACGCGAAAGAGCTGTTTTAGTTTCTATCTTCTTATGTTGTTTTTCTATACCTACCTTTTAGAAAAGAAAATAAACATTTGGGTAAACAGATGCTTGGAGTATAACAGTCCGTCCTTTGTTATATTATTTCGAAGCACACACTTATCTTGTAAACCTAATGCTATACTCTGCCTACTTATTAGGTAGCTTAGCTTTAAATTTACGACACTTCTACGTCAGAGACAGGATGTATGTTGACGATTATCCGGAAATTTTCATGTTCTGTTTATCATAGTTATAGTTTTCATATAGTATCTTGACCTGAGATCATTGGTATGTAAACAGGCGCACGTGTGGACATTCCAAATGAATCACGCCTTGCTACAAAATATACAGTTCGGCAAAACGAAGTAGTCCTATCATATTTTATGAAAAGCTACCTGATTTGCAAATCTATGCAATAAGAGGAGAACTGCACCATAGTTAAAAAGCGCTGCTTCATATCCAGGGGCGTAGATAGGCCTCGCAGAAGTGCAAAGCCACGTAGACGTATCAAATTCACTTACATGAGCACAACATTACACGCAAGTGTAATCGAAGCCTAATGACTACTTCCATCAGCAAAATTACTGTAATCTCCTATATATTAGTGGAAATCTACGGGTAATTTCCTTCGAAGAAAACCAACATTGGTGAAAGTGATGCACTAAGCTGGTGGCTCTACCAAAGAGTTTGAAAACGATAGCAACACGCTAGGATACTCCTTTTTGTTCGATTAAGCCCGCTCGAAAAAGCTACAATGGGCCATGTATACCTTGGATATCCTAATACTACTTAGTTAGTCTTATAATTTTTTTATTTTATATTTTACGAGGACTTTTATGCTGTAATTATTATGCAAACCTTCAATGTCATGGAGGGCAAAAAGCAGGCAAAGTCAAGGAAACCACTGGGCGCTGCAAAGAGGAAGAGTCCTTACGGTGGTCCACCATAACTTTTGCCATCAAGCATTCTTGTCGGTGATGGTGAAGTGCGGCGACAGGTAATCTAGAGTCCTGCCAATGCTTCAGGCGCGGCATTAGATACTATGCAATAATGTGCTGTCATAATTCAAGTCTAATCTACTACTTCACCATCATCAGCATCCTCGGCAGTGATGGTGGAGATCGATTTATGAGGACCTTAAAAATCTATTGTTGTGTTAACGTCCTTCCATGCCATTGGCGAAGAAAGCTGGCAAAGCCTCTGGGAACCTCTGGGCGGTGTAGAGAAAGAAAAAGTTCCAACACAACTTTTTCCGCTTTGTTTTTAAAATTCTAGTCTAATCTACCGCTCACCATCAGCAGCATCCTCGTCGGTGATGGTGGAGAGCGGGCGCAGGTGCTCCAGCGAGTCAGCCCGCGCCAGCGCGTCGGGCGCGGCGCGGAGGGGCGCGGCGGGGGTGGGGGCCGGCGCTGCGCCCCCGCCGCCCTCGCTCCGCGCGAACACTAGCTCCACCGCGCCGTCGTTCGGAAATGCCGGGTCTGTGGGAGGATGGCTTGGGTTAGTGCATATTATAGATATTTTATATGTAGAATAAACTTCTTCATAGAAAAAAGTGAATTTATTACGTGGGTCGTGGCATCTGGTTTCAAGTTGCTAATTTGATTGTTTGCTTCAGCGGTCTCGGAATTCAAAATTGCAAAATTGAGTTTTATTACTCTCTCTCCAAAGAAAAGCATGCCTAGCTTGGCGAGACGATCTCTAGATTTTTGACACTAAAAATGATCTTTAAACTCATTAGAAGAACTAAAACTGGCCGAAATATTGAATAAACTAAGCTAAAATGCCTTTAGATTAGAATATAAAAAGTATTTACCGTCTTTATTTTTTATCAATCTATCTGATGGCGTTGATAGATATTTATGGCCAACTCTATGTTTTGACATCGGAGATCAAAAAGGTTCAAACTTATTGAATACTCTTTAGAGAGAGAAGTCAACTGCTAGTTTTGTGATGGCCAACTCTCAACTCTACATTATTTTCATTAGATCAAAAAAATTTCCAAACTTATTGTTCAAAGTTATAAACTCATTCATTGACATTTAAGGGTAGAAGGTGGCGGGAAATTCAAAATTTTCACAGTTTTTTGCATTTTGTAGCTAAACTGAGCTTTTTTGACAGTAAAGAGGAAGGAAAAACTTTTTCACGTACGTAGTAAGTAAAATCGTAGTTATGTCAGTGTTTCGAACTAGAGATAAAAAAAAATCCTGATAAAATAATCTTACCAAATAATGGCAAACCGGTGTTGCTGTTGCTGCGATTACTAAAAATTACAAACATGAAGCTGCTCGATTTTGATAAGTAAGTGTGAATGAGGAATTTGTCAAACATTCATTCTTATTTAATTTTATCCTACTTAGTTAGATTTTACAAACATAATAAAGCTGCTCAATTTTTATAGGTGCGAGTATCTAAGTGTGAATGAGGAATTTCATTAATTCTTATTTATCCTACTTAGTTAGATGAATTACAAATATATACAATGAAGCTGCTCGATTTTTATAGGTATGTGTAAATGAGGAATTTGTCAAACATTCATTCTTATTTATCCTAATTAGTTAGATTAATAAGCATGTATGAGCTAAAGACCCTTTGCCGACACGCGAGCATGCATCTTTGTGCTGGACATATCAGTGGTGGATGTGTCAGAGGGTGAGGCGCTCGACTGACGCGTGTGCTAAAAAAGTTCACTTGGAAAAGGGTTCTTTTGGTCTAGCACAAAAACCTATATCGAGCTCGAGATTGTCCTGTTCCGCTCTCGGCAGATCAAAGAGCTGGCTGCGTCGGTAGATATACAGGGTAAGGTATGGTCCGTCATGTTAGACCCACAGCTGGCGTAACGTGAGCGGCCATCGAGGCTTGCAGCTTGATACACCTATGTCTGTACACCTGTACCTAAAGCTATACAGGGTGACCCAAAAAATTGTGTCAAGCGGAACTCCAAAGATAGAGCGCCTCTAGGGGTACCCGAATCACCCCCATGTATGTTCAGCGATTTTTTGACGTTTAGAAGTTATGAGGCTTTTAAGGTATTTTTGGAAAGAATTACCTAGAATTGTTTTTTTTTTTTTTTACTTTTCATATGTTTTTTCTTCATTAGGGTCTCAGATAACTAGTCTATCATCAAAAAAATTACGATCAGCTTTAAACTTGCAGAAGATACCGCAATTTTGATACAAAGTTATAAAATGCCGTTTTAGAGAAAACATCGCCGAATAAATTAGTATGGGGAGAACAAAAACTAGAGACCTGAAAGATTTTTTATTGATTTCAAAATCGTTCCTAAAATCTGAACTTTCAGAATAGCACAAAAAAATCTGTCACTTTATGGGCCTTTTATTCGAGTAATTAGCGATCAAAGTAGAAAAACTGGAATTAAGAGAAATGTTATTTCGGTCGGTTTTATTTCATTTTTGTTTATTTGGAGAAAAAACAGTGCAGAAAGGCTATATGACTTCTGTCAGTACTAGCTCGATTATGTCAGTCATGCGTGTTGTGCGTCATGTTATTAGCATTACCGTGCGCGGCGTGATCGAGCTGTTGCTTAGTGAAGGAGAGCGTGTGGTCCGCGACGGCGCAGGTGTGGAACTGACAGGCGAAGACGAGGCGGCGCGGCGAGTGCGCCTGCGCCTGCGCCGGTCGCTTGTACGCGCGGACGAGGACGTCGCCGCGCAGCGTCAGGCGCCCGATGCCCACGGTCCAGCCGCCGCCGCTCACCATGTAGAGACCTGCGGAAAGGGGAGGATTTAACGACTAACGATTGGGTTGTCGCGACTTTTTCTTTCGTAGATATCGACAGCGTAGGTTAAGTTATGTTCAAACTCCCTGAAAATGAGGAAATCTTACAGTTCACTAAATACTGATTAGGAATGTAGGGTATTTTTTTAAACACATTTTTTCTATCTTTACAGGTTGCCCTTATCCGCAACTTGCGTTCGGTGGTAAGTTTTGTCTCCCGTCCAAACCTAGCTCTTCCGGACTTCTGAACGCGCCACGTCCAAGAAGTCCGCACTCTTCGTATATTCTGAAGTTTTTGGGAGCAACCCGAGAACCGAGGTGGAGAGCCCAGTAGGATACAACGTGTGTGTCCACTAACCAGAGGTATAAACGCAGACGAAGTTCTCGTAGATCTTAAGGAAGGCGACCATGGGAGCCGATGGCGAGGCGAGCGCTCCAGCTGCTGTGACGTGGGTTAGAACCAGCGGCGCCGCGTTCACTCGGATCTGTCCCGCGAGAAGACCGGCGAACGTGTCGATGTACCTGCGAGGGTAAATAGGCTAATCAATAAATTAGTGAATAAGCTATTGAGGCAAAATAACAGAAGGGCTACTAACATGTAAAGTCAGAATTTCGTCAATGGGTATTCTTCTTGAGAACAAAAAAAAATTCTGATTGTATGACTCCAGTTATTCTAAATTTCTCCCACGTATGGAAAGCCATTTATTTAATCATACAAAAATCTAGGTAGGTGCGCCTCGAGTCCTCGAGTCTACAAATATCAGCAATGGTGAGCTTGCCTAGTTATTGACCATTAAGGCGCCGTGCATAGTGAATCGCCCGCGCGCAAAAAAAAATGCACAAAATCGATTCCTGTATCAAATACACTAAACAAAGCGAAAATGTTCACATATCAAACACTAAAATTAGGTGAGACCTATCTAACACCACCAGTTTCGTGTTAACATTCATAAACGTTTTGAAGATATTTGCGCTGAAAAAAATAGGCGGCGCACTTTTTTTCCAGCAAAATATATATCAACATGAAACTGGCTCGGTTAGATAGGTCTCACCTAATTCTAGTGTTTGATATGTGTGTGAACATTTTCGATTGGTTTAGTGTATTTGATACAGGTATCAGATTTGTGCATTTTTCTTTGCGCGCGGGCTAATTCACTATGCACCGCGCCTTAATGACAATACAAGGTGTTACAAAAGTACTTACCTAACTCTTTTTACAGGGTAATAGCACCCGGTGATAGGGATCACAACCTAAATATCTTTTTTTCTCCATGACGTTCTGTTGATTTTTAAATTAATAAAATGTGAACGCTGTGGCGGGAGAAAAGTATTTTTTAAATATTGTTTTCATTAACTTTCACAATGTTTCAACCACTCAAAGCTATATAAATGCACCTACATACACAAACATATTTTTAAATTTGAGCTAATAACAAAAACCAAAAAGTTATAATTTTTTTTCAATTTTGAGGTTATAAAATAAAAATTATTTTTTTCAACTTTTTTTTACAGATTTGACATCCTGTTGACCAGTAGGTTACAACCTGTAAAAAGAGTTAGGTACTTTTGTAACACCTTGTATTTTCACCCTGCTTACCTCTTATTAGAAGGCAGCCTGAAGACCGGCACCCTATCGTCGAGGTACCGGCGCATCGCGTACCGGTCAAGCGCGTGTTCCGGCGCTCCGCAGATCGCCGAGTAATGCATGTAGGCCGCCACCAATACCCCTAGTCGCTCTCGGCTGCCCCTGTGAAATATAAACGATGCTTCAGTTAGAGGAAATATCCCATAATTTATAACGCAGGTAAATAGGTTAAATATCGTTAAGTTCGTTTGGTGTATAATGAAGAGTATTCTATCTATCTGTCCAAGGCTCAGTCACACGAAGCGATAAAATTATTTATTATTATTATTATATTATTATTAAACCCTATCTGTTGACTAATGTTCATACAAAATGCGAGGTTTAATCTAATTCTGATTTTACAAAACAAAAATAAAATAAAACTGTGATTGATCTTACGGCCCTTAGGCCCGTATGATCAATCACAGTTTAAACTCAATCCATAGATTAAACTTCGCATTTTGTATGAGATTGATCTTACGGACCTAAGGGCCGTAAGATCAATCACAGTTTACATTCAATCCATAGATTAAACCTCGCATTTTGTATGAGCATTTTTGGTTTAAACTGAGATTGATCTTACGGGCCTTAGGGTGGTATTCTGGTATTACAGAACGCTCCTAGATAGAGTTAAACATGGTTTAGTAGCACTGTCGATAAAACAATGCATGCCTTGATTTGAATATCCCTAAGCTTTCGGGCGGGAAGAGTTTAAACCGTTATCTACGGTTTAAACTCTTCCCGCCCAGTCGGAGTTTAAACATCGTTTACTTTTCGAAGCATCGGTAAAACAGTGACTATAGACAGGTAGTACAGCTTAGGGATATTCAAATCAAGGCATGCATTGTTTTATCGACAGTGCTACTAAACCATGTTTAACTCTAAACTATTATCTAGGAGCGTTCTGTAATACCACCCTTAGAAGTTAGGTACTGACCATGCCAGTAACACGGCCACATTCTTCGGATGCGCGCCGAGCCAGCCCTCGATTTGTTTGCAGGCGGCGCAGAGCCTCTCCAACGGTGGCGCCAACTCGCCCGCCCATCCTAAGGCGCGCGCCCGCCCGAAGACTCCCCGCGCTGCCCGCTCTGAACTGCTGCCTTCGCTGCTCACCTCAAACACCTGGAAAGTAAGGAGAACTATTATTTAGTAGAGTTTTAGGGGTCTACAAATTGTTTTCCAGCTAACATCTGAACGAACTTGTTTTTGTTGATCGTTTTGGCTGATTACTGAATCGAAAAACTGTAAAAGACTGAGTTTGCATCGATGTGAGAGGACGGTGCGGTCAAAATATAGTGGACTACAAAGCGGTAGAAGACCACATTTCGAAAATACCGCTGAAGGGGATGAAATTGGCCACGGCCTTCTTACGCAAATACCGCGCACGCGACTGGAAGGAAACCTCAGGAAGAATTCACGACTTCTGGTGTCTGAGGACAAGCCCACTTCAGGCCATGAGCCAGCCAAGTAAGTATGTATGGCCCACCCTGTCGTGCTGCTGGGGCCTGTTGCTATACAAGGTGTTACAAAAGTACCTAACTCTTTTTACAGGGTAATAGCACCCGGTGATAGGGATCACATCCTAAATTTTTTTTTTTGCTCTATGACGTTCCGTAAATTTTTAAATTAATAAAATGTGAACGATGTGGCGGGAGAAAAGTATTTTTTAAATATTGTTTTCATTGACTTTCACAATATTTTAACAACTCAAAGCTATGTAAATGCACCTACACACACAAAAATATTTTTAAATTTGAGCTAATAACAAAACAAGAAATTTATGTTTTTTTTTCAATTTTGAGGTTATAAAATAAAAATTGTTTTTTTCAACTTTTTTTTCAGATTTGACATAGTGATGACCAGTAGGTTACACCCTGTAAAGAGAGTTAGGTACTTTTGTAACACCTTGTATATAGCCATCGACCATGGTAGTGGACTGCAGCTTCGTATAGTACCTAGTCTGAGTGAAGCTGGAGATGCCATCGGACGCTAACCGTCTAGTAAATTAGCTAGCACGTAAAGGCCAAATTCTCACCATGTAGTGTTGCTGGTGCTTGTTAGCGAGCATGTGCGCCGCCTGCGCCTCGGCGTGCGCGTCGCGCTCCGGCAGGTGCAGGGCTAGCATGCGTTCAGCCACGTAGCACAAGTCCAGCCGCGAGCCGCCATCGCCCGGGTAGCTTACGGAGCGCGGGCCGTTCTGAGGAAGAAATAGGGAGAGTTAGAAATGAAATGTCTCCATTAGAAGCTAACTAGCGATTCCAACTACAAAATAGTATGTCTTATTTTACGAGGTACCTACAGGTCTTCGCACAAAGTGAAATAGAACTAGCGATTTTAAGGAGATCGGTGATCCTATTTGAGTTATTGAGGCTATTGAGTTCTATATCCTATAAAATAGCTAATAACAAGATGAGATTTTGCTATGTAAATTTTATGCAAAATAGACTTTGAAATACGTCCAAAGTTAGTTTGTTTTCATCGGATCTATAGGTACATGCCTACAGATATTTGTTTACTTAGGTACATAAAGGAATTTCCACAGAAGTTAGAAGAGATAACCCTGCTGTTTATATCTCATATTGCCTACTTAGATATACGAGCAATCAGTGCCCGTCCGTAGCATGTCACGCGTGACAAACAAACTGGCGCGTTGTGCTACGGCTGTGGCCACAGCATGTCACTCAGACTGGGCTATGTTGAGTATCACGCTCTTTGATCATATTAAGATCGCGGAAATCCGGAACAGAACGAAAGTGACCGACAAAGTTAAGATTATAGCCCGTGGAAGTGGGCAGGCTGGCAGAGACTCTCAATATTATGCTGACTATGTTGTAATAAACAAAACAATAGATGAGGTAAAGAGGTGGGTAGGAGTGGAGTAAAGTGGACCCGATAGATGTATTATAAGTGTCGATCTAAAAATGTCAGAAAGCAATTATTAGACTAATCAAACGCAGGATCGATGTGGCATCATTAGAGAATGCATACTCAGGATTGGGTGCCTGATAAAACAGAAGAGAAGGTGAACATTCAAAGCAGTCAACCCTCCTGCTCAGCGGAAACTCCGTTTAACATCGGAGGTCGCGAGGGGCCCGGATTGCAGTTGACAACATACATTATGGCGCCGACATCTCCGCAGTAGTCACGGGAGTTACGAGCAGAACGCGGGGATCATGCGGGAGGTCGCTCCCGAGAGACAACGATCAAAGAAAAGCCCCAGTAAAATCACCTACGCCAATGTTTAATCCAACTGACACACACATACTCCGGGCGGATGCATTCAGCACACCAATGGCGTGGGCTTATGTGTGAGTAACTTGATTGCATTCTACTGTACCATCCATCCACGTGACTGATTTAAACGACCTACGAACGAGTGAGTCTGTCTGCAACTCGTCTGACCTCTGCCACTGCTTGCTCTTGGACCTTAATGGATGGAAATGATTGCCCTTCCGCGATTCAGTTGTTGGATCAACTATATTATAGTGCAAGGGTACGTAGCAATGCTATTTTTAACTCAATCCCTTGCTTACTACTTATTTATAAAAACTTTTAACGCGCCTCATAAATTAAACGCCGACAGCCATTTTATTAGTCAAACTATTAAAATATCCATAGTTGCTTGGAGTCGTAGATCAAACACGAAACGAGGTTCTCTACAATCTCGTAATTGCCAAAATCTACCAATAACTCAAACCGCTAAGCTATCAAACCCAAGTACCTTGGTAATCAAGTCTGGTGGTAATAATTAATTACCCATCGTTTGTTGTACCGGTACATTGCTAATTAAAATAAATAAGTGTTTGTGTGCGGTACTCCGTTAATGATAGCTTTGAAACCGAAATTGTAGAGTTGGACAACAAACAAGGCGTGCCATAAAAAAGTTAGGTAAATTGAGACTCTTATCGTACCTCACAAAGTGTTTAGTTGCTCAATCCCATAATGCCATTGACTATGACAAGATCCCATTAAAAATAACATTCATGTTTTAAAAGTCAACTGCAGCGAACAACCAAACGTAACGGGCCAAATTCCGACAACCCAACTTTAAATGCTTGAAATATTAAAATTAGTTGTCCCAGAAAATGTAGGTGTGCTACAACTGCTACATGTTTTAGGTAGAAGTGGAGTAACTCCCGTGTTCTTGTTTCATGTAAATTTTAGATTGCCTTCAACTAAACTTAGAACTGGCGGCTCCAAACTTTTGGCTGGCTTTGTATAACACGTCACAATACAAATAGTAACACAATAAAACTCTATTGTACTGTCTTACAGAATGTCGTGAGGGATCAAACCACTAGCATCGAATAATAGATCGTAGGAGTTTTAGCTCCGTGAAAGCGACACAATGCGTAGGCATACGAAATGCAGCGCGGCGCAGTTTCCTAGATGTATTTAATCCGATTACTAACACACCGTAACAGCTTAGTGGAGCTTGTGTAGAGTAAAGACACAGGCTTACTCAGGACTTATACAATACGATGATTGTCTCATAAACTTATAATGTTCCTAAACAAAGTTGTGTACCGTATCTACGAGTAGTCTCTACATTTTCCAATATTTAATGTTTCTAGATAATCGTTTTACAATGTTGAGCAAGTGTTGAGCCTTTAATTTGGAAATTGCGTACTTAATTGTCAATAACATTAAAATCTATGCAACAGTAGGTAATTAATGAACAACAGTGCAACATATTTAACACGTTATTGATTGGTAGGTAGTTAGGTGCGTACAACTTACTTCTCTAGTGAATGTAGGCGCGGCGGGCGTTGCAGGCGCACTCACCGCACGTGGCTGAAACAAAACAAGTTTCCATTTAATATTCCACAGAATCATCAACTAAATCAACAACAACTAAGTAGATTCACAGTAAGTAAGACACAAGGTCAATGCTGTCGTTAAACAGAATGCGACGACAGTTGTTGTAATTTAATTCCCTTTGATATTTTTTCGTGTCGTTTGCCGCTGACAGCTAATATTCGATTTCGCTGCGATGTAATAATCTACTGGGTCATAGGAAGGAATAAAATAGTCTACGATGTCGTAACATAGAATTCTGATGGTATGTTAACAAATAGCCGAGTTATTTTGAGAAACAGACAATGGAACAAGTCGATTACAAAAATCGTGACCCATTCGAAAGGTCTTGATGTTAATTTAAAGAGCTTGTTAATGTTGACAATATTACAGTAAGCGTGATGTAGAGCAGGCGGGAGACTATCGCGATCAGATGGGCCGAGCCGGCTCCAATAAAGCTGATAAACTGCCGCTGATTGCCCCTCCGCCGATACAGGTGTGGCTTAAGTGATTACTGCAGCTTTTACCATCCAACAAGCCTTCTACGTGTATTTACATTTTCTTTCGGTAGCCGGGGTTAAAGGTTGTCACTTTGGGCTTAAAGGTCAGCGTCTGGTTTTGTTGACAACTTGAAGCGACGACAATAAACACTCCGAGATCGTGATCAATAAACTACCTCGTCAATCAACATTAATGGCCCGTTGAAAACTTTGACCACCGGCAAAAAGTGATCGGTACCTCAAGCGTCTTCGAATATGTAGGTAGTTATGAATATGCAGTGAGCACGCACGATCTCTCTGTTCTAAGAGAGACCTATGCTTTAGATAGTGGGACGTTTTTAGGCGCACTATGTACCCTTTTGAGGTACCTAGTGAACAAAACTGAGCCGTCACTATTATCTCAGTGATGCTGAAAGTTTACACTTCTGCCGTGCGGCATTCAAAAGCACGCACAACTTTTTTGTGACAACAATGCGCACCAGGTGTTCTGTTGGCCACACGAAGTCCGCGCGCGCTGCAGGTGGAAGGCGCCCTTCACAGCACTCCACCTACTCCCATTCGTCTGCTCTTATTAGTGGGCTTGGTGGAGTCATAAGTGCTGTTTAGTGAGAGAATCAATGCACACCATTTGACGTCTGTTCTGTTGTCCAGCAGAGGCGGCGCTCCGGGCCCGCGCACGCGCAGCCCGCGGCCGCTGCAGGTGGAAGGCGGCCCGCCACAAAGCGAAGGCAAGCCGGTGCAGCGCGCGCGCCGCCTCGCACTCGCTCGCGCGCCGCACCAGCGTCCGCATCGCACCGATGGCCTAACCCTTCTTCATCACCGCTGGCGTTCTTAAGGTCAGTAATAACAAATCTCAACAGCAAAATACTATTATCAAAAGAAAGGAGATGCTTCCATCACGTTATAAAGTCTTAGTTTTCACAGCATTTCTGTATCGGTAGCCGATGACCTAATCCTCCCTCATCACCGCTGTCGTTCATTAGGTAAGTAAGTGATAACAAATCTCAGCAGCACAACACGATGCTATCTTAAATATGACAAGGAGATGCGTCCTTATCACTTTATCTGAAGTCTCACTTTTCATCGCATACCTATATGTATACCTAGTATACTACTGCTCCGATTGGGTCTAGGGTGCTAGTTCGGGAAACACGCAGATGTGCGTAATGCCCATCTTAGCACGGCAGTAGGTATAATTTTCGGTTAGTTGTTCAAGAATAATGCCTGCACATTGTACGTACTCCGTAGAGCGTGTAGTGTCTAGAGACGGGTGGGGACTTCAAACGGGATATACAAGGTGCTAACTACATGTCCGGCGCCTGAAGGCATGCGCTCCTGCACTGCGGCAGACTACTCGTCACGTTCTCAACTGTAGACGCACTTCCTACAAACAACGTTGCCACTACCAAACAAAGGAAACATCTGATTTTATTTTATGCTCCGTTTTTTTTTGTTTGCCGTATGGTAACCGTAATAAAACTTGAGGCTATTGATACTTTTTGTCATTGCCAGTAATGAATTAACTGTTGAGTAGAAAGAGCCCTTAGAGTCTAACGAACGAATCACTCTGTACTCTGTAGTGGGCCTGTATAGAGACTAGCACAATGTATTTGTTTACTTGCTTAGTTGTCCCAGTGAACCCGCAGACATAGCCCTGACCTTTGGAGTCGTAAAGCTCCCATGAGAGTGTCAACGACCTCGGGGGGTGGCTGAGCCACCGTGGCTCATCTAAATAAGAGCACATCGTCACATGCAGTCGAGGGTGCGGCCGAATGCGACGGCCTTTTATCCACACACAAGTGTTTGCCTTTCAGGGATTCCAATCTACGTGTTTGTGTTCCTAGGTATACTTGCAGATGGATGTAATGCATCATTCATACTCGTAGCAGACGTGACGAGGTAGACTAGTAATTACATTTCAAAGCTAGCAATGAAGTATGGCTAGAAAGTGAAATTAGCAACAACAAAAAGTAGATGGGATGTCATCTAAAGATTTCTTATGCGGTATCAATCTCTGTCAAGTGTGCCTCGTCAATCGGATGATTAATATGCGTTTTGCAAGTGTCTTTTCGCTGCTTACTTAACTAGATTCCTTATAAAAGATATTCATTAGAAAATGGGCGTTGATGTTATTTTAATAAGGTAAGCGCCTAGTTAGACCATAGCTAATTGTTTGTTTGAGATGCACCATAGAGATAACACAATCGCAGCCGCACAATGCTATCTTATCTCCTGCAAGCCTCTAAGAAAAGAAACCAAGTTTCACAAAACCACTTCACTGTTTGACTGAAACGAAACTACTCAGAACCGCAATGAGTTGTGTTTACTCAGCACACCAAAACTTCTGGTCACTGAACTTCTGCACGGAATCACTGGCCGCATGAAAAACTGGTATTCTTTTGATGCCGTTAAAAGACTGCAGTAAGAGTGCGTGCACACTACACGGTGAGCGGTGCAGCTGGGACGTACGCTAGGGCGGCGCGTGTGGCGGCGGGCGACGCACTGGCGGCTCTCGGCACTCTAGGCGCCCGAACATCAGCCGCAGCGTCCCGGCGCCTCTGGCGACGCCGCGTTGCCTAGCAACCTAGCACTACTCCCAACTTAACTCTACACCCGAAACAAACAAAAATAGCCCTAAGAGAAGTAGCCCGTAAAGTTCCCCCTCATAAAAGCAACTCCCCTCCATTGACTGGCCCACGATGGCGCGCGACGACTACCTACTCTACATTTATTTTTACTCCACTCAACTAATCGCCGATGCTTGATTTAAACCAGCGTCAGTCATTACGAAGTGACGAAAACGTATGTGTTAATTAAATTAATCTTGCTCTGTCATCTGGACAGGCGTGTTATTTGTTCGTGACTGTTCAAGTCTCTACAATCGGAACTAATTTTAATTATTACGCCTCCATTTTAACGCTGTTATCTGCTTGAATGCATTCCACAAACAACAATAACTTTCATTCAAAAAATCAATTGTAAAAAAAGCGCGTATTTAGTCGGGCAGTGCATTGCAGGCGTGAGGGCGGGCGGCGGCGTAGGGCGGGCGGGCGGCTGGTAGCGCGCACTTCCGTAAACACGGGCGCGTGCCCGCGCGGCGCGCTGCGCGCACCGCACGCGACCCAATAAACACCAATGTTTATGCTGCAGCGCATCTATCACCTATCTATACGTTGCAGGGTTCCGCAACACTTAATTTTTCATATCCGTAGCCGTAATTTATGGGTAGCTGCAGATTAAGCTCCCTTCACCGTTTTACCTTCGAAATAATGACATTACAATCATTATCAATCAAGCAATTACGCTTTAAACAAACCTTTTGAGCATTAAATTGCATGATTGGTTCGTTTGACAATCTCCTCATCGTGTAGGTAATATCGTGGCATTTTGGCAAGTAGTACTTAGGTGCCCAAAAGTTTCTCACGGGTAGGTAGCTGTCACCTGCAGTTCCGAGTTAAGGGCCAACTCGTGCGTGCCAATCACGTACCAACAATCACGGCCGCCGGCGTTTTAGATAAACGCCACTTCAAATTTATATCAACTCGTTACGAACCTTGTCGTAAAGGTACTGCCCAGTTTCCCTTTGCAAAGCCCTATCTCGTGCTATATCTATTTTTGTTTATTTTACTTGGTAGGTTAATAATATCTGATAGTGTAAGCACCCGGTAACGTGTCAGTTAAATATTTACATTGGCAACTTTAAACACGTTGTATTTACTTACAATTTCTACTAACATTTCTGTGTAGAATTTTATTTGGACAACCAATCAAAGCTTATATCCATTAGAAATACGTTCGCTGGACTTGTGTTAAATGTGTGTGCTGGCTTTCTCCTCGGGCAACTGGGCAGCCAATATAAATAAAGTGTCAAACTAAACGGGTTCAGTGGAGCGGGCACCCCCGTCATGCACTATTTACTTTACATGGATATCTACTTTCTCTAATCTAACGCCTAATTTGACTACGTTTATTTTGGTTGGTCGATCATATAATATGTAGTCCCCGCGAGTCCACAAAAGCGACTTTGAAGCCCTTGAGGCTACGGACGATGCCTCATGATATGATCGTTTATTTGCACGGGTCAGAGCCCTGCGTCACGGCGTCTATCGGATCCGACGGCGGCGCCGATATCGTAATGCCTATCGTGAGAAAGTTTCGCGATCGCGCCCGCTGCCCAATAAGATATCCAACATTAATCCCCGATGGCTCCGCGGTCTCTTTGACGGCCAGTTATAGCTAAAATCAATTTATATTAATTACACTCTATCGGTCCATTACACTCTCAACAAGGGGGTTTAATATGAAATATAGACTTGATATTAACCAGATAACCGACGGGTAATTGTTTTCCGAATCCAAGGTATATGGCGCTCAAAAAATGCAGTTTGTTCGGTAGAGCTAATGTTCAATGGCGCGTCAATCTTGTCAGATCACTCGATTGGGGATTACCACGATCGCGATGCGATGGACAGTATCGCTTCATCTCAGATGCGCTCTATTAAGGGTATTGTTTAAATGTCGAATTTAATTTACGATTTGTCAGTTAATGGGCGCGATGGGCCTCGCACTGACACCTGACGCCTCGGACGCATCGATGGCTATCCAGACGCAACGTGAGCCCTTGCCCGCGGGTGGTCTCTGGCCCTTCATTTAGGTGTCAATGTTTGCTTCCTTTTAAATTTTGTTTGTTTTTCAACTTCGCCATTTGAGTTCTCTCCTTTTTATCTTTAACGTTATATTATTCTGGCTTGTGACGCCATCATAGATACCTAAGAAAGATAAACACGATTCGAACACAAAGAGATTCGTCTTATGTATGGATGCATGTTAAAATGGCGGCTTTTCGTAAATACAGTATTGTTGAGTATCTCGACGTAACAGCATTCCAAGCAAATGATGTAATTCTACATTTTTACTGTGTTTACTTAACAAATACACATAAAAGCGGTAACGCACACATCGCTGTCAATAAGGAAAATTCATTTTCATTCAGATGACATGTTTCGGCTGACCTGCAAAATATAAACCTCCATGTTCTCAGTAGTTTGCATAGATAAAGATAATCACATTGAAATTCCATGAGATTCTAGCCAGGTCTCTTGTAAATAGCAGCGCTGGATTACGTAAGTAAGTATACTGCGAGCGTATTTTTAAATCCGTTTAAACATCATCCTTGTGCACTATTATCCTCCTTGGCACTACTTATTTTCTGACATCATTCCAGATTCCACTGTATCAGGAGGCAATATGATGCAAGTAAAACAAAAGACTGTCTTTTGCCAAATATAAATCTTACTTTCGCTGACTCTACGAGCGTTCGCGAAAGGGACTCGGGATATCGAGTCCACAATATCTAAGATTCTTCGACCTTCGCTGCCGCCTCTAAATTATTCACTGTTTCGTGACTTCAGAAGTTAAAATACTATCTCGACGCATGCGGTTCTCCGAAACCAATGAATTATGCATGAGACTTGTGTTTTTCTTCTCAATTAAATTCACAGATTGCCGGCTGAACGTCTTGGCGGATTCACAGGCCACATTGATTTTTGCTACATGCAAATTTTATATCTTACCATGTTAATAAACACATATTCTCAATTCTGGCAAATTGTTTCTGGTCCGCTACACTGAAACTGCGTCACTAAGATGTCGCAAATAGACGTGAAAACTTTTGTTGAAGGGGAGTTCTAGAGCGACATTTTCAGCATTAGCAGGTCGGAAGGCGATGATCGGTCATCAATTACTTTAGGGACAATTACGTCACGGCAGGCCATTAGGCGGCGAGGGTTGGCCTCTGGCGCCGCGCGGGAGTGCTGCTGCTTTGTCGAACGCCCGTCGTTCTTTGAGCCGGAAATAGTCATAAAGATCACCCTTGGGGGTAGCTTCCGAACTAATGTATCGTTGTATTATCCGAATTCCAAGTCCTTGTGCCATGTTCTTTGTCTGCGAGTGTGAAGCAATAGGCAATAAAAATATCCTATTGCGCCATTGGTTGGGCGCAGACATCTAAGACACTAGATTGTATTTAGCAAACGCTATGACATCATTGAGCCTTCGACTGCTTATAGCATCAGCATACTAACATAAAGTCTCTGTCACCGTATAGGTAAAACTGGTTTAAATTGTTGTTATGTTTAGAATTAAATTGAATAAACCTACATAAGTGGATTTTCATAGCGCATTAAAAAGTAGTTTTCTCGACGGAAGCTCAAAGGACGCCATTGTTGTTTCACATTCGATTAGTCGTTTAAATTAAAGCCACATTGAACTTTAGTTCGCGGTGGCTGGCATTGTTGCGGAGGTTTTCTCCGGTTACACGTCGGTTGCTCAAAGCCTGGAGCGAGTGCGCCGAGGGCCAGTGAAATTGTCTCAAATGCAGCGAGGGGTGCGTGGGCGCAGACCAGAGGTTGTGTAACAAATGATCCAGCTATGTGGTCCCAGAGAAGTACCGGAATAATGGCTTTGTATCCGGCCCTTTAGATTGTATCAAACCATCACTTTCTTACAAGGAATTAAGGACAACGGAGATTATACTTCCGTTATCATAAGTTAGATGTAAGTGTTCATGGCAGGCATTACTTTCAATAACGTAGTGTAAATTATATAAATGTGTAGGTTAGTAGGCATAACATTTTTTTCTTCTTTATTTATTAGGCAAACAAATCCATTAGCGCTTGCTGGTAGAGGTCAAGCTATCAAGTAAGTAGTTCCCTCAATCGTGATCATAATTTGAAGTAAATGGAGATAAGAGTTCTAAGATTTGCACATTTTTCACTCTTTCTATCCAAGACATTCTCTCCGTTGTCCACCAGAAGAGTTCTAAGTTAGAAAATGTAGCGTTCATGTTTTGACACAGAGCATAGCGTTAGAGGCTTGCACCGGGCAGTCACCTTAGTTTTACGAGCAGCGTCCACAATAGTGCATTAGCGAGGTACCAGACCGCGCTCGCTGCCCACAAATCCTGGATTTATGATTTATGGCCAGTTAATGTAAATGCAAATCTATTGCTGGAAAGCCGAGGTTTCGCTTGTATTTCGCGGTCGAAAGACTGACGTTTCAAGAGTTTGTTAGTTTCAATAATTCTTACATAGGCTACCTATGTAAGAATTGTACTTATTTCCGAGAAAAATACGTTTTACATAAAAATTACCCCCAAGCTTGGCTGTGATCAATTCGTGGTCGCCGGAGGTCATCCATGGTGACAATTTTCACGTCCACCGATTTTCCATACGAATCAAAACAGACCAATCCACTCCTGGAAATTGTCTGGCCACATTTTTCGATGCTCATTCGGCTGCTACCGATTTCATTATGCACTAGACTAGAGTCTGATTATGCAGGTCCTTTTACCACTAGGTAGGTAGCTATCGGTGATTCAAAGTGGCTCATAAAAAAAACCCCAACAATATTTTCATTTCACATAAGATATATAATTTCAATCATAAACGGCTGAACCGAGTTTGACAAAGAACCATCGCTAGAAAACATGTTTTCAAATAATAAAAAAAACACACAGCGGTCAAACTTATAACACCCCTCTTTTTGGGCCAGTCAAACCACCAAGGTGATTGACACAGCCGAGCATCTAAGGCTAGCAAGCTGAACTGACAATGGATGATCAGATTTGCTGAAGGTCAGATTGGTTGAGTTTTTTTCCCAGCTACAGACCACAGAAGAGCGTGCGCGCTGCACTTGACTCGAGTTAATACCACGTCCCGTACACACCTGCTTATTTGAATCAATTTTCCGAGGCGAGCTCAAATTACCCGCTCGCATCAATCAGACAGATCCCTTTGACTAGTAAATAGCTCGAAAGCTGTACAAACACGCTGCATCGGTGAATCGTGCCAGCATTTAATTTATGAATTAATCTCTCCTGTATCTCGGTTGGAGCGTGAGCGTTTACATCGCTGGCTGAGGGTTTTAATCATAGACACTGCAGAATATTTTCCGCGTTAAGTATTTACATAATTTCCACTCGACTTCACTTCGCTAGCTTTAAAGTTTTACAAGTAGAAGCTATTTGATAATAATTTGTTTATCTTTAGTTGGACCGTTAGTTTTTAGAGTAAGATCCTAATGAGATCTAATCTGATATTTTACTATCTTGCTGTAATTGAATCCCAGATTAACGAACGATTGACAGGCAGATAGTGGGAATCTTTGAAATTGCTTTCAAGATAGCATTAGCGCCCACAGTGGTAGTAGAGAGTCGCAAAACGGGTCGCGGAAATGAGACGTTATCATCTGGATTGATTGCTTCGGGTCGCGAGGGACGTTCTGAGATCTTCGTCCTTCTCGTAACGTAAAATTAATGCCGTCACTCTCATTGTGATCGATCACTCCCTCACTCTTATTAATTGAATACCCATCATTAGGTAGATCATATTGCCTATTTACGAAGCCAGATTAATCAATTTGGCTATAGGTCAGTTAACGCAATGGCAAGGCAAGGAGGGTGAATTGGACATCTCCCACGCCAGCACCTCTAAATGATGGACCATATCGCTTCGACAGTTTGATACACCGCCGTATTGTATATCCCGCTTTATAAGTAGATCAACAGCAAGCATTGTATTGTATCGCGTGCTATTGATCTCGATATGCTCATTGACGTGCTGAGCGAGCGAAGTTTACCCGGGAGGTAGAGTTCATTGGTTTCGGCATTGGATTATTTGTATTTCATTATCTGTCGGAAGGCCGCAATATCGTCTGTAGCCCGCCAATAGTCGGCAGTAAACCCTGAGTCTATGGTCGGTAGGCTTAGTTGGTAGATAGTCTATCAAGTGTTTATGGCACTCACGGTGATAGTGTCGTAGATGCCATTCTGATTGGCGCGCGCGGGCGGGGCGCTGGTGACGGGCGGAGCGGGCGGCGAGCGCGGCGGCGACAGCGGCAGCGGGCCGTCGCGCGCCCACGTGCGGTGGATCTGCCAGCTCGTGTCCGTGAAGCGGGCTGCATCCTGTCAACAAATCAAATCGTAATAAGTAATACTCCTCAAAAATAGGCTCATCAGCAGCCGCAATAATTTCTTGAATCGCAACACAACAGTTAATTTCGCTATATCTGGGGTTGGATCCAAAATGGGAGGACATGAAATCAACCGAAGATCGGCAGGATGTCCAATTATTATTGTTCATCTTGTTTATTCCTAAGTTCCATTATGAAGTATCTAGAGAGAGCGTTCCTCAATTCGGTAGCGACGGCATGACGACGAGACGTAGGTACTTAAGTGTTGCCAATTGAATTAGCGTAAAAAGTCGAGTGAAGCACCGGCATTAGACATGGCATTAGCAAGCGGATGTTGCCCTGCTCTCGGTGGCGATGCTGAAAGGTGTACGAAACAAAACACTCTCCGACAAAGGCTTTCAGATCCGGCTTGCAAACACTAGCTATTCTTTCTATTGTGCCGCTGGACGCACGAGTGACTTTTCTGACGCATGAACCAAAGATTGTATTGATTTAGATACCTACTTGACTAATTCACGTCTGGTTTCACGCAGAAAGCGATTCCCATTTATTTTAATATTCTCCTCACGCGCTCAAGTTTCTAGCCCGAGCGGAAATACAGAGACCGCATTCGCACAGGATATATCGACAGTAAACGCGCAAAAAAGGCTCTGCTAATCATTGACTAGGTGACCCGATGACATAGTAGCAGTGATGACTCAATCGACAATCAGTCTGTCTGGTCGGTGACCTTGAAATTGACTCTCTATCAATTTCATATCCTCCGATGAATGCGTTTAATAGATGTATGTAATGTAGAGTCAACTTTAAGTATAGGTTCGTTGCACCTATATTATGACATTGTTCTTTATGATAAGAATAAATAAGCTTCCGAAGCACAAACCCCATTTTTTTCAAAAAGTGAGTTTAGGTAGAGTTAGAATCTATCTACTTGCATCTAACCGTTAGCCGTTAGATGCACACTGCATTTTGTAACAAGATAAGGTTTTTTTTTTTCAACTGATTTTGATTTCGACACGTCTTTAGCAGCTATGTATATCCGAAAAATAGCACAGTGGATAACCAGCGCCTGTAGGATAGATAGATAAGATAATAAACATCACACGTGCTCGTCCGTTGCTTCTTCAAAGCTGCAGCCCTACACTGAAATACGAGTCGACTGACTGTTTAGATCTTATAACTTTTGATCTAAAGTTGAAAATTACAGGTTCGAATGGTTTTGGTCTGACCGTGCATACAGTTAAGTATGAAACTACTAGGTATGACGTGTGCCACTAAACAAAGACGCTACGATGTTGTCGATGGTAGCGTGGGCGTCTGTGCACTTAACATTCAGTTACTACTTTCAACACGTATCGGTGAGATAAGCCAACCCAGGGGATTAATAAGGTTATTCAAGCGCCGCGTTAACGGGTTACACAATAGCTCACTTTTTGATATGGGTTCATTACGTGGGAGAATTCCCTGAATAGACCTTGGTACGTATGTATACGACACAAAAATGCAAATTCAGCGTTTCACAAAGGTTTTATTAGGCAGCTTTGAGGCTTCATGTTTTCAGAAAACAACAAACGCATTACGCGACCCAAGATATTTTATCATGGCTAAAAAACCTACGGCAATGGCTTCAGCAAAGTACCACTGACTCTTTGTTTGGTCTGGCAACTTCAAAGGTCGAGATAGCCAAATTGATCGCCAACCCCCGATGACGGCATGCAAAGAAGAGTAATAAACAACTGTAGGAGATCCAGTTTGATATGTTTTTTTTTTTCAATATTTTTAACAGTCGCATAGTGACAAAAACCGAATAAATAAGTATTTCGTAGTTTCGCAGACCAACGTGAAAATAATGTTCTCATTTCGCTGATTGTTCTGTTAACATTCATGTAGGTGGCACAAATAACACCACACGATGGAATGCACTTGTCATTGCTTTCGTTTGGAGAAATCGTAGCCTTTGCGAGAGTGAAGTGCAGGCTATTTGGGCGACACACCTTAGCTTACGCACTATCTTAAACAAATGCAAATGGTGAATTACTTGGAACTTCGTCTCTGAATACCTCAAGAAGGCTCAAGTTTAACGACAATGAGCTGTACCGGGTGTTAAAAGACTACCAACAACGCGGGAAACCACGTATTGCCCTCAGGATAACGAACACTTTTGCCCAAGGAACTTTTGGTGCCTGGAAAATCAACAGTTTCTGAGATTATGACGTTCAAAGTCGGAATTTTCAATTTTGTTTTGCTGAAATGTGTTTAGTACTCACGTAACGTTTCTTCTCAAGAAGCCATATCAAAATATTGAATGTTCTCAATGTTCTTGCAAAAAACGAAGTTAAAATTGCAACCCGCAATGTATTCTAAACATACCTCGAGCGTAACTCAGTTTATGTCAACGCTTGCGCAATAAGACTTCTGTGCTTTACACTGTCTTTCATTGCGTGATAAAATATTTTTCAGAATTATAACCTAAAAAACCAAAATCATTTCCCAGCAATAATTTTTGGAAAAAATGCTTTGTTTTGGTATCTAGCATGCGTACCTTTTGGGTCTGTTTGCGGTCTTTTAACACCCTGCAGAACAAGTATTTCAATCTCATAAACCAGTCGATATAAAAACAGTTTTCAGACTCAATATAAATAAACCTACGGTTTCATTAATCGTAAAAGGAATTCCATTCACATGATGCAAGTTTCTTGAAACAGTAGAGTGAATTCGGCAGTGCGGCGGAGATGTAGAGACATTTAATCTTGTTCACGCGTAGTAACGGAACAGAGGTTATCAAATGCATGTAAATAAATGTAATGTATTGTACTAATCATGCCGTACCCACAAATGTATAAATTAGTACCGTAAGAGTATGACATAACATCATAATGATTGTTTTGTTAAGCGGTTTTCAAAGTACTTATTAATAAATAATATTGCGACCTACTGTGGAATAAAGCATTAGGTAGGTACTCTAGGCTTTTTTCCCCATTGTAGTCGTATAATAAATAATTACATTTTTTAAAACTAAACTCACAAAAATAAGTACAATACAAGAATTTCTAACAAAAAATACTCAAACAATCACTCGTTGCAAGTTACAGCAGCCACTTAATTACTCTCTACCTGGAACATAGGAAACGGGAAGTCATAAGGGCAAACTTCTAAGCACTAATGAAATGGCAGGACTGTAACGACGTCAGTTTATGCCTTCTCATTCAACTCGGTACCAATATAGATATTGAACTCATGCCTTGGCTAGAGAATAATATGCGCGCCATTGGCAATTGTAATGGAGATAGTGAATGCATTATAGATCTTTAAATGAGGTCAATTAGACCTAGTATTCCACGTAGCACCTTAGGGCTTGGGAACTAAATGGCATTCTGGTAGCGGGTAAAAGAGGCATGTGCCGGCCTCAACAGCGGCCTGGCGCGGCCTCCGCTGATAAGATAACCTTGCCTTTCAATTTACTTTGCGAATAAACTGCTCGTTCGCTGCTAGACTACGTTCTTTACTCTAATATTGCTTATCAGCGGCTTATCGTAAATTGTTATGTACCACACTATATGTCGTACACTGTTGGCTCAAACGGTGCTATTAGATGCCGTTGATAAGTACTTAGGATTGTTATTGGTTTCCGGTGACTTGTAAGTTGCAGGCACAGAAGTTATTTAATTCCCGACCATAATTCTCAACAATGGCACCACACATCAAATTCAGGCGAACAATACTAACTTGTTATTCGTATAAAAACATAAATGTTATACGTTATACCTACTGTAATTAAAGAAAACGATAAATATGTAAATTGCTTAGGTACAGAGTACAATGGTAGAGTTCACAAATGTATATAGCTAAAATATTTTAGAGGCCAATACGTAACTTAACGTCACAGTTACTCATGTAGAGAATAGAAAGATGGGTGATAAAATGGGTTCAGTGTGGGCCGAAGGTAGTACCTCGTGCTCGAAGGGATCGTCGGCGGGAGGAACCCGTTTCGGTTTATCTGCACTGAACGACAGCCTCCGCTTGAACAGCTTCATCTTGGCGCGCACGCCACGCCAGCTTCACACCGCACTCATTCCACCAAACAAACAAACGAGCATGCACTTGCTGATTCAAAACATTGCGTCGGCGTTTTGCCGCGCTAATTGAATTTGCGACATTAAGTACATGTCTTTGTAGACACCGAAAATTTTTCACCAGTCTCCGAACACTGTCGGCAAGTTAGGTGCGATTTTTGTCAAAGCGCACTAATTGCCCATGTTCCCGGTATGAAGCAGTAGTTTTATCGATAGCGCATGGGGAAGCCCGCTCGTGTTATAGTGTGCGGTCTGTCCGCGCGCCCACCGCGCACTGTGCTCGCTCGACACTGACTGCCTCACTCAACTCACCTCACCTTCGCCTCCACTTCACACCAAGTCACGGGCGAACCCGCTGCAATATTTGCTCATATTTATCATCATCAGCGCCCATTACAAAGTGCTCAATTAGTAGCGTGCCAAGATACAATCGGCGGAGCTCTACTGTCTCCACTTGACTCTCTATTAACTTACCATCACAAAAGAGGTATTCATCTTTATGCAGATAATATTATGCTGGATATGAAGTATTTTTTTATATAAATGAAAGAAAAGAGAAACGAAAACAATTTCCTCAAGATTTTCTAATGTTTATGTGGTACCCCTCATTTGTTTTGTAGAGCTCGCAAGTAGAAGCAAATCGAATCACAGCATCCGCTGTTTCTATAAACAGTGTGTTCTAAAATGGACGGTAGATGTATTAGGCTCCTGTTTGACATACGCCAATCAAGCATTACACTGTGAAAGGTTAGGTACGTAACCTACATGATTTGATCGAGTAGCTATTGATAGTAGAGATTATGTTGAGAGTAGGAAACGGAATTCGCCGATGGAGAGATATTCCAGATAGAGATGTTTAAGGAAGCACAAATTCAAAACCTTATAGACGTATAGTCTTACAAAGGGAAATTGCTGGATACGCAGATGACCATAAAAGAACATACCTACCTATGTACAAAGAGGTTGTTAAAATAATATGTACCTAACTACCTCAATGTATTGTTCCATTCAAATAATCGTGCAACTTTTATAGAAGTTCTTCAAAGTATATGATAGTTTAATAAAGCTGTATATTTTTACTGATTCCATTCTACTCATGGCACATAGATAGATAGAGACTTAATAGCAGACGACAAATAGTCGCCCCGATCTAATTTGTTGCGGTTCTAAACTTTACTACACAAAGTGCAATCTCGTTTCTATTGGGGATTGCAACATGACCGGCGCAGGCAGTTGTGGTTGCAAGGCGGATATACCGCGGCTCTTCAAATACTCTACTCTACATGTTGGACATCTTCCGTTACACCATTTTAGTACTAGATAGAATAGCTGAGACCACTGCATATAAATCGTCCTCAACAGTGAAAGATCTAGGTTATCGGAAAAGCGGGGTTATATTAAAAGACCATAAAACCTAAATTTATTAATGGAATTGGCGAGAGACCATTTAAATATTCAACTGTAGCAGTAAAGGGGAATGTGCCAATGGAGGCACGGGCGGGAATGGTCATTTGTTCCACTTATACCCAAGGGTGCAGTTATGCGGCATTAAATCACAAATAATTGCCACTTTAAAAAACTCATTTGATTGTTGCTCTGAGATGAAAATTTATGATAGCGATGGCTCTTGGAAGAAGGTGTTAGCGGCCCCTATCCCGGTCCTGCCATTATCGAAATACCAAAAGAATTACTTCAAAGTGTAAAATCCAGTCCAAAGTGCTGGTTCGTTTGCTTAGGAAATCAAACAGGAAACGGAATGTACAGTTTTCGGAATGCATCGCTCGCTGTTACTTTGAAGCATGTTTGTACTGTCGTTAACACTTTCTAAATCCCAGGATCAGTCGGAGTTGTGACGAGAAAATTATTCCTCACAACTGGCTACAACAAAATTGTTTCACTTAAACTCTTCAGTGTAGCTCTCAAGAGTACAACCTTCTTGCGATAGGTAGGATGCGATAGGACGTGGTGTATTTATTTATTTAGGTATACTTTAGCATAGGCCAACAATGCCTCTTCACCGTGACATATAGGGACCTACCTACTTATAACAATACATAGTTCATAACTGGGAACGGGTTCTCGTCGATAACTCGGCAAGTTATGTGAAAATAAGGCGACGAAAGCAGCGCCGCGAGTTGAACCGCTTGATCCCTGCCGAACGACAATCACGCCACTTTCTTGTTAATGTGCCATAATCATAATCATAATGGGGGGTAATACCGGCAATTTTCAGCTGCAAACACTGTCCATGCCAGACATATCTCGCACCTCTTTACGGAGAGACGATACGCCGATTAGCCGAATTTGGATGTTAACGAGCGGGGGCGTGACCCTCTCAAAGGGAAGACTGTTAATGGTTACAAAAAATATATGAATTTGTAACGTTTTTATAAATTACTTACTTTAAAGGTACTCTTTTAGAGCATTTTTATAAATAACTTACTTTTAAAGATACTTTAAAAGGTGAGGATGTCCGGGTGGTTGGGTACTTACGGTTGTCTGTGTGCGGGATATGGTCTGAATGTTCCGCGGCGGGTCCTTGACAAACTCGATGTTCTCGGATACCTGGAACAAACAAACAACGCGCTCATCAACAGGCTCGCTCGGTCGCTACCGTGGCATGATAAAATGTATAGATTCAAACACTATTAACCTTTAAATAATGTCAATTTTATTATCAAAATGATACCAGATAAACAAAAAATATAAAGCATAGCTACGGTACCTACCTAAGGGTGGTATTCTAGAACGCTACTTAAACTCAGTTTAAACTGAGTTCAGACTGTCGATAAAGCAGTGCATGTTTTGATATGAAGGGAGGAATATTCAAATCAAAACATGCACTGTTTTATCGATAGTCGACACTACTAAACTGAGTTTAAACAGAGTTCAAGGAGCTTTCTAGTTTGAACTGAGTTTAAACAGAGTTTAAATAGCGTTCTAGTTTGAACTGAGTTTAAGTAGCGTTCTAGAATACCACCCTAAGGGTAGAATTCAACCAACTCTCATTTAGCGAATAGAAGCAGTCTGCTATCATAAGTTTAAAATTTTATCATCGGCCTTGTGCGAGTCGTTCGCGGTTAGCCTTGTCGAATATTAACCTATCTGCGCAAATTGAATATAATAAGAGTTCTCCGAGGATTCCGTGCCCTTCTCACGAACCCCTTTCTTTCGTGAGACGTGTAAAGAGCCTAGTGAAAGTGACACATAGTTCACGAAGATTGCCGTAAAAGTGGTGTTGTTTTGTATCATATATGGCTATACGTCGGCACTCGACGCACGCCGCCCATCGCCCTCAGGGCCCAAGGCGCCAATTTACGTTTATTGTCTTCGCGCTATCTCCCGCGTTTGTCGTGTCTTCACTCTCGAAAACTACGCAAATGTGATCTCTAAAACCTTGCGAAAAGAAACGCATAATTTACATAATAATATGTTACAAAGACAAACTTTCCGCGCCGCGACTCTACATTTGCGAATGACTATTGTCATTTAAATTGTGAAATATATTATTTCACTCCAACAAACAGATAGGTAGGTACATAAATTAGACGTCTCTACGTAGCGTACATTTTCCCGCTGAAAAGTCGGTGTCGTAATACTCCTGCTTTCAGCATTCAACCTCCTGAAATCTTCACGAGGTAGGTCGCTCGCTATAGATAGGTACCTGCTTACGCTCGCTGTCTGCACGGTCTACTTCCTTAGGTCAAGGTTAAGTGTTGTTGTTTTATTTTACCTTCAAGCTTCTTTCAGAATCTTGAATCTAGAAAAAAATACTTAGGTAAGGACCTATAACACTTCTGAATTTTATACCACCTATTTCAGAGGTCTGAACCTAAATTATTGTTTCTGTGAAATGATCAATATTCGAAACTCTCTCTCTCTCATCATCAGTAATAATGATATAATGACGAATGGAGCAGCGGGGTAAAACAAAACTACAGGCTACACGCAATAATTCACAAAGTGGAGAAAGATGGGCCGAAACGGGGAAATTACAGGGCTCTCAGCTGACAGCACAATCTCAATGACAAAGGAACCGATCATGCATACCAAGTCCCCTGTTAACAAGTCATTGGGGGACGATTAATGACTCGCACATGTCGGTACACCACTGCCATTTATTTTGTAACACGTTGAATTTACATAAAGCATCTTTTAACACACGGGTTTGAATAAACTTCCCGGGAAGGCCACGTAATTTTCTCCATTTCCATGTGCAGCCGGTTAAACGATATTTAAACGGAGGCCATAGTGACTTAAACGGGATGTGGAAATGACAATGTTGTCAGCGCTGCTCCAAATACGAGGGTTACGTCATATTATAATAACAAGCAAGTAAAATGCTGAAACAGTGTAGAAATGCTGCACAGTGTATGTACGGGGGCGGAGTGGCTGTCAGCTGGCTCTGCGATTGCTCTGCTCTGCTCGGTGACTTGGGTGCGATCGATTTTCCGCCCAGTGGCCCGGATCAGAGATACGCACCAGACAAACAAATGGCTTTTGGCTTTTCATTCGAATGCCTTATTTATTGCTCTGAGATAATTTGAGTTGTTATGATAACTTTCGTATTTTTATTAGATAGCTCTGGCCTCTCATTATTTACAGCGCTTTGTCAAATTCCCCCCCATTAACTTTGGGTCATTCCTCTGCATAATTGTGTAGATAGTTAAACGTGAAGCCACGTGAAGCGGTTATCGCGCCCTTTGACATATTGCGGGAGGTTGCCCTTAGCCGGAGAGCATTTTTCACTTAGACATCTAATGAGATTTGTACAACACAGGCATCCGTATTCATTAGTCGGGATTGTGGGTCCGTCGGACAGATGTATGGTGAGAAACGAGACGCGAGTGCTGGGCATTAACAAAAGACCTCCTTCACACGTCTTTTATTTTCCCCATCACCGATAACATTGAGGATGATCCCTGGTAAATGATGCGCGTGGTATTTATGGGCAAGCTTTAAGGATAAAACGACACAAATAACATTCTTAGAAGACATTTTGGTTGATATCACGTTACTATTCCTAATGCAGTTAGCATTAGCTAGCAGTTTCTACTGAACCAGAAATCGACACTGGAGATAATTGGTGACATTCCCATTTGGTGATCAAACCACTTAAAATTACTTACAATAAAATAGTAGATATTGATGATGCTATTTGTGTTTGAAACAACGTAAAAGTTGCGGTGTTTTCATTCCGTTCGTGTGGATGATGCGGTATAAATAACCGTTCAGGCAGCACTCCTGCGCATCGGCCCATTAGCCCTGATCGACTGCAGACGCGCACTCACTACACTATATTGGGTCGATCAGGAAATTGCGAGGCCAACGCAACGAGGAGTTTATTTTCATAGCTCCTTTATGACGAAGGAACCGCGTGCCTGTGTACGTATTTAGTTCCCGATAAAACTAAACAAAATATTTGCCGGGAGAACATTGTAGCTTTTGGTCACACACTCTCAACTCTTCCCGATTAACGATAAAGTTAGTTTTATTTACAGTATACACATAACGGTACTGTCTTCTTCGAATGAATATTGCTTTTCGCCAAAACCAAAATTAATATCCTGACATGATCGTGGCATAAATAAAATTACCGGCAGGTACGAGCGGCATATCGTGCAATCGCGACGTTCACCCAGGCATACGTAGGTCTTAATTTCAACGGAAATGCGTGAGATTAAGTGTTTATGCTGTCCCTTTACAGTCAGAACCCGCCTTCAACGTCTCAATAACAAAAATTATAGCTACAGTGGATGCAAATTAAAACGCAATCAGAATCGAACCTCCATCGGACGCTCTCCGTCACATCACGCCACCCAGAAACCAACCAACCTGGGAACGGTACGTTAAATAATTTAAGGGGAAATTACACCATCAATTTGTAATATAATAATATACCATAAACATTACATAACAAGGCATGAATTTTCTTTGGGAATCGCACAAATGATGTGAATGAAGGTATGCTCACGGTGGGAAATATAAATCACGAGAGCAATTTGCCATGCTTCGGAGCACAGCCTGAATTATCCTCATAAAGACAAAACAAGGTAAATTCAAAGTTTGTAATAAACTTGAAATATAAGTACCTACATCATTATAATTTCATCAAGAGGTCGTTAATTGTTGCTCTAAAATTAGTTACCTAGCCGACATCGTAGAGTCATTGAACTGCACGCAATTTCATAGACCCCGAACCGAAACGTTGATTTGTTTATGTCAATTTTGAAATTGTTAACAAGAAATCGATTATCGTACTTGTTCAATCCGCCTCTATCTGCAATCGGGATCGTGATTAGAGACAAAAAAATCTGCATGTCATAAGTCGATTAGTGCACGTTATAGTCAACAACGGCACGCGATGCTTCTCTGTACCATTATGAGTTTCAGTCGGCATTATGAGATTACCTAAGCACAAAATCAACAACTTGTGGGTTCCGTGCTTGGCCAACATTAGATACTGAAAGCGTTTCAGCAAGAATTAAGTTGTCTGTTTAAAAATCATGCTTTTTATAACTTTTACAATAATGTCCCATTCTCTGCCAAACATTTTGTTATTCAAACAGAAACTAAAGAAGTGAGGCTAGGTAATTACTTGATCGTTTGTACGAGGCAGAAGCGGAACCCCAAAACCGCGAGTAGAGTGACGGCTAGTTCCGGGTCACTTGGTGGAATTGTGTAATGATGATTCCACTACGGTTTGCAATTGTATTTAAGTTACAAGGTATATTTTGTGTGATGTGATGTGCAATTAAATCTGCATCTATCGTGCGTGTGCTAACTCCATTTTTACGCTATTTTTTGTCACTTTTTGAAAATATTCTGCAGACCGTTCTAGGTAGGCAGGGATGCAAATAAAATTATACGATCTCCGACAGCCAAAGAAATAAATAAAACAGTCTGCCCGACTCTCCGATCGCGGACTTATCTCGCTAATATTTTTGTATCTGCCGTTTCTGACATCGCCTCGCATTTATCTTCGCACAAAGAAGCTTTTAAATAAATTATGTCCGCATTTTCAGCGGCACAATATCCTCTGTGTCTGACATGTGGGACTTGGGTGTGTTGTTTATTGTGAGAGTTGACCCGGTGACCGTGTGCACTCGCGAAAAATCCGCTTACTACGACCTTGCATTGTTGCTGCGGCTTGCATTCGCCTCTTTTGCATAAATGTATGGATCACATATCAGAGCATCCAAGGAATTTATGTTCTGAAATATGAGACCTCCAGTGTGTAAATAAAGCGTGACTTGAGAGAACTTTCGGTAGACATATTTTTTCTTGAGTTAGTGGCTCTACAATCGTGGAGAATAAAAGTCGTCGGCTGACAATCTTGAAACTTGGGGTGAGATGTAGATCCAACAGCTTAGACCGGTTAACGCCGTTGTTAATCTTCTTAGGAGTGAAGGCAACGCCCGGAAGAACTAGGTGACTTTTAATATATCGACCGACGGAAGCGAGATATGCAGCTACACTGCTACACCCTGCTCTAATGCAATTTGCGCTCCGCTGCTGCCGCTGGTGACATATAAATTTGTCGCGCGTTGCTGACTACCGATTAACAAGATAATTGACTGCCACGTTCCATGTTCGAAGCTCTGTCTATAGCTTACTTAATGACTCTCGTGGCGAGTTTGTTTCACTGCAGGCCGGACGACGAACGCTATCAGTTAGCGGCGGAGCAGCCTCCTCGATGGAAAGTCACTGGACCACTACTGCCGCATGTTTATGCAGGCACATAGGAGCTTGCTAACATATCTGCAGGAGCTCTTACAGACATAAATATGTCATTAACGCCTTCACTAATATTCTCGACGAACATGGAAGTAGAATTGTGTAAACTCATAGTGCCAAGACTGCCAAAATTTGTTTTGAACGGGAACTACCTACGTTTGAGGACGGAAATGTCAATTTAGTTACAACAAGTTGTGATGATCGTATACTTACCGGTCACAAAAACGTTTATAAACTGGATGTTTATAAACTGGATGAACTTATAACGTGTTATTATAACACTGGTTAACATAGGTAATAATTAATGTATGGTGAAACATTGCAGATTACGATGCTTTTCATTTGGCATTTCGCAAGCCTCTAATTATTGGTATTCAAATGTTAAGTAGTTAAACGGATTATTAGCTAGTAATAATAATGTTATGTATTTTAACATCGATATTGCATCGCCCCGGGCCAGAGGCATTGCTTAGCTTTAGCCGAGCCGACATGCGGCTGGCGCATTCTCACATTCTGTGTGGCTGAATCACAGTTTCCATTTCTGGATTGATTCTGTCTCCTCTCCCCGCTGCATTGCCGGGCGGGAATGTGCAATAAGTGCATCATAACATAACTCAAGCGCAGGCGCCCTGAGCATAAAAGGGGATCTTAATCCAGGGACTTAATTGTTTGATTTCAACCTCTACCACTTTTGAAAGGGATTGTCCATTTAAAGGTACTCATAAGTATCGTGATTCGTGATTGATACTTTATAATGGAAACGGAATCGCCTAAGTTTTATATCACAATCGCTAACAGGATAAATGGCTCAAGAAGGATAAAGATGAAACTTGCATATGCGATTTCATCAATAAACATCATTCTTTTTTTTTTTTTCGAAAGCGAGTCGCGATCCCTATAGCTTTCAATGACAGCATACACGTGTCAAATAAATGCGGTTTGTAGTTTGTTGATATTTTCATATTTTGAATCGTGGTGACGATGCAGTTAGGTAATTAGACCCTTGAACGTACCAAAATGGACCGCTCACTAATCCTGCCCCTACATAATCTCGCCTTTTGAGCATTGTGCTTTGCTCGAGAGCACATTATCGGAACGTTTTGTCATATTCTGCAAAAAGTGTCCGGTCGGGTGTTACGTTGGAGCGTTAGTTAACTGCGTCGTCACGATTCTTAGAAGAAAGAGGCTCTTGTCTGAGTGCCACACATTCCACCACTGTCATACGAGCTGAGTATTCAAAGGCAAGCCGTTCGTTGTCGGCTTATTTTATTTTGTTTCGCTCGCCGTAATTTCCATTGGCCGCGTTCTCGTGTATTGAACAGACGAGAGCGGTAACGTACGAGTCGCGGCCTATCATTGTCTAGAAATCTTTGACCCGAGGCTTAAGGGCACACACAATCAAAGCTGCTGACATTGTTTCGTTACCATTCCATTTATTTTAGGGCACAATGTCTTTGGTTATTAAAACTTAAAAGTTAAAATGAGATGAGTACCTGTAAATCAGACCGTCCTGATGATGTAGAGCCGCTGCTGGTGCTGTCGAGTCTTCCGTTGCGATACATCTTGTTTCACAAAACGATCACAGAAACTACGATTGACCCTCAGCTGAAGTTATCGTACGGGTCCGATATCCTTGTCGGTTGAAGTCTTCTTACTACACTGCAAATTTGGAGAGCATTCTCCTCAGTCCACGCGCATTCTTCCGCACTTAGCACTCATTCATTACGCATTGTCTTCAAAAAGTACCGTTTTAACATTAAACTGAGGATCAACGTCCGGCTCAGCTCGTACGAACCATGTCGCATCAACTGCTGATCACTTAGTTCAATTCATGAAAACAACGGTACACCTTAAGTTTCAGTAATAAATAACAGTACATTGAGTAATGGCTTACGTGACTCAAGGAGGTTGTTTATCGACACAGGATTGAAAACACTGTTAGTTATCGTATCGCAATCGTCATTGGAACTAATCTCGAACTATGTTTTAGATAACACCAGTCGCTGTTACCTTGTACCCACTTACATACATGCTTTTTGTGCAATATAATAAGTACGCACTGAAATTTTCATTAAATTCTGCATAGTTTCTGTCAACCCTCTACCTACACTACTGGCTTAGAGTGGAAAATTATAAAGATAAAGTTTATACTTTCCTGAAACGTGCACCTGCGCACTGAGAGCCTATCACCCGATTACGCCACACGTTGCGGTTTTCAATTTAAATTTCTAAGGCAGTCCTAGAGATCGCATACCAAATATGACAATATTCGCACAGATAACACGCGAATTGCCTTAAGCTCTGCCCACGGTGTCGTGTATTTGCGTATTTATAGAGCGGTCGGCGGCTGTTTGCTATACATGGTTTGTTTGCACAGTTTGCGGCGCGACTCGAGCGAATTTTGGCGAGTGTTTATCGCGAAAGCGGTAAGTTGGCGCGCGCGTGGGCCAGGCGGAGCGCGCGGTGTCACTGGTTGGTTGCGCGCGCGCACATTCGCGGCTCGCGAACGTTGCACCTGACTCCCGCGCACCCCGGGCCGCCGCGCAGCCTCCGCTTCCAGGTATCGCCGCTGCGGTGCGGACCCGCCGAGCCTGACTAGGCGTTACTATTCCTACTACGCTCTTTGTGCCTTTAAGCTTCTAACTAACTAAACTTTTTAGACTCTACCTCATCTCGTAGTGGATGTTGTTCGTCAGTGAAGAACAAAACTACTCGACCATTAGATATTATTTTTTACCGACTTGTACTTGAGGGTTGAGGTTAACGTGATCTTATTTGGCGTTCTCATTAGCTTTGCTTATTCACTCTACCTTACTGGACAATATGTGTTTCTGTTCCTATGTCATTCTTCTTCTAAAGTTTACATAAAATCACCACAAAGTGAACTATTTGATGAAGATGATGATGATTTTCACCGACCAGTTTCTATAGCAACAAGTCAAAACCAATTAATTCGTAAATTCCAAAATTCCATTCTAACAATTTACGATTTCCGGCCAGCTTCATTAAATTAATACAAATGAGAAGTTAAAATTCGGCCCGCCAGTTTTCTTTTGAAAATTATTGGCAACAGGAAGTCACGTTCTTAATGAACGACGGCATATAAAGAAAATTGTCCCAACTACTAGCAATTTTTTCTACTCGTAGGTTGGGTTAAGTTACCAAATTGTATGAGTTCTAGGACTCCTATTAGTGATGTGTTGACAATCAGATGAGCTAATACAATGATATAATCTTATCAGTGCTATCGATAGCCCATTTATCAGCAGCTTATCAAGTGCTGGGACCCTCGCTACAAAAGCACTCGTGTGCATACAATTACAGTGGGCAAGCGGACTTTTTGCTAAATAAAAACATTCATTCAACCGAATTGAGAGTCATTAAAATGTATCGCACACGGAATCAATGTTCCGGTGACAAGTGGCAAGGGGCGGCGATGCGGGCGCAACCGCCTCTCGTGTGCGGCAAAAAACACATAAAATATCGTTGATTGCGAGTATTGCGACTGGTATCTACGTACAAGTCGAGTGGAGAAATGACAGCAGACTCTCTGTCGAGGACTATCCTTTAGTTACTTCCGTTTTCAACACATAATATGTAAAATGCAAACTTTATTTAGGTAGAGTTAGGTACATAGGTAAATTAAAGTTGAAACTTGTGCACTTCTCAAAGTTAATGCAAAAGTGCTCGCTAAAAAAGGACGCAAAAAGCTTTTCTTATTAATGACCCATAGATCTTTATATGGATAGAACGTTAATTTCAATTTTTCGATCAGAATAAGTGGAAGTTTGGCAGATTCGCAAGTTGTGAGCTCCCACGCCATCGAAGTTTCGTGCCGTTTTACGATTTAAGTCATTTACATTTCAAGAGGCTGTGTAACGGTTGTTTTGAGCAAGTGGGCCTTCAAATGGACACAAAACAAAAGTTTTTAAATAAAACAACAACCAGTAACGATTCTTCTTAATAAAGAAAGTCCATAACAAATTCAAAAGGCGTACTGATTAACAACAATCTTTCGCTATCACGACTCCTAGCGTGGCGCTACATCACGCAGACTTGCTGTCCCAAACTGCAGGAGTTAACTTTTTATTATTGGTTGTTGCAGCAATAAGGCACTGCTAAACACAACAATAAAATTAATCTAGGACCGGGCGGGCTGGTTGGCTGCATCGCGAGCCGCCGTGTGTGTGACTGATTGATAGCGGTGTCAGAGGTACGCGATAACGCGCTTTGTCATTATGACACTACACATGCACTGGGCACTGGCCAGATTCTACATTATTTATCGGAAGAGTTCCTCTTTTGATAACACAATATGTCATATTTTTGTTGTGGCAAAAATACTTTAATTATAATATAATTATTGCCGATAGAGATTTCACTTTTGGGTGTCTATTCTCGTCAATCTTGAATCCAACTTGTGAGTATTATTTTCTTCGCAGAATATCGAATAGATTTAGCATTTTGACAGTCGATAATCTCTATCATTGTGATAAACGGATCACCTGCCAAACGTCAAAAAAGCTCGAAACTCGATCTAAAGCTCATTTCGTTTTCTTTTTTCTTGTTTCTTTCATGCTAAAATTAAATGGAAGCCTCTATAGAAATCAGATAACATAAATAATTAAATAACGCGGCTAAATTGAAATTCCTTCATAATGTCGAACGGTGGGGTAGGGCACGAGAGGCAATACCTTTCATTAGCGATGCAAATTCGCGAATCGGCGCCGGCGCAGTCGCGGGGTGCGCAGAGTGTATAAATCAAGGACGTGATCAGCCGCCGGCGACGCCGTGTGCAGGCCAGCCAGCCAGCCAGAGTGATCGTGGGACCCTCCCACCGACACACGCTTTACGATTTGTTCTAATACATAATTAATTTCTCGTCAAAGTAAGCACGAAGCCGGCTGATTTGCCTACCTAAAAGACAAGCTCTACATGGCACATATTATTATGGGAAATATTATTTCAGCCCTTGATCTAGCCCTTTCTGAAAAGTTCTGTACTGTCAACAATTATTTCGGTAATATACAGTCTTGCAAGAGATTATTTATAGGGAAGCACAATCAAGCAACGCAGTTATGTAAAATCTCGTTCGTTGCAAAGAATTCGTAATCTTCAACAAAACTTGTTGTTCTCCTAGATTGCCTTCGTTATTGCTTAACATTCAGACCTAGGTTATAAAATTTCAATTGAGTGATTTGATGAATGATGAATTTATTATGACTGATGACAGGCATACTGGGAGATGATTATTTGCCCTGCGGTAGGCAAATGTGGAGTGATGAATATTGTGTGTTGGATGGAAGTTTAAATTGAGTAGAGATCACCCAAACTAAAAACTGGGCGTGGGCATGTGATAAGAGTTTAAGGCGCGCAGTTTTAGTTTAGTCTAAACTTTAGTTAGACTATCCCCATCTGGAGTGTCTTGGTCAGTAACAGCATAAGCTCCAATGCCCACTGTCTAATCCCGTCTTTAGTAAATGTTGCAATTATTTACAATAACCGCGAGGGACAGCGAGATGCCTGAGCGAGCTTTCCATATCACAGGACTTCCGCCGTCGCCGCGGGCGCATCCACCAGCGGCTCGGCGGCCATGCGACACTAATAGCTGCACCTTCATATTGGTTATGTACCTGGTTATCCTTATCTAGGGTTGCCTGTGGTGGCCGCGTTGGTCGGAGATTGGACTCTCTGTCGTGGAGATCCGGGATCAATCTCCGGTTGGACCTTACACTGATTCGTGTTTAGGAACAGCAAGTACAGTCGGCCAAACCCTAGGATACCCCTTTTTGTTCGATTGGCGCCCTTATGCCACGCGCGGTAAGAGCTGCCATGGGGTTTCTGTGACTGTGGCCGATCGGACATGTTATGTATGGGTAACAAAAGACAACGAAACAGAAACAAAAAAAATCGAAAGAAACCTAATAGATAAATAAAACATGAAAAATATCGAATTTAGAGCTACTTAAACATGTTATCTTCCGCTCGCTGCTTAAACACAACTTTTGTGGAGCTGGATGATAACTTTTTCTTATACTTTTTATCCCAATTCGGTACGCAAAGTTTTTTGTTCGAAAGTCCGTTATTGGCTTAGTCTTATCTTTAGGCAATATTGAGAAACTAATTTTAATATTTTTTATTTTAGTTCAGTAGTTTGGATTTTACAACGTTTCAAAGATACGGTTTTATGACGTCACGCGACGGTCTGCATACTGTTGGCGCTCATAGGAACAAAACATTTTAGCGCATAAAAACAAAACTACTGGACCAAAATAAAAAATATTGAAATTAGTTTCTCAATATTGTCTAAAGATAAGATTAAGCTAATAACGGACTTTCGAACAAAAAACTTTGCCTTCCGAATTGGTTCTCTTTTCCCGAATTGGATGGTATACAAGGTGTTACAAAAGTACCTAACTCTTTTTACAGGGTGTAACCTACTGGTCAACAGGATGTCAAATCTGTAAAAAAAAGTTGTTTTTTTTAATTTTATATTATAACCTCAAAATTGAAAAAAATTCATAACTTTTTTGTTTTAGTTATTAGCTCAAATTTAAAATTATATTTGTGCGTGTAGGTGCATTTACATAGCTTTAAGTTGTTAAAATATTGTGAAAGTCAATGTAAACAATATTTATAAAATACTTTTCTCCCTCGTTCACATTTTATTAATTTAAAAATTAACGGAACGTCATAGAGCCAAAAAAAATATTTAGGTTGTGATCCCTATCACCGGGTGCTATTACCCTGTAAAAAGAGTTAGGTACTTTTGTAACACCTTGTATAGATACCACCCAATTTATAAGGTGTTGTCATAAACAAAGTTGCAAGCCAGGCTAGTTAGAATGCTAAGTGAACGATATTTTGGCACGAGTTAGGCCAAGTCGGGAGCACAATAGTAATGTGAACGTGACCGACAGCGGGTCTCGCGTACTACGGCCGATCGCTATCCGACGTTGGCTAAACAGCACCGCACCATAACTGGGACTATTTATGTTTTATGAATAAAATTTAAATAAGATCTGTTAAGCCGGTAACGGTTAACGGGCTACTTAGTTGTGCTTGCAACGTTTTAGAGCAAAAGCTGTGTTTAAGTAATGTGTTTGCTCGGTTTAATGAACGCTCGTTGAGAACTGGCTGAGTGACCAGTTTTTTCTCGTAAGTAATTTGGTCTAATGGAAATTACTTCTCACGAGCTTCCCAGTTACAAGTAGGTACCGAGTACTTAAGTAGGTACTCGGTAATATTTATGCCTACCTATTTAGATGCATTTATTGCTTGCTGCAGTTTACAATTTTATTAAATTTTCGTTTTAACTGTTTTAAGGTTAAGTTTAGTATAGAGCATCTGAAGCAATGACCTCCAAATACTCCGATTTCGATAACTAATCCAGGTTGGTTATTGACTGAAAGAAAACTACTTATCTGCATAACTTGAACATTACAAAGTTTTAAATTAATCAATAACCTTATCTGCCACCTATCGTGCGTTCACTAAACTACAAAGTAGCGATTAGTAAGTTGCCGGAGTAGCTTGTATGCGTAGTGAACTTCTTTGCGTGTAGAGGGCGCCCGTTTTATGTAGAGTCGAGCTTGAATGAAGATGAGCGCACATGGTGTAGAGAAAGCTTATATCCGACCTTTTGGAATGGTTATGGACTTTTTATCTCTTTCGATCTAATAATGTAAAAAAGGGTTAGCACGGGTTTAATAACGTGCTGACCCAACTAAGTCCAGACTTCAGAATTAAGGTTTGTCGTAAACTCGTAAGTATGTGTGTTGTATGTAGAGTCAGTTGTAAGGGTTCAAAATCACGGCACACCAAATAGGTATGTACTAGTACCAAAAAATATGCTGACGAATATAATAAGATGGTTCCTTCAAACATGTTCTTCTTGGTCTAACACCTTCTTTAGAGCTTACCGGGTGGCGCACAAATACAAAGTACACAGAAATAATATAGAAGCCTCTCTCTGAGTACGTACTATAATACGAATCGTCAGATACCATAGGAGTTTACCTAAAAGGGGTTTCCACGTTAGAAATATTGTTGGTACTTAAATAGGTAAACAATACAATACAATCGGTACAAACGAATCAACTTACCTTGTTTTCGCAGGTTGTGTGACAGACGTATTTACACACTGAAACAAGAAAAGAAAAATTAAGTCAGCACTCAGTTTTATCGACTATTAAAAAAACTATGTTCATCTTGATTGCTATTGATCGCAAGTATGGAAGCGAGCGCACGCCAATAGAATTTTGAGCTATCGACTTTTAAACTAGAGAGGAAGTTTTTATTTTAATGATTTTTCATCTTGATTCACTATTCGACTAGTTGTTCATAAAGTACCTAATTAGTATGTAGCTTCTAAATAATTACAGCCAACAATACTCCAATGAAATACCTAGGCCTTTTTCGTCAGTAAGCTCATGCCTGACCTGATTGATCCTAAAGTCCTGAAACCCCCTGACACCCGTACGCCAGGGTGTTTTATTATTACTATTTAATTATTAATTTAATTATTTACTGATCCTAGAGCCTCTAGGAGCCAAGAAGAAAACGATATCAACAGAGATGCCAAAGTGTCATGATGTAGAATCACTGTGTCAGGTGAAAGTTTGGGGGTTCAGTCGCCGAAGACGCCTTGAATGAAGGATTTGAGTTTTTGGAACTTTTTCTGCAATCCACCATTTGCGAGAGTCGCGACACCGTGATGGAAAATAACGTGAGAAAACCTGTAATTCTACGGTTAGGTACATAATAGGTTATACACAGACGCCCAGCTCAAGACCGAAAGACCTAGGCGTATCATAGTTGTATTGGACTTGTATTATAATCTCTATCGTTTGCTATTCGGTTCCCGTGCCACACGAGAATGCGACGAGGTCGTTGCTCGGCGTTCCTCGAACTATATGAATTTCACAGGTTATGGCAAAAGCCGCAAAGCCTCTCTGAACGAATTCAATTTCGGAACGTGACATTTGAGTTTAACAACCACTCTTGTATTATTGTTGTAGTCGTTATGTTGAATGTCCTTAGTCAATGAACTCTGAATGGCAGCCATAAAGTATGTTGAAGACTTAGTACACCTTAGAGAAGGTAGTCTAAACTCCAGTCACGCTAATTTTATGTGTTGTAATGCAAGAGTTATTTAACATCAATATTCATAAGTCTTTCCAGAATTACATCAGGCTGAGGCGAGACTGACGAGACATACCTGAACAGCAATTTCAACTTGAATCTCATTTTCACAAACAGCAAGTCAAGTCCTTGCGGATAAAGAATACATTATGTAACAAAATCCACACAGTCGTGAACTGTCAAAACCTTAATTTGCTGGAGAATAGCTATTATTGAAATGAACCATAATGTTTTTGATTAATAGTGTGGGATTTATAGTGCTTATACTTTTTAACCCCCGACCAAGAACGAGGGGAGTTATCTACTCGTATAAGTTTGACCACTATATTATGTGTGTGTCTGTCTGTGGCACGGGTAGGTAAACCGAATTGGATACGGTTTTTTTTTATTTGAAAGCAGATTTTCTAGCGAGTGTTCTTAGATATGTTTTATCAAAATCGGTTCAGCCGTTTATGAGATACTAGCTTTTGCCCGCGACTTCGTCCGCGTGGACTACAGAAAAAGGATATGTGCTTTACTTTGCTCCTAAGTGTAAAAGCGTGATAATATGTAGCCTATGTGTTATTCTGATGTCTAAGCTATCTCTATTCCAAATTTCATCCAAATCCGTTCAGCCGTTTTAGCGTGAAAGAGTAACAAACATCCATCCATCCATACTTACAAACTTTCGCGTTTTAATATTTGTAAGAAAGTAAGGATTATGCTTATTTGAAGCTAAAATGTCGGCGATATATATGTTTTTAATTTAATACCTAGTTATTTTTTTGAAAATATAATTTCGGTATACTTTATATACAGGGTGGCCCAAACATAGACGTCAAGCGAGAAAATCTAGATAGCTGACACCGAGGGCTACCCGAATCACCCCCATGTATGTTCAGCCATTTTTTGTCGTTTAGAAGTTATGAGGCTTTTAAGGTTTTTTTGAAAAATAAATACCTAGAATTGAATTTTATTTTGTAACTTTTTTGTCTTTTGACTTCTCAGAGATATTTTTTATTCTTTAGGGTCTCAGATAATTTATCTATCACCAAAAAAATAATGATCAGCTATGGACTTCTAGAAGTTACCGCAATTTTGATCCAAAATCCAAAAATGTTGTTTTCGAGAAATCATCACTGAAATAGTTAGTATGGAGAAAAAATTAAGTAGAGGTCTGAAGGACTTTTTTTTACTTCAAAAACTTCCTTAAAGCCTTAATGCTCAGAATAGTACAAAAAACTTGTCACTTTATGGGACTTTTATTCAAGTGATTCGCGATCAAAGTCGAAAAACTGGAGTTGGAAGAAATTTTATTTCAATAGATTTTAATTTATTTTAGTTTGTTTGGACAAAAATCATTGCAGGTAGGCTTAATATCGCCTGTCATCATAGCCTGCATTCGAAATTCACGGAAAAATTAAAAAAAATCCTCATTAAATTTTCGGAACTTTTTTTCTTTTTTTTTCTAAATTGATTTTTTTTATTATGTTTTGTAAGTGAATTCGGTACTAAAATAACTTGAAATTCAACTAATGAAAAAAAAAGCACAAAAAAAATTAAAATATTTTTTCATATTTTTTTTATTTTTCCGTCAATTTTAAATGCAAGCCATGCTGAAAGGCGATATTAAGTCTACCTGCAATGATTATTTTCCGAAAAAACTAAAATACATTACAATCTATTTAAATAAATTTTCTTCCAACTCCAGTTTTTCGACTTTGATCGCTAATTACTTGAATAAAAGCCCCATAAAGTGACAATTTTTTTGTACTATTCTGAGCACTAAGGCTTTAGCGCAAAGTTTTTAAAATAAAAAGAAAGTCGTTCAGACCTCTACTTAATTTTTCTCCATACTAACTATTTCAGTGATGATTTCTCAAAAACAACATTTTTGGACTTTGGATCAAAATTGCGGTAAGTTCTAGAAGTCCATAGCTAATCATTATTTTTTTGGTAATAGATAAATTATCTGAGACCCTAAAGAATAAAAAATATCTCTGAAAAGTGAAGAGAAAAAAAGTTATAAAATAAAATTCAACGATAAGTATTTTTTTTCAAAAAAACCTTAAAAGCCTCATAACTTCTAAACGACAAAAAATGGCTGAACATACATGGGGGTGATTCGGGTAGCCCTCAGTGTCAGCTATCTAGATTTTCTCGCTTGACGTCTATGTTTGGGCCACCCTGTATACCGTTTAATTTCACGGTGAACATGGGTGATGCTTACCTCTGCAGCTCAGCCCCTGCTGCAGCGGCTGGTGGCACCAGTGGCACGGCCGCGGCTTGCGGAACGCCTTGCTGCGGAACGCGTGCGCCTGCGCAACGCCCTCCTTCTGCAACGGAAACCAACAACACGCTAATGAACAACGCACATACAAATTAGCTTGGCTTTCTACGCGGGGTAAGTGATTGGCGTGGGCGTGAAAATGCAGTCCTAAGTAAGTATTCTTACCCTCGCGGGTCTATCTAGCCACTTCTAAGCGAGAGCGGCAGAATTACCTGCTGGCCTAGCGCAATAATGCGGCAGACCATTTCTTATGTTTATTATGTAGATCGAAGGAGAGCTATGTTAAACGATATAAAACTATAGATCTAATATGGCCTACCCCAATCTTGTGCTAGACGTGCTGCTCTCTACCACCTCCCCACATTAATGAGCAGCCAAATAACACCGCAAGAGTTACCTACAGCAATGAAGTGAGAACGTTTCCTTTAGCGAAAATTGCTGTAGCGATGTTGGGAAGTCTTGGAAGAGGTCAACATCAGCAAATAACCCCAGGTGCTGCGGCGCGAGGCTTTAGAAAGTTTTTAGTGTGAGCATGTCAAATGACGCCGGCATTGTCCGCGTGCCCGTGGGCCCGAGCCCCTGCAGATCCCATGTATTTATAGCGAGCACGAGCAGCAAAGAATGACCGGTAATGCACCAGAGGGTATAGCCATAGAGCTCGGTTCGTTCTATTAACAATGGACCGAACAAACGAGCGGTGGGAGGTGCGACCATTCAACACGAGCGCTGTGATTATTGAATTCTTTACATTGTTAAGAATATCCTTGGTTCACGTTAATGTAGAGTTTTCTAGCTGAATATCAATACTTATCAACAGTAACTTGGTTATGTAGATGCCTAGTGCAAAGCAATACGTGAGCAAATAGGTCACGACACAGGGCGAGCGATTGCAGCTTCAAAGGAGATTTTCTCTATTTAGTAATGCAGACCGCCCAGCCGCCGACAGGACAATGCGCATGAGTAAATAATTACACACTTAGCACTATTCACTCAGCTAGGCTTCGCCGCGACCATGATGCCGATCAACTCGCATTTACATTCAATAACACCGTTTTGTCCGCCATGATCCTTATCTCTTTAGATCCCTGACATATTTTGCACGCAATTGCAAATTGTAACTGACGGCTACAAATTATCTCTCGTCAAAGAGAGGAAGTAGCTATTCTGCACGGTATTGGTTCCTAGGATTACGAGGGTGCACTTATGCCAGATGTAAATTAGTCCTAAGAAGATATAGAGCTTGCACTAAGAATTTAGAGAGTGTAGGCTTTGTGCCGGTCTAATGGCTTGTGACGTCACAGAGCCTGAGTGCTTCTGTATATCTTTAGCAGCGATTAGCTACATGCATGCTCACTTCACGGGAAAGTGACTAAGATAAATATAAAGTTCACTAGACACTAGATTACCAGACACCTTTCTTGTTTCCTCCTTGTGAACATGGGCTGAGTGTCTGAGTGTACCCGGCTGAACAGTAACAGCGCGGTTAGGAGTATAGTAGGAAGGAGTACATACAACTTTGGCGCCACATTTGCGCACCACGTGACGTCTTTAATAAATCACGTCCCTGTTTTATCGTACGCGGCCAGACAAAGACCCATCTCAGTTGTGGAACACAAGCTCTACATTCGGAGAAGTGCGCAATTTGTAGGAGCTTAGTTATAATTACACTTCTTGAGGAAGTCTTGTACCTTGTAAGTACTTATGTCACGTCGATGTGGAATATTGTCACGTGCCATATTGTAACATGGCCTTTTCGTCTAAAGTAGGGCATATGTTTGGTACGTATGGTGTTCCATTCTGTGAACACCTGCCTTCTCGCACGCTGCCTCTCGCCAGACACCCGCCCGCGCCCGTGCCAAATAAAGTCACAAAAAATCTTTACAAATTCACAAATAATGTTAACAACGAGATAGATGGATGCACACGATAGTATAACCGGATATCTCCATTATTCATTCATAACTTTTTGACTATGGTACGTTGGTGGTGTCTATGTTACGCAAGCTCTCACCTAGTTAGTAATTCGCGGCGTATTTTTTTGTAATAAAGTATTCAATGCAATCAATTAGTGTTGACTCTCTTCCGCGTCAGTTGCACAAAAGTGGCACTCCGATAAGGGTGCAACCAGTGAAGGTACTGTATAGTATCATAATTTAAAAACACAATAGAACCGCACTATGGTGTGCAACATAACACGACCCTAATTCTCGGAAAGCGATTCATTGTGGGGTAATTCGCTAAATCTCGGCGGTAAATTGTCGAAGGGCTGGCTCAAGAGCCGCACCCAAAAAAAGAGCAATCTCCGACGTAACGAAGGGTGAACGATGCATAACGACACTTCGCTCTAAAGTTTGTTTTTAGTAATAACAAAATATTCCTTGGCACTTCCCCTAGATATAAAAATATCAAAACACGTCACTTTGAGAAAGGATGTTTTGTTGAGATTGAAACCGGAATATCTATTCGTTTCTTTTTTGTTCACTATAATCTTGTACAGGGATAGGATGTGAGTTATAGTTATTTCTTCCGAAGGACTTCCAACGAGAATTTTTAATACTCAACAAAAAAGGGATTGGTAAAGAAAGGTAAGCCGGATCTCCATGGATTGACTAACGCGAGAGTAAAGTTGTTTTAGAGCCGGTAGAGCAATCTCGCAACAATTTTTAGCATAAAATACTTTGTTACAAAATATTTATGTACCTAATTAGTTAAGTACGTCAGAGAAAGTAAAAACTAGATAAGAATTTAAAAGCGCTTTTAAAAAAGCTTAATTCTATTTCGGTAGGAGGATCTTATCTAAAATTTTAAGTATTTTAACGTGCGATATTTATTTTTAACCCCCGACCCAAAAAGAGGGGTGTTATAAGTTTGACAGCTGTGTGTGTGTGTCTGTATGTGTGTCTGTCTGTGGCACCGTAGCTCTTAAGTCGGTGAACCGATGCAAATGCGTTTTTTTAAAATTTGAAAGCTGATTTTTATGGCGAGCATTCTTAGATAATTATGTTTCATCAAAATCGGTTCAGCCGTTTATGAGATATGTTAATGTGAAGCTAAAATGTCGGGAGTACATATTATAAATTTAAAATTTAGTAGTTATTCAAAACTAAATAATAGTTCCATAGTTGCCCAAGTGTAAGATATGTAAAGCAGCTACACTACACGCCGCAGATAAGTTATCTGAATAATGGACCAACCCGAGATATCGGCATTGGCGGGATCTGGGATTACTGTCGAGTGTCAACTGGCCACTAATCTCTCATCAACCGTCACAAAAATGTATCAGCTTGCTTTGACCAATGTTTAAAAGCTTGTGCCCACAAATATTTATTTGTAACAATCGTTCTTTGTAGTTTCAATGACCAACGTGGTAGTGAAGACTAGGTTAGGTAGCCGCTGTGAGTAAATAGAAACCTACAACATTTACAATGCTGAAGCTTGTGTAATCCACCGAATTTAAATTCAGAACACACAGATGGGGACTTTCGAATTCATTGTAAAATGTCCAAAGCCAGGTGTGTGTGTATGAGCGGCGGTGTACCCCAAAGTGCTACGTGACATCCTCCTAATGTTACCGTCAGTTTCACTGTAATAACATTGTGAAGGAAGGACCCTTCTACATTATGTGGGTAGGTCTATATTATAGAAGAGAGTACATAAAAGCATCGGTTTAATTAAATCAGTCAACGCAATCATGCAGCAAAATCTTAAGACATCGATATTACGTGTGACGGCTGGAATGACATCGTGTTGTTCAACTATACACTTTGAAAGCTTGAATAATGTTATTTATGTGCGATGTCGAATACCAACTCATGATAGTCGTAATTTTCAGATCATAAATCTATCTCTGGTCTAGGGCTTTTCTCTAAAGAGAATTATAATAGCAGGCTCTACATTAAAGCTACTTCTGGTTTCCCTACACCTACGAATATTGCCGACAACTGTATTAATTTATTGATGGCTTCAAACAAAAGGCCGTCCGTTATTCGGTCAGTCACATTAATTGCGGGGTTCAATTAAGGCGTTCGGGACCCTTTCGGAAGAGTGCACACAGCACGGTCGGTCGCCCGCTGCGCCCGCCAGCTTGATTAGACTGCAATTGGAAATAATTTCATGGCTAACCATTGAAACAGGAAAAAACAGATTAATGTACACCGTATCTAACCTTAATGCACACTACTGCGTATTGCCATGCAGAATTATGAAAATGTGCGGTGCATGCCGTAATGTTTTGTGACACTCAATAACCGCAGAAGTTCGTAAACCTTTGAAGGGCAACACTAAAACTCCAGCTATGTGTCTTGTACCTAGAAGTACCTATTTAAAGTAGATAGGAGGTACCTAAGTAATTAAAAGTTGTTTTGCTTGAGTAAAATCTATCATTAGTTTTGTTTCGTGACTACGGGTGAAATGCGGTTTAATGGCTGCGTGCAGTTACGTTACAGCCCTGGTTTAAACTTAATAGCTACTGCGTTGTATTGCCCCCAGTGAACGGTGATGATGGGCCACTCCCTGGAACTCCCTTACCTTTACTTCCCTTATGAGGACACCTCGCGACTCCCCTTCGATGTAGAGAAGGGTGAGGGCTGAGCCCTAACAAAATATTATGATTTAAACAAAAAATAAAGCTCGCGTTACTAGACCGAAATCAGCTTGCATGATGATTGGATTGAGTTGAGTTTAAAGTTTCAGAAGATTTTTTATTATGAAAAAAAATTGGATTTAAATGGTTAACATTTTTTTTAACGCAAAAGCGGATCCGATACCCAGCCCGTATTGTTCTGTTAGGTTTAAATAAATAATAAACGCAATAATAATATGGATAAGCAATTGTAATAATGACATAATCATTGATAGCGGGCGTACCTACACCCCCATAGTTGTTGCTGTCCATTATCATTATTGCTACCTATCAAAGCAATAATGTCAATTACGGTACCTTTACCACCCGGTACTTCCTTCTACTTTGGCAGGTCTGCGGGTGAATCCACACGCACGCCTACCCTCCGTGGACGTACAAATAAACGCAAATTATCGAATTACCAAACATTTACCTTGATTCTATATAATGAGACAATCCACGTGAACAATTTATTGTCTCATTAATTTCGTAATGGATACTTTGTTACATAGACGCGGCACGAGGAATGGAAAGTCGCTTTATGCACGTTAATAACATTAGAATGACAGCCTTGTTATTAGATACTCTAGTAAGTAACCACGTATCGAAGTATCTAGGTAAGTGGGTAGTTGCTAGGTACTTCCTACTTACATAATAGGACAAATTATTTTAGTTTGGGGTTCAGAGTTGACAGAAAAAATATGTATAACAATAGCTAGTGTTATACATATTTTTTCTGACACAATAAAAAATATTTGAATTTGAATTTGAGGAGAGAGTGTTCTCACATATTATCATGTAGAGTCAAACTAGAAGTCTGGAGCTTTTGTACTAACTGATTGTTTTACTTATAAGTTAATAGTAACTCATCCTAGGTATACATTATGGTCTGCCAGTACTTGGTAAGGAACGGCGTTTAATTTAAATTATAATAATAATCACCGATTTGAGGTATTTTTCCTCGAAAATCTTACAAGGGGACCACCCACAGTGGGCAATCGAGGCATTTCGGTATACCATACCAACATAAACTTTGTATAGTTGCAAGTTTTATGGGTGCTTTGAATAATACTCACTCCAGACAACGTGGTTGCAGTGCCACACGCGGCTTGTGTACGAGTGGATGGGCCTTAGCCCATACCACTGCCGACAATATTTGTGTTATTTGTGTTGAATTTCAATGGAAATCGGCTATAAGTCCGTGTTTGAGGCGTATGTGAAAAGACCCTGTGGCATCACGTGAATTATGTCGACCCTCGACCCAACCGGGCCCGCCTTCCGGCTTCACACCTATCACACGATTCAATGAACGCGGCTAAATATTCAAATGTGTGAACTCATGCCTATACAAGAAGACTGTAATTACCGAAATAATGTATGCGCCAGATGGAAACGAATTAACCCCTTGGGGAAGGATACCACGCCCAACGTTTCGTAAAAAGAAAATGATAAGTATGATTAAATTTTATGGAATACCTTTGTGGATAAAGGTAGGTTACACAAACCTAGGTCCTAGACCTTTAAATATATTTTTTGGGACTCGCACGAGATGGGTGAATCCACCACTCAGAAGTTTTTGTACTGCCTGGGAGGCTTGCCCTGCCCACTAAGAAAAATCACACAGAGAGCTCTGTTAAATAGGCTGGTAAGTAATATCTGCTTTTCAAAAACCTTTCGTTACGTATAGGTAATCACTACAGAAAATGTTGACTCCACATATTATTATTCCATATAACTAAAGTTAACCAAAGATAAACATGTCTACCAATGATGTAGAGCTCGTCTTGATAAGGAACGTATCATAGCAAATGTTCTAATACAAGTAGCAAATTCAACCACAATCTATTTATCTTAAGGCTCCGTATAAGGCTAACTAGCGCCACCAATGTTAAAAAAATCATATCTTCCTTTAGAAGAAGTTTCTGAAAAAATCCTTAGATGAGCCTTTGCGCCATGCTTTTCTAGATTTTTAAGTGTAGATACCCTCTTCGAAATTTACTTTTAAGCTAAAAAATTTTCGATAACCGCCAAAAGCGGCCGTTTTTGGCGGTTATCGAATTTTTTTTAGCTTAAGACTAGAAATTGAGTTGGGTACCTACACTTAAAAATCTAGAAAAGCATGGCGCATGAGCTCATCTTAGGATTTTTTCAGAAACTTCTTCTGAAAGAAGATATGATTTTTTCAACATTGGTGGCGCTAGTTAGCCTTATACGGAGCCTTAAAAACAATACCAGTTTGTATGCAGCGATGTGTGCCACATCTCAACGAAGCAATGCTCTACAAAGAGTTGTTGTTGGTGCTAGACGTCATATTAAATTTAATAAAGAAATCTATTTATCTTCGTTCCGCCTGGTTATCAAAGAGTGCATTATATTCTATCAAATTAAATCTTGACTATACGGGTTGAGAATAATAGTTTGACCCAGAATGACATTGATAAAATCATTGTTAGGGCTCTACAAGAAAGTATTTTAATGTGCGGACCATATCATGTGATAAACATCGTGGTTTGGATAGAGAGTGAAGTTACGATGTCCTGTTAACTAGCCTATTCGCCTTGTTATCTTTGAAATGAGCACACTGAACGTGTCTTGGTGAACTCTTGTTTTTGTTGATTCACTGTTGAAACACCATAATGACGTCAATTGTACACACTGTATGTTCAGTACTCTGTACACAGTGTACCTGCACTGGCTTACGTAACCTTAAGGCTACTTCAAATTTACATTTCATGTCAAACGTAGACGCATTGTTTTCTTTCGTGTTACAATTCTGCGACGTATGTGTAGGTAAAATAGAACGCTACATTTAACAGAAATCTCAATTATTATATACAAAGGAGACAAAGCCTTCTCCGTAAAGACAGCAATATAATTTTATACAATACGTTGGCAGACCTACCATTTAGGTAGGAGGACAGACGTCATTGTTTGCATGAGTGTGTCATAAACTTTGTAAAAGGCATTCATTTCTGAAAAAGGCTTTATTTGCATTTTAAAAATGCCTCGCGTTTTTATTGTACTATAGTTACGCACGTTTCACGAATCTCTGTCGAAGAGTAAGAAGGTACCGTAACCATGTAACGCTGAATGAAACTTTTGACAGTAAATGACCTTAGTGACAAGTTAATTGCTAATGATGTCCACGATGACATGTTGAAGGTTAGACGAGATATTTTAAGGGCCAACGCGTTGGTGCACAAACCAGAGGACAGAATACACATACCTAATCGACGTAAATAGTAGTTTTACCTACTTACCTACCTAATTTAGTCTTTAGTTTTTAAGTTACTTATGTGTTTACTCCTGAAAAGGAAGAATTTGGTCATGTACATAATTACTTATTTTAACAACTTAATGTGAACCCAAATTCAAACTCAATAAATTTCTATTTCTAAATTGCCTTGGATTTTAAGAGTTCCGTACCCAAATGAGACTCTAGCACTATATCTATAGTATGTTTTTATTATAAAATTCCCATAATAATCAGAAAAAGAATAAATATTGTGCATCTTCCGATATGTTTTAGTTATAGTTCTCCATTTCTGGATCCACTTTGGATCCACCCTAGGTAGGTAGGCAGGCAGGTAGTTACTATTACTTGTGCAAGTCACGCGTCTTTATTAAACATGACGTGACTTTCGTTACTTATCGTTAATGTTGTCATTCGTTTAACTTGATTACTTAAATAACCTTAAATAGAATAAAAGTTTACGAGCAATCCCAATGCTAGTGAGCAGCTGGTAGGTACCTATCTACTTACTATCACTGCGATAATGAACAATAATACAATTAGGTAGGTACCAACTTGGCACAATAAAAATAAGTGCCTATATCATAACATAACTATGCAAGTTAACTAACTGTACTGTTGATGTTTTTGCCTAGATAACTATTTTTATCAAAGCAGAACTTTTCTAGAACAGTAGATACCTACCCTATAGACGGATAATGGGCCGTGAAATAAACCATAGGCATCTCATTTGCACTTTTAACACCAACGAAGGTCAATGACAGAGTTGTTTTCCTAAATTATTAGAGCTGTGTTAAAGCACAGAGGAAAAAAAGAAGTTAAAGCTTCCTCTAAACTAAACCGATTATACTACATGAAGCTCTCACGTAAAGAATTGGACTCGGGTATTATAGGGGATGGAAGGATTAAAAAAACAACAGACAAGAAAGATTAGGGATCGGTATGTTAAAAGTTAAGATATGGAAGAGGAACACAATGAATTAGGAAACATTCGTGATCTGTAACAGTAGCTGTGTAGGATAAAAGCTTCTATATAATATTTTTTGTGTAAGTATTTACCCAAAAATGTAAATAAATAATGTCTTCGCCTTCATATCATCGATCTCCTTGACACATCGTCGTATCGATCTAACATTATAAGTAATTCTAGGAGAGCGACCACCCACGTACAGCCTTATTCCACATTGCCATCCATTAGAAGCCTAACCAGCAAGCAGTAAGATGGGCAGTGGTATAATTGGGCACCATTCGAGCTTGCAAGTTAAACGTTCTCCAATTAGCCACCGACCGACGTTATGGGTTCATGTAAATTCATTGTTGTAGTTACGAAAACCGGTATGCCTATTTAAAGAATAATTTTATTAGGTAAGTACTAGCTTCACTTAGTCTTACTTAGTTTTTACTTTAATCGGCTCTATCTAACTACACCTACCTGCTTACTTGAGACTGTTTTGTAATGCACCAAACGAGCAACTGAAATATTTTTTCATGCAGGCAGGTTACAATAACTTGCGCTATTGTAGGTATTGTTACTCGTATCACTTGAAACAAATTGCTTGGTAACTTTACCCATATCCATAAGTGTACGGGTTATTTTTGCGGTTGTTTGTTGTATAGTGCTTGACGTGCCATAAATAATGCTCCCTGTACACTCGAACTGAAACCAGGTGGTCGGTTGTATTTTTAGAGCTCTGTTTATGAACCCATGAGTTTTATTTTATTGCATTTCCATTCATACGCGTTTGATTCATGACGACTGACTGTTTGAATCGCAATTAAATTTTAATTTTATATAGTCGACCGATATAATGGCCTTTAATTTGTAAAGGAAGCAGAAGCCATAGCACATCGATAGAGTGTTGTCGGTACGTCACCGAAACTAATATTCTACACAACACAAGGAAGCTTTTTACTCGGGTGAGAGACATGCTTGGCAGCTGGTACAGCGCGTTTATCGGAGCGTAAGATTTTTTGCGGAGCCAGATGCTTTTGCACAGACTGTTTGAATTTCAGCAACGAAACTGTAGCCGAGTAAAGTTAGACGTCCCCTCTAAATTAAAATGTTGACGAACTCTACATTTGCGCCTTAATTTAGATTTAGGAGCGCGACATTGTTATTAATTTATTACGGAGGGATAAATTGATCAAATCGTGGCCACCCGGCTCTACAAAGAGTTGAATTCTCCTGTCCGTTAAAAAAGCGTAAAGCGTGGAGCATAATGGATTATTATTTACTCTGGGTAATGCATTACGTCATGGTGTCGGACTGTCGGACGAAACTGTGCAGCGAGGCGCTCCTGCATTGGTCATTAGAACATCATTTGTGCCGGTACCTGTTCTCTTTGAGCGTCGACCAACTACTCTGGATATGCCAGACCAGCGACGGGCGCGAGCTTCCGGTCCACCCATTGGCAGTTTTTGGACGCAGTTACGCAACATCCGCTGGTCGTGATGGACATCCTAATAAAGTCTATAAAATATACACCGTGGAATTTTAGTGGTTTTAAAGCCGAAGGTAAATAGGCTATCGCCAATCAACACCATTTGTATGGAGAAGTGAATTTTTTTTTCGCGCCTATTGGAATGAAATTTTGTAATTTGGCTCAGAATTACCAGTGCAACAAAATACCTTCGGCTTTAAAACCACTAAAATTGCACGGAGTATAATTGAGTTTCACGGACATACTGTTGTAACTCTGAGTTTACGTATAACGCTCTAATGTAACCACAAAGTACATACCTTCTTACTTCAATCTAGGTACAATGTAGACATAAGTAATTTAGTAAACCCACTCAAGTGTCTGACTCACACTCATACCAACCAGCATCTGTGACGATTTAAACAGAACATTCAATTCAACACAAACGGTTAACAAAGCTGCGACAGGGCGCGTTGTCTTTCATCAGTCAAATGAAATAATCCGATTCCCATCTGCGCAGGCGCAGGGAGGGTTCGTCCGTCCGCTGGAATGCGTCGTAAATCATTGCGTTTATCCAGAGTGCCCACAGAACCAAGCCGCATGTTGTGTACAGTCGTCGGATTCTGTATAGGTACCTAAGAAGATGGTTATTTCTCAGCTACTTAATAAGTTTCCAAAATAAGGAAATTAAATGTAGGTGCCACTTCATATATTTATTTACTTAACACACAACTGAAAACCGTTTGCGATCGAGAGGATATATTATTATGGGTAAGAAACGCTACCTAGTACGTACGAGTAAGGTAGTATAGCTCAACAACGGCGCCGCCGTAACAGTAGCTCCGCTATGGCTTTGCCGCAGTCGACCGCCTGAACTCTACATTACGAGCATTCTCACGACACGACACATACCATCGAGTCACACAATGCCGGCTCAGGGAACGTAAACCAAGAGGCAATTGACTTGATAGTGTTTATTATATACGCTCTCGTAATTCATATTTTGTAAGTATCAGCTTCAATTCGGCAGCGGAGCGGAGTGAAACCGTGTAGAGTTACACGAATTGCGCCTATTGAAGCGCACCGGAGCTGTGAAGACCGACAATGGACCAGCGATGGCGATCGCCGTAATAAAGCCTTTCAGTAAAACACGACGAATAGAGCCATTTCGTAATACTTACAAACCGTAATTGAAATGTATCGCTCAATTATTACGACTATACAAACGCAGGAACACCATTGTTGTTGGTATAGAATCGGTCAACATTAAAACTAGTTGCATATATCCCCATTTTGATCTTGCTGACCAGTGATACATTATAGAGTCAATTACGTAAAGACAAGGAATCAAAGAGGCCGCAGCTGAAGGGCCGTATTGTTCCGCCTGCACCCCACACGTGCGCCTAATTAACTTATGAGCAAGATAAAGACATGGATGAATACGGGAACACAATGGAGGCGTTTGAGATGATACAAACCCACAACGTTGAGCGTGGTGGAACTCATATCTAACATCCAAACAAAAGATATTATGGCTTTCAAGAATGGCTTTTCTTATCTTACTGAACGCGTTGAAGGCTCTACAATCAAAATATAATAAGATAATTAAATGAAATTGTAAATGCATTTGTGTGACACTGAACTTGATTGTGCTTGCTTGTGGTGGCGGCGGCGGTAGCAGCCGGTTGAGCGTGTGGGTGGACCGCTGCTTCGCTGCGTTTGCGCAACTATGGGAAGCCAAGAGCCGCTCTGCATATAGGTTGGTATGACAACTATACAAACGTGCTTCGTCGCATTAGCATTCTACCGTTAACTCTACTACTGCCAGCCAAGGGCAGGCTTACCATAAAATGGTACAATAGTGATAGATAACTAGACACATGGCTGCGACAATCCGTGAATTGTTAAATAGATAATGGTGTAATTAACGGACTGCGCATATTAATCTCATTTCATAGCCAGTACCTAACCTACCTACGTGAACCTTACTATTTACTTACAGCAGGTTTCAACGGATAACTTCAGTAAGATTATAATACCGGTTGAATTTTTGAGAAAGGGCAGGTACCTTAACCGTTATAGTTACAGGTAAAAGTTCCTAGGAGACTATCCTTTACCGCCCCGTCTCAAAAATCCACCCTGTATAGGCGAATTCAATCAATCATTACCTAGTTCAAGTAGTCTTGCTTTGTGGATGGGACTAAAAAAAAATTGCAATCCACAGCAACTGGAAACCGGGAAAAATATGCAAGCAATGTCTCGGTCGGTGTCTCTACAAGCCTACACGGTATAAAACAAGCTGTATACCTATCTACTGTGGACTATGCATTGTCGACGGTCGACGGCGGCTCCTCTGCGCCAATTATCTTTTATTGTGCTCATTAGTCTCGGTACGTGGGAAATGGCGAAGATCCTCCTTAAGGGATTGGGCCCATACGCCAATAGATTAGTATCTACCAACCACAGATATCAGAATGTAGAACCTATCGGTGGAACCTACCTATAGTGGTGCTATGCCAACCCAAAAGGTGCACTGACACAAGTCTACGCCTTGCCCCGCCGCCGCCGGTCCGAACCGTCGCCGTTTGAAATTCTCACACAATATTAGGATTATATTGCAAAAAATATAAATTGGGGTATAACAAACGTGTTGTTTTTTTTTCTCTATCGTGATGGCGGTATACCTCTACTTGGTAAAACTTTGTCTATGCAAACTCTACCTACAGCCAACTAACCGTGTGCGAGTTGAACTCGGGCTAAGGATTCCGAACTTAATGGAAGAAAAACGCATTGTTTTTGTAAATACTTAGGTACCTACTTCCCTCTCCCCTATTATCAATCACCACCATAGAGGTTTCTGAGCAGAAGACGTACGAGCGGAGGCCCGAGGCCACAAACGGCGCATAGTTTACCGGCAAAAGGCAAGTGCAAACATTCTGATACAATATTGCACAACAGCAATCTCCGAAATTGGTTCAGTGGGTCAGGCTCCTGCACTGCATTACCACACCAGTACCGAAATGCAATATAGGTCACCGCGGGAGACTTGTTGAAAAGTGAACTTAGTAACTTAAACGCTGAAATAACAACGATGAAATACCTAGTAGACAAGGTAGAGTTATTGAAAAACTTCGGTAAGTAGCTAAACCTAGGTACTTAACGGAGGTACCTACCTACCTACTTATTATCTACCTGTGTCATACACTCACTATACGCTGAATTTAAGCGATAGATAGGTAGGTATACATATTTAAAAAAAGTAATAGTAGAGGTTGAAAATGGTAGGTACCTTCAGGAAAAACAAAACAAATATTAGCAAATTAACCAAATTCCTGAAAATTGTAGAGCATGCTTGTTGCGAAATAAACTCTCTAAGTGGGATAGATTCCGAAAAATCTGTAAAACTATTTGTAAGCAATAACTTTGTAGGTATTTGTAAGAAATAGCTTTTCGATCGCGACTTCGTCGTTGCAGCTCTGTTTTTCCCCCGTCAATTTCAACCCAAGCGGTCAAGCCGTTTAGTAGGTGACATACCGACAGCAGCGCCACCTACCGGGTCCAATTGTATTTTTAAATAATCCCGGAAATCATCGAAATATCCATATAAAATTTCAACCCAATCGGTTCAGCCATTTAGAAGTAATGTGAAAAAGATAAGTACGGAAGGATAATTTCTTAGTACCCGTTGTCCCATTACCCGTTTTCCCGTATGAATGAAGCAATTCCCGGGGTAAAAAGTAGCCTATGTTCATAAGGGATAATGTCGGCTTCTACTTAATAGTAAAATATTTTTTCAAATCGGTTCAGTAGTTTCGGAGCCTATTCAATACAAACAATCAAATCTTTCCTCTTTATAATATTAGTGTAGACGACTAGGGACATTGCACGGAAATAAAAAAATACAGAGGCATAAGATTATAATGAAGTTAGTATGAATTGGAAATGAAGAATTTGAATAAGGAATTGATTAGTAGGTACCTACTGATTAGAAGATTTTTAAACGTATTTAGTTTTTTTTACCTGCAGCAGTAGATGTAGTGGAGCACTCACATTGCAAGGAGGAGGCGGTTCGTATCCCCATAAACAGCTCCAAGGCATTTTCATTCATTTTATTCCCAAGAAATTCAATATTTCCAATCTTCAGTATCTTTCAGAATTTGCGCATTCGTTTTTTCAGCATTCGTCCGTTGAAGAATTTCCAACCGCACTATCGACACTTCCATGGATTTTTGTTTCTTTTGTTATGTTAGTAAGTTCGCATTTTATTTCGATAACATGAAGTGCATGTTTTTTTATTATTGTCGTCGTGAATCGCTAGAGTCGCGGGCGGGCGTTTGGCGCCAGCAACGTCTCTACCGGGACTGAACTGACTGAAGCCCGCGAGCAAGCAGCTGATACGAGCTACCTATCTGCGCTTTAAAGGCTCCCTAGCTCCACAACGCAGGCACTCACTACGTTTCAGCATCTCTACTTGTATTCATGTAGGTACTTATTGCGTGTCGTTTGCGACTTTTACCATTCATCATCATATCATACATGCATTGGATAGGTAGATACAAAGGGTTCGTGTAGGCTAACTACTTTACCAAACCGGAAAATCTCAATGAATTAACGACTATAATGGAACTAGCAATAAAATACTCGTACCGACCTACCTGCTTACCTCACCGAATATTATCGGGATACTTAGATATTTCGAAAATATCCCCGTTATGACTTTCAAATGGGTAAAAGGCGGCAAGGAGAGGACCCACACACATGCCGGGACTTATTAAAAATAATAATGGGTTCATTCACTGTCCCCATCACCTCATAAAAACTAAAGTGTTGCGTGTGAACTGGGATTAAAGGCTCCACTCTGATGCGGCTAGTATCGCATCAGGTATATTCCTACCTACTTAGAGAGATTTTCTCTTAATTTAAGTGAATAAGGCCCGGTTTCTGAGTTGAGAATTTTGCTAAGCAAATGGGTAAGTATCGTCCTGTCTCTGCAGATTTCTCACAAAAGAGCGTGACAGAGCGATACGTAAGTATGTGCTTAGTAAAATTCTCAACTCAGAAACCGGGCCTATCTTACCTACCTATTGTTAGAGTCGTCGTAGTCTACGTAAGTATGATATTAACTTGCAAATTAGGAAGCTACTACAAAACATAGTTTTGCATATTAAAATAAATAGTTTTCAATGAGGAAGTTCTTAGATAGGTTTCGCTACAGGGACTTAAAATGTTTAAGAGCAAAATATGCGGAAGTTAGTAAATTAGCCAACCTGTAAGAGCAGATGTAGAGGAGCGCTGACCACCGGCGACCGCTGCCGACCGCGCGACCACGGGCAGGCCCAGGGCATGCTGTCACACACGGCCCACAGCCGGTCACAGCACTTACGACATTGCACAAGGTCCACTTTCGTCCGCAACCTACAACAAAACCACTATCGTAAAAACAAAAGTCATGTTTTCGATTCGAGCGCGAAGCAACAAATGCAACAGGAGAGAACCCGCAACGCATGCGTCCGGACAGCCAGGCGGGCGGTTCAGGACTAGATTGTAGTAGGAAAGCCAGGAGAGGCAGGGGCCCACGATTCCCGTAGTTACGTGTTTCGGCCCACAAGCTCCCGACTTTGAGGCGCATACCCCCCGCGGCGGATGGTCGGCCGGGTGTGGGGACGGGATTGGGACCGACCTTACTGTGATGAAATAGAATAGAAATGTGAGTATGAATGCCTTGAACTTGAAGGATTTGCTAGCGCTCGTTTGATAAGCGCGAAGTAGGCAGACTTGGTTACATCATTGTTTATTATTTGACCTCCACAAATAGGTAAGTTTGTAAGTACTTAGTCTGTAAAATCCTATTTTCAAGTTTTGCTGTTTTTCAATGTAACACTTTGTAATAAAACTATATCTATAGACTTACCTACTTATTGACAGGGCGCGTCATGAAAATTGCGGCTTGGAATATCATAGTGCCTCCACTATGATATTCCGAGCCGCAATTTTCATACAAACCAAATGTCGCTTCGGTCTGCAGCCAAAGATAAAGGACCTCCTCCCCCTACATTAGATATTTCGCATCCTCTAACTAAAATAAACTTAAACTTCTATGCACACGGCGTTTATTTTATGTGCGTTTACTTTTTCTGCGCGTATATTCCAGGTAGGTATTTGCTTTCTGCAATTTTATTATTCGATTTTAGGAAAAAAGACAGAAAAGCAGGTACGATATTTTTATGGGAGATACGTTTTTTTTATCCTATGCTTGTAGGTAATACTCCATCACAGGCGCCACAAGTGCATCCTTCGAACCGTAAGGGCACTTATAAGACATGAATAGGGGATTTTCTGCCAGCTCATGAGTTGTAGTTCCAAATTTGTAACTAGAGGTCGCTGACGAGACAAGTTTTTTTTATACCAGTTCGCGCTCGTTGGTCTTTGCATATACGTTCAAACACATTTTAGGTATTAGTGGTAGAGCAAAATGTTTCCGGTTCTACCATTCACTCATACAAAACTATTGACAAAGTTGTGCACTTTTTCGTGTACCAAAATGAAATGACGTCTACGACGATGAAAGATAAAGTCACAGAGCAATGAAGTAAAGAAGTATTTTCTCTGTAGTAGGCACTAATTTACTGTGATAGACTACATGTCTAATCAACGCCATCTGTGACAGCTTTTAGAACTATTTTTTTATATTTTTAGATTTCAGAAAATTCCCCATTGTGTAACGCTGTCACGCACGACTCGCGCGGCGACCGCTCAGAGTCCGCGCGGTGAGGTGATTACACAGCGGGTATAAACGCATGCGGTCGCCAGCGACAGTGCAGTTAAGGGTAGACGATAGCAACGTGGCGGAAAATTCAAAATTTTCACAGTTTTTTACATTTTGTAGCTAAATTGAGCTATTTTTGTTCAGCGATTTTTCGTTCGCGGAAATAACAAAGTATTATTTTCATTATTGTAAACAATAGAACAGCAATAATTTAGCCGATTATGTGTTCTGGTCTACGACAAGTTTTTTGGGCAGTGCCACTGCTTCGTAGACCAGAACACATAATCGGCTGAATTATTGTTGTTCTGTTGTTTACAATAATGAAAAGAAGACTTTGTTATTTCCGCGAACGAAAAATCGCTGAACAAAAATAGCTCAGTTTAGCTACAAAATGTAAAAAACTGTGAAAATTTTGAATTTCCCGCCACGTTGCTATCGTCTACCCTTAAGAGTATTGCGAGAAATTTTAACGTTGCTACATTTTTAAAAAGTTCACTCTGCGGCCTCCGCGTTTTCATTTTTTTTCAACTCGTTTGTCTGCGCGCTACTCGTCCTAGCTAACTGACCGTACCTGACCATCACCTACTTAATTAATAACTTTTTTTCTAAACCTGGGGATACTACAAAGATGCTCATGCAAATTACTACCACAGATGGCGCCTCCGCAAAAAAAAGAGAATTATTTACAAATTATTTTAAAATAAAAACACAGATTTTAGATATTAATGTATTTTCGAGTCTAGAATGTACAAAAAATACAACTTAACACAATTATGTACTCAGTATGTTTGATTTTAATTATGAATTAAAACATTTCAATCTATGTATAGATGTTATTTAAATTACAATGAAATATATTTGTTTAAATAATTGACCAATATTGTTGTGATTCAGAATACGCTACTAGGAACGAAACAAATTAAGCCATAGTTAGGTAGCATCTGTTAATATAATTTTCTGTCTTTTTACCAAAACAATAAATTCGATTTTAATATCAGGGCGGTTGTGTAAAAGGCTTCGACAAGACATTGGATGTTCGTATAATAACTGTACACTTTATTTGTATGATTTCTTAAAAATAAACATAACGACCTATATTAAATTTATTATTCAATCAACCATCACTTTTATAACAACTTTGGTTGTGTATCCTAGTCGTAAAAATATTCTGTATTAAACTATGTACAATATATAAACATATTATGTAACTACATTTAACGTGTAGAAATGCACAGCAACACAAAAGGCCTTACTTATACAGGGTGTTAAAAGACCGCCAACAAAACGGGAAACCACGTTTTGTCCTCGTCATAACGAACACTTATGCCAAAGGAACTATGCCTGGGAAATCAACTATTTCCGAGATAATGAGGTTCAAAGTCGAATTTTTCGAAATTTTTTTGCTGTAATGTGTTCAGTTTCTTTCCAAGAAGCGATATCAAAATTTTGAATAGTATTTCTAAAAAAAAAAACGACGTTAAATTGCAACCCGCAATGTATTCTGAACATCGGTACCTCACTCAAGCGTAAGTAGCTTAAGTTTATTATGACAGCGCTTGCGCAATATGACTTCTCTGCGTTACACGCCCATTGCGCGATAAAAATTTGACAAAATTATAACCTAAAAAACCAAAATAATTTCCCAGCAATAATGTATGGAAAAGTACTTCGATTTGGTATCTAGTATGCGTACCTTTCGGGTCTGTTGGTGGTCTTTTAACACCCTGTATAACCTGAAGAACTAAATAACACAGACATGACGGTCATCCGCAAAAAAGAGAGTTACATTAAGAAAGACTAGTACTATGTAATTGAACGTGTCGAGAATTAGCAACGAGGTAGGAACCGGCTAGCAGTTAACGCTGGGGTGACCCGTAGCCCTCACCGAACCTTCAGTCAAGCAGGATGATCGCTGCAGACGAGCCGCAGCTCAAGTTGGCTTGTTGAAGCGACTTGCAACAGTCCTTTCTGCGATTGACCAATACCAAAAATCACATTGTAATAACCAAGAAACACAATTACTTATAACGTTAACGATAAAAAAATAATTATGATCCACTTGTAAAGCACACTTAGAAATTAAGAAAATGTACAATCTATTTACCTCGACGACAGGCCAAGACAGAGATATGATCTTATACAAAAAATAAAATCACTTCTTACGGGAGATCTCAGTGTTAGCAACTGTCGTCTATCTAAGGTATACTATACCATTTATGAATATCACACATCGATTCCTTGGTTAAGGTATTTTATTGTATTTTGTAACCCAGTTCGGTTCGTTGTAGCTTGATGCAAAAAAATCTGGAATTTGTTTATAGAATTGCCCACCTGGGGGGTTACCCTTGACGCTATTGCGTTCATATTGACACAGTTTTTAAATTTGAATTCGCATAGTCAAGATTTGATTTTATATACTTCGTAATGTTTATTCGTAATGGCTATTTTGTACAATAAAAATATAAAATGCGTCTTAGTTCGTGAAATGATGAATTTTGTAAATTGCTCTATATTGAAAATAATGCGTCAAGGGTAGAGGGGTAGGTGGCAACTGATTGTGATTATATTGTCATAAAGTTGTTAAGATAGTTGTTAAGAGTTTAATACAAAATATAGATCTGTCCCCGTAGCATGACTTTTATCGAGGCGGATTTATCCAACAAAATGGCGGTTTATCAGCATTTTTGACGTCTAAAGTGGGTTATAAATCGTCGATAGCGATATATAACAACTATAAACGTCAAAAATGCTGATAAACCGCCATTTTGTTGGATAAATCCGCCTCGATAAAAGTCATGCTACCCCCGCTGATGTCCTATAATGTTGTCCACACACGAAACACAGATTCCCGTACATATCCATGTTTCAATTACAAGTGATCGCAGCCTTTCCACAGAGCAGTTAATTAAATATTAAAATCTCTGATACATGCATCAAAATTGTCCAAATTTAATGTCATCTGTGCTTTTGGATGGAAATTTTGGACCCTATTATTTTTAAATTACTTTTACAAAACATACTCTGTGAAAAAGATACATTTACTATGAAACAAATTACATTACTATTGGTAATATTAATATTTAGAGAAGCAATGTTTCCAGTGATAACATTTTACTCAGAGGTACACAATAACAATTAAAATATAGACCGCATTCAACTAACCATATCTTTATTTTTAAATCTTAAATATTCAATCGCTACAAACCGTACAATAAAAGAAATTGAAGTAGTTTCTTAAAACAAGATCGTCGTTTGCCTGTTTCCCTTATACAATTTGTGGCGACGCTTGACAGAAATTACTAATCAAATTAAATGACATAATGATTCATTCACAATACAATGATCTCGTAAACCATGGATTTATAATACAGTAAGTTATTCAATGTTTGATTGTTTACTTTGTAACTATAGGAATAGGTACACTTCGTTGATGTTGAATGAGGCAATGGGTATTGCAATTATATCCGGGTCACTAGTTAATTAATTCCATTGTGTGACTGACGAGTAATGTTGGAAGACTTTAGAGTCGGCACGTGGAGTGCATGCTGCGATAGATCGAAAGCCCTACTTTAGATGAACAATTAATGGCGAGTTGCTTCAATTTCCTTCAATAGTGGACGCATTATCAAAAATGATCTGAGATGTTGTCAAAAGGTTACAATGCAATACAAGGGAAGATATCAAGAGCGCTTGGCGCAGCCAATCATTATTACCTACTAGATATTTTGTAAGCAATCAAAGAGTTATATCGATATTGAAATATTCCCACAAACACTTCCAGCTGCACTGAAGCTTACATTTATTGTGATCTAAAATAGTACATTAATTGGGATAACACCTACAAGAAATTTTAGAAAATAATTAGCCGCACTTTTTTTTTCACTAGTATCTGTATAATCGATTTTATCAATAGCTTTATTTGATAATCTAATCATCCTTTATTTATTTGTTAGCATACAATTTAACAAAAATAATCTGCATCATAATTATCATCTTCATACCGGTATTATCGTAAATATTTTTTTATTTAATTCCAGGCACCATTAGACTTATTACACATGATGACCCCAGTAACATAATTTGGACGTTTATAAACTCTGCCTTGAGTCTCATATCATTTATTTATATGTTATATGCAAAAATATACGCTTTCTTATGTTTGAATCTTCAACGCATGGTAACGTCAAATTTATACTGCTCTATATAGCATTCCAATTTGAAAATATACTCAATATCATCAGGTTCAACATCGTCGCATAACAAAGGCCATCACTTGTACTTGAATAGATTGCTTCTCGCACACTCAGTTTGAAACAAAACCAAAAGAAATACTGGTTGGGCAGTTATTTTTATGACTACGGTGGCTTGCTAATGGTAACGATCTAGGTACAAATTACAAGTTATTTACATATACGTTAGGTTAGGAGACACATATTTCAGAATGTCACCAGCGACAAGGGATTTGGTCGGTAATCTAAGACTCGTAACTATTTCATCATTATGTATAAAAATATGTTATTATACGTCGTAGTTAAATCGTTTGTTTTATGGATAATCTCTACATATGTATTAGTTATTTGTACGATCAATATTCGGTAGGCATTTAACGCATCACAATGGCAGTTTTATTTAGGTGTATGTTTAATTACGACAAGGTAAGTTGGTAGTTGGGGAAACTTTATAATGGTAATAAGAGAACTCTTTCAAAAAGGGTACCCCATAATATTTGCTTGTTAAGTACTTTATGTAGGACTACAGTTATGTTCTTAAATCTGCGATCAAAATTGTCTCTTGGTATATACAATACTCTAAATAGTAGTTAGTTCATATCGATTGAGCCAATATTTTATAAAGCCACTTTAACCAGTCCTTGTGCAAGATGTTATTATAATATAATAAATGCTTGCCTAAACGTTGATACTAGCAAGGAAAATTCCGGTTGTTTCCAATCTTCTGTATGGTCCCGGACGTAGCAAAGTTACGGACAGTGGTCAACAAAATGTTGTTGATTTCATCTATACGTTGTCACCGAAATCCAGACGGAAGTATCCACTATACCAGTGTTTTTCAACCGGTTGATCGCGACTCCCTGGGGGATCGCCAAGCTACCTAGGGGGTCGCGAAACTTCTTTAGGGGGTAGCGGAAGCTTCTTTAAGAGATTTTTTGGGGGTCGTGGTTATGGTCTAAAGGTGTCAATACAAAATCCCTGGTAGGTGCCGCGAAAGGTCGGGGGGTCGCGACCACTGCAAGGGGGTCGCGTCATGGAAAAGGTTGAAAAACACTGCACTATACTAACACATTAATTACGACACAATAATCATCAGAGATCTTATAATTACAGTTAAATGTGTTCAAGTGTAAAACACACGTGTAGTAATAGTGCAAATCTAAGTTTTCTTATTCAATAACGTTGAAACATAGCTTTACTACAGATAATAAAAACTGGAATCATTATATGCTTCCAACATCGACTTATTTGATGACATGCACAACACCTAACACCTGTTTGACACATAGTTTCCACTAATTACCATTTGCATTACCCTAGGCAACAACAGGTTAATATATTGGTGCCTAGAATTGATGAAACTTACTATGACATTTAATTTTCTCCATAGTCCGCTAATTCCTTTCGGGGCTCGCAAATCAGGTGGCAAACTTTCTTACCAAGATCGCGTTATCGCACAACGTTGATTACACAAAGTTCATATTAAATATTGACCTTATTCCCTAGCGCTGAGGTTACCTAAACATGATTATATTTAACATTTATTTTAAAAAGTTACCGAGTAAGTAACTATGAAAAATAGAGAATGATTAAACTTTTACATCGCACAGCAAACTCGTTAGCCGATGTTCGCTGGGTCAAGCAGTAGGCTAGGTAAAAACTTGCGTGCGTGCTATGTGGAAACGACTTTTACATATAACAAATCGGCATTTTTTTTTTTTGAAAAATATTAAACTTCATTATTTAGATATAATAAATTGATTTAATAAAATTACAGGAAAATATATAAGAAGAATGAAAGAAATCATAACAAAATATTTACAATAAAGCAACAGTTTAATTTAACAACATATTATATACAAAGAGGGCAATTTCTTTTTTAAAAGAAACTGTTTCACGCGAATATTAACTCTACTATAATACACTTTACTTTGCCATAACAGGTAACATATGACTTTAATTATAATACAAAACGTTCACAACGCTAAAATATGTATTTCTATACAATATTGCACATATTAAATATATATTGTACATTGTATACTAATTATAAATCGAAAATATTGTACATCACACCACAAATAAATTGTGTCGCATCCTCGTCAAACTTCGAGTCGAAAATAACAAACGTTCGAACAAAAATATCTAGTATCGAAAGAAACACTAATTAGAAAAATATAATAAAGCTTCAGGTTCACAGGGAACGAAAGACAAAAATATAGCTACCGCCTAAAATTATGATTTTTACAACTCGACAATATCACCTAGACGCTACATGTGACGTTTAAGACGTCGTTATAAATACCTACATGTACTATAATTATTCTCATCGAGGTGAGTTTACAGCCAGAGAGGTACCGCGTAGACCGTAACATCTGAAGACGCTCGTTACGATGGAATCATGTGTTCGAGGGACATCGCTCGTCCGCCAAAGGTAATGTAATAAATGCAAACTTCAGCGCGGAGTCGCGGGCGCAGGCGCGGCGAGTTGTGGCGGCGCGTGTCACTGTGACAGCAGTTTCTGGAGCAGCGACGCCTTAGCGGCCGCCCCGGGGGCTCCCGCGCCCTCCGCCGCCGGCCGCGTCTCATCACCGCCCGCCGCCGCCGCCGCCACCGCCGCCGCCGCCGCCGCCGCCGCCTCCGAGCCCGCCGCCGTAGTATTCTGTGTTCACCAACAAACAAACAATATTACTATATTGCCAGCAGAAATAAAAATTCAGGTTCTAGCTAAGCAAGTCTATCATAGAACTAAACTTCGGAAACCTACAGCAGAATTTGCTCATATTCGACTCTGTTGTAGTAATAAACTTTGTTTCACTTACAACTTTTCTGGTAGACATGTTTGTTTCAAGGATTATTTTATCATAAAATTGTTTACTGGACCCATAAAATCATTGTTTTGATCCTTAGAGAAAACGAATATAAAGAGAAAACTATTTGAAACGCGACTCATTGATAATAAAAGGATTTTTTAAACATGCATTGCAATTCTGGTGGCTCGCCTGATTACAGTAGGATAGAACTCGTCGATTTTAAAAAACACACAAACTTTTAGTGGAAATATTATATAGAGAAAATGCTTGCGATTGTATTAGGGGATTATTCTGTTAATTTCACAGAATGGATGTAAGAAACTTTGTTCTAACATGATGTGCGTTGTAACGAGTGCTATCACAAAACGGAGGCGCATTTAATTCAAATTTAACTATAATAAACTCTACTGAACTCAAACGAAATAATGTTAAAACTAGAAATTTTTGGAAAGCAAACAATAAGCGAACCATTGCAAAAACATACTTATAATAATACCCTCTGTATGTAGATAGGTATGAAAGTACAAGTTCATAACGCTACATAATAAATAGCATAAACCTTCACCATTGTTTACCGTATTTGGCATGCGATTCAACCCTGATATTCAAAAATAATAAGAAGCTTACGCTAAGTCACCCTACAAGCAATAATATAAACTCTCAATACCTTAACAAAATAGTTGCGACTTATGTAAGTTATGTACTTAAATGTTAAATAGAATTACTAATAATAAAAATATTATCATCAGACATCACATCACAAAAGCTTGAAAAATCTAGAAATGTACCAATTTGCTCCAACAGAGGATGTTGATTTTATTTTATGTTTACCTGTATGACTGCACCACTCATCAATGTTTGATGACATTGTAAATCTATCAAAAGTAAAATATCAATCAACTCCTTTTATTGGCATGCTTTGTCTATTGGAAATGACTTGTATCATTCGTCCCATAATTTGGCACATTTCTCATTCATAAAAAATCTGCATCTAATTAAAAATGACTATTCGATTGATAGTTGAATGAACAACACACGCAGCACAACAGACTCAATACGCAATAGTCATGTAAGTCTACAAAACATTGAAAACCGATAACGATACAGAAGTAGTGAAGCGTGTAGATTGTTTGTTGGAGCCGCTGGCTTACCGCGGTCGGTATCGAGTCCCACGGGGCGGCGGGGGACGGGGCGGCGCGTCCGCCCGCCACGCTCTCGCCACCTACGTATCGACACACGGGTACAGTGCCAGCCAGCCAAGGTGTCAACCAAATATACAGTATACTGCTGCCGATAAACTAACTAATCTCCACTAACTTAGCATGCCGCCATTCAACCTAACGCCTGGGTGATTTGAGCTTGCTGCTTTAGAATCAACATTATTTCCACATCAAAAAGTTGGAAATTAAATCCTATGATAGAAAAATGAATTGATATTAGGTTCATACACACGGTAAAATGTTTGTAGTCTAATAGCATAGCTAAATAGGATTCATCATTCAATCCAACGACGTAACGTAATATTAACATTAAAACATTTATCCATGAAATTTGATTACGCAGCTGAAAACTCAGCTATTCCGCCGATTTACACTTTCATAAGCAACAATAGATGACCAATAAAAAAAAATACAAGTGCACTCGCTCCTTATTGAGCTAAGTGTAAATCGACCCTGAAGTGTAACGTCCACCTGGTGGACGCTATGCTTCAACATTAAATGTATCTAGTGTACTGTCACAAAGTACTACTATACAGAAGGCCGCTAAATGTGTGACCCATTCTCGCGCAGCCGCTTTTTAGATTTCCGGAAACCTATTTATTCATTAGAATTAAGGACCTTAGGACCTTATAGATTCGAAAGCTCGCTACATTGCTATCCCTGCCGCTCCAGGTACATAAACAAAGTAAGCACTGTATCTTGCGTTATGGACCTCTACATAGCACCAAGGACCATATCGACATCGATAGCTCGTGAAAGAGTACTGTTACTCTCTCGCTCTATTGATTTACCGAGAGCGGAATAGATAGTGGAGTATTGAGCTGCAAAAGCGGATCGCAACACGCTTGAGCGCAGGGCAGGGTTCACTCGGCCGTCTGAACAGTGTAAGTACAATCCGTTATCTTCGAAGACGGGCCGATTTGACAGGTTGCTATCTTTCAACACTGCAATGAATTAATGAGCTGTGAAATGGGTCTGTCTTCGAAACAAATGCAGTTTGTTGGTGTATGTGCGTGGTGTCTAGGGGGGGTACTGACCAGGCGTGGGCATGTCGTAAGAGAGCAGGTCGAGGTCCTGCTGCATCTGTTGGTGCAGGTCGGGGCGCGAGGAGCGTGCTCCCACCACGGCGCGCAGCTCGTTGCGAACGTACTCCGAGGTACCGCCGCCGCCGCCTCCGCCGCCGCCGCCCGACCCGTTACCGGCACCTGCGTCAGAAACACAAATACTCAAACACTGCCTATTAGTTAGCCATAGCTGGGCCATTTCTTTGGCAGTTCAAACATGACTCGCCCTAGAGTGATGTGTGAGGCATTCGCAAGAATTCCGCCACCTCGAAACACTCCAGTTAGTAGGAGATTTGCACTACATCGTGACCTACTAGCATATTGATACATTAAAAATTCGCTGGAGATATCACGCGTAGTCCAAATCCGACTACTATTTTACTGGAGTGGTTTAAAGGGCTTGCTTGCCCACCGTAAACTGGTCTCGCGATTGCCTTATGCATCACCTAGAGCCGTTTCATATTTAAATTGGCTAAGTTCACAGCGAGTCCAGTCCCTAACCGGCTATTGACGATGGAACACATTGAATGAGAAAATGAGTGTGTACGAACATAGCGTGTTTGATCCCACGATGAAAACTCAAATACATATTTTTTTTACATTACACTGAGTTTCTGTTGTAGGTTATCGAGATTAGTTAACCGTTATTTTTAAACAGACTGATCCAAAGTCTTAGAATTATTAGGGAAGAAAAAATATTATATGAGTACATAATTTCAGTTAAATGCAAATTAAACAAGTAGGTATTTAAAAGATTGTTATAAACATACAAACAAAAAGCAGTATTTTAGATTATAGCATGCGAAGCTCTCCATTACCAAGTTAATTATTTACTAATGACTACTCGAAACAGATAAATGTTATATGTTATGAATAGTCATCAGTAGTTTAAAATATCTCTATAGCAGACAACATCGAGTATTACCCGCAAGTTATCAATACCTTTTACATTCGCCGTTTATACACTTTATGTGCACATCCTCGGTGGGATGTTTCGCCTATTTGTGTTATGTAATGAATTGACGAACACATAGGACATTATCATTAGCTTAGGTTAGAATACATATTATTATAGCATGGAAATGGATAATGAATGCACATGATTTGTTATTAGAAAGCAAATTTCTTGTTGGTCAATAATCGCATCTCGCCACCGGCTTAATATTACAGAAGACATGCGTCCGCTTAGGTACTTCGATAGGTGGCTTGCAAACGAGGAGCGGTGGTGATGGAATGATCGTGAGTCTCACCGCGTAGATGGAGGTGACAGCGCCATTTAGCTGAGTGATTAGTGAACGAGAGCATCATTGCAATAGCGACAGGCGGACTTAAAAACCTGATAATACGTAATGATAACAGACTTGCTTGACACGCTATGATTTCAGTATTATTGACAGTTGCATTGGCCGAGCAAAAGTGGCCACTTAATCATCAAGGACGTCAAGGGTCGTTTCTTTAATAACTCTCTTTACACATAATGCGCTATTGCGCGTAAGTGTAGCCTTTTCTTACGCCGTCTCAACGTACTAATTTGACAGAGAGACATCGGTGAAATTAAATGTATTTAATCGCGCGGCATAGCGCGTGAGGTTTGGTTTTAAATTGCTGAGAACGGGCTTCCGCTTTTCTGACGACTAGTCCGCCTGTCCCTTTGCACTGCGCGTGTCTGGTGAGGCTGGTTGTTTGTTTGTCGGCTGGTGATGGGCGGTCTTGGTTGTGAGTCGGCGGGTGACATACTCACAGGGCAGGCCGGGGTCGTGCAGCGGCGCATGCGCGGGGTGCGCGGGGTGCGCGGGGGGCAGACGACGCGCGAAGTCGCCGCAGTAGCCGCCGCGGTCGTCGTAGTAGCCGCCCACTGCCACACACGCCGTGTTACATCGCACTCAATGCGCACTCAACCAGAACCACTAACCTCACCTACCTATTCCGTACAATTCAGCCGGCAAAATCCTGATAATCCTGTTTCTGAACAGTCGATCTGCCTCGGCCTATTAGGTACTCGTTTTTCTTTAGAGTTGGAAAAGATCAAGTTTAATTTAGTAGCGGAAAAACTACCGTTTAAAAAGTTAAGCCAGATCTAAACATGCAAATTAGTTTTGTAATAATACAATCTAAAATTTTGAAAAAATAGATATAAAACTCTACTGTTGTAAATTCTGGTAGCTCTATAATATGTCATGCTGAAGAATAGAGGTCATGCTTTTAAAAAATCTTATAATAATTAAAAATCAGGTAAATCTTGTAATACAGTTAAATGTAAAGCATACCGTCGATATTAGCTGTTATTGGATCAGACTGGAATTTTATAAATCGATAATACCAATTCTGTAACGATATTAGCGACGAGGATGATCACATCACATTGTAAGTAACGAATCGGAAATACGACGGTCTCACTGCACATGCCTGACAATTTGAAGCGTATTTTAGACTGGTAAATTGGTTTAGAGAATATGTTCAAACGCCAGACGCAAACCATCAGACATGTGGTGCGACCACGCCGCCGTCAGGCCCGGGCCAAACGAACGTAATTTATGTAAGAACCTAAACTGTAAAGTGTAAAAACGCAACGTAAACTACGTTACAAAATGTGGTAGTAAAGTTGTTGATGATTTACACATAATTTGATTCGAGAAGGATCAAACCATGCTTAATTTTACAGCCAAAGTGACTGCGCTGCTCGATATTACGGTTGTTTAGCCTGGGTTTAGCTATGCCACCGTAGGACACCGCGTGGCGCCACCAAGTCGACCTCATAGCAACTTTTGCTCCTTCTTTGGAAAAACCACTTCCCTATGAACTAAATGCCCGGGTCATTCCTGTGTTCGGCACCTTTGCTAACATTCGGTCGGTTGCTGTGACTTGATGATGCCATACGGGGTTCTAGGAGTTAAGGTTGGACGATAGCAACGTGGCGGGAAATTAAAAATTTTCACAGTGTTTTACATTTTGTAGCTAAACTGAGCTCTTTTTGTTTTTTCTAAAGCACTAACCCGTGCTAGGGAATAATTTAAACATTTATAATAAGTTGAAAAAATTCACTCGGGACAGGACTTGAACCCGCAACCAACCGGTTCAAGTCCTGTCCCGAGTGAATTTTTTCAACTTATTATTTAAATGTTTTTGTTCAGCGATTTTTCGTTCGCGGCAATAACAGCGCCACTGCTTCGTAGATTCGTTGGTTGATGGACTCACCGAGCGGCGGGCGCTGCGCGCGATGGTAGGGCGAGAGCGGGGCCTGCGGGGGCGCGTGCTGGCTGAGGGGCGGGGTGTGCAGCGCCGCGGGGCCGCTCGGGCCCCCGCCCGCGTACCCCCCGCCGCCGCCGCCGCCTCCGCCTCCCGTCTGGACGGAAACAAACAAATAACAATATAAACTCGGCCCGGTATCACACACGATGGTGGACCGTGGAACAAGGGCAAAATTGAGTGACAGAGAAAAGGGATAAATTGACGAAAATATTTGTTTACTGAGGTGAATCTTGGCGCATACTTTAAGTTAAGACGGAACGCGGGTAGCCGGCTGGTGTTAGGCATTTTTGGCCATGCGCTTTCATTGGCTAAAAGAAAAGAAGGGCCTGACCACCAAAGAGAACAGCTGCCGAGTTGATCGGCCTTCACCCCGCGAGAAACAAGGTCCGCTGGATTCTCCTTCGACGGTACGTAACTCCAAACATGACCTCTTGTAGATTCCTGTATTTCAGCCACCCGATTACCAACAAATGCCCTGAGCTGACTTGGTGATGATGATCCAAGCCAACCCAACACGATTGTCGAATCGCACCAGAATCTACAAGCGTCAAAGGTTATGGTAAGAGAAGCCTTAATCGTTTTATTGCTCGCAGGGGTAAACCACAAAGTATAACATCTGACAATGGCACTAATTTTGTTGGCGCCAGCAATGAATTGTATAAATTCCTGAAAGAATCCAACATTCCAGCTGAAATGTCACAAGAAGGCATTAAATTTAACTTTTGTCCTGCCTATTCTCCCCATTTTAATGGTATCAGCGAAGCAGCTGTCCGCTCCACTAAGTATCACTTAAAAAGACTTTTAAATTTAACGCATTTTAACTTCGAAGAAATGTCTACTTGTTTAGCTCAAATAGAATCTATTCTTAATTCTCGCCCTCTTACTCAACTTTCAACTAATCCTCTCGACTTCACTGCCCTCACTCCTGCCCATTTCCTGATTGGACGGTCGCTTACATGTATTCCTCATCCACAGGTCTTTGACGCCAACATCAACCGTCTAGACCGCTTCAGAAGAATACAACACATAAAGCAACACTTTTGGAATCGTTTCAGTCAAGAGTACGTTACCCAACTTCAACAAAAGACGAAATGGCAGCACCAAAGGGGCGAACTGAGGGCCGACATGCTTGTCCTGATCAAGGAGAAAACTCTACCACCCATGCTGTGGTCACTGGGCCGGATCGTCCAGACTTATCCGGGCAAGGATGGCATCACGCGCGTAGCAGATGTGAAGACAAAGAGAGGCACCATTCGAAGAGCATTTAATAACCTCTGCCCACTACCTATGGCATGAGTGTTGAACTCTTCAACCCCGGGAGTATGTCGGAGACATGAGGTGTGGGGGGAATCACACTCCGATTGGCCAGCAGCGGCCCAAAACCGGCCCACCGCCGCGAGAAGCCCGCCGTCCCCGCACCCCTGACGTTTCGAAAAAGAGCTCCGCACTTCTCTCTTGGACATCGTTTCTGTTAGGCCACTTACTTATCAATATTTTGTATATCCTTTTTATTTTCGGTATTAAACCAGCTTTTTATAACCATCTAATATACAGTCCACTTATTGAATTACCTAGTTAGGTTAGGACCCTAACAACACTAAAGGACGAATAAATGCTTACGAAGAAAGGAGAATAGGAATCTATGGAAATGGCCAACCAGTGGAATGGCAAAAATGCTTTGCTTGAAATTAGGAACAATCGAGTAAACTCGATACTTACACTTAGCTGCCGACTCAACATCGGATTTTGTTGCGAGGATGTGATTTTATTTGTACCATAATTTGAACCAATTTGATCTGAAACGGAGAAAAATATTGCCATTAGACAATTTTCTTTTGCATCACATCGCAGCACTTTACACAATGCAAAATGACACTTACTGGCCGGGTGATAAAGGTGATTGAAGTCTGGAGTACGCGTGAGCGCCACATTGGGAGGAGTCGCCGACACAAGCGCGTTGATAGTAGACCCTAGGTCTGCCTGCGGATTGTCAGCCGCCTGGAAACAAAAAAAATACGTTGTTATAGTAAGACCCTGGTTATGACAATTTTTGAACAACATCACAGAGAAAAAATAATTTGTTACAGGGCAAATTTAGCAATAAATGAGGTGCATCGTAACTGGCGTCCGTTTGAGTGCTCACTAGTTGGCGCCACTGTCGAATAAGTACAAAAATCCAAATACGAAAAATCAGCAAAATCACCTCACGTAATTATAATGGACGCCACTTAGGCCACCCAAAGGTCCTCTGAGATGGCTTAACGATTTACGTGCCTTCCGAGGCTCAGTAGTGGAAATAATCGTTTAACTGTTTTTTCCTTACTGTTTCACTGTTGTTTCACCATTAGGGTGCATCTGAATGAATCTGAATAATAACGAGCGCTCAGTTATTATTTCCACTAGCTGTCACCTATCCATAGACTAACCGCACCCGATGTCGCTTACCGTTGCCAATCGGTTAAGAATGACTAGTCCAACTAGGCCGTTTGCGCATGCATGTCAGCTGTCTGTGTGTGTGAGGTGGTGTGTGCGTGTGTGACTCACCTCCGGCGACACGAGCATCTGCTGCGAGCGCTGCATCTGCAGCAGGCGCGCTCGCTGCTGCTCGCCGAGCGCCCGAGCGCGCGCGCCGTCCGCCTCGCCGCGCTCGCGCCCGCCGCTCGACGGAGCTCTGTGTGTCCAGCCGACTGTCTGTGTGTGTGTGTGTGACTCACCTCCGGCGACACGAGCATCTGCTGCGAGCGCTGCATCTGCAGCAGGCGCGCTCGCTGCTGCTCGCCGAGCGCCCGAGCGCGCGCGCCGTCCGCCTCGCCGCGCTCGCGCCCGCCGCTCGACGCGGAGCTCTGCGGCGACGCGTTGCTCAACGTGTAGAGTCCGCTGCTCATGCTGCATGAACCCTGTGTGACAATACAACACGATTAGCTTCGAAAATTTTAATGGAAGAGGCGTGCTGATAGAAGAAAGTCGTGACTCAGAGACATCAGGGCATGAACGGAGCTAGCCAGCGTTGAACATCTATTTCGCTTGTCAAGAAACAGAAAAGAATATAGAGAGCCGATGGCCAACCTCCATCAGTATCCACTAGCACGCCAAGAAGAAGCAACAAAAATAACACTCAAGCCTATTATATCTATTGTAGACGGTATGCTAGGGGGCTACGGCGCCCGTGTCAATACCCGGTTTGGCGCGTAACGACCCAATATAACTAAGTATCACCTTGAAAATTATTTCATTTAATTTAATAAGCTTATTTCATAAATTCTTAAATCCTGAGTAATATCCCTATCGGGATGAGCCCTATGTTCCTGATTAGGGATGATAGGAACTGATGATGATGATACTATCCGGTAGCTTTTCAATGTCGTTGGGACCGTTCTTAGGTCATAAATTTGTTATCAAATGGAATATGGAAGGGAATTGTACATACCGGACTTTGTACAGGATACACGGGAGGGGCGCTGGGACTAGACGGAACTGGACTCTTGGAGACCTTCTCGCATTGCATCAGGCTTTGCCTGATAGCATTTATAACAGCGTCCTCCTCTTTGATACTCTGTAAAGGGAAATGAACAACATGTTTAGAATATCGAGGTCAGGTGACGATCATGTAACTAGTACAAGGATAGAATCGAATTTAAGTTGCAAATTGAATGAGACGCCGACGTCAAACCTAGATAGAGTGCAAACTGAATAACTAGTAGTAAAACATAAAAAGTCTGTTAAAAGCCATATGAGGACCGAAAAATCTGGGCTGGGAATCTGCCTTTGACCTGCAGTGGGCACATCATCACTGACTTATGATTTAAATCCGAGCCTGAGTTGAAGTTACAAAATCAGCTGGCTTCTAAAACTAATCTAAGAGCCCTATGTCCCATTGCACAAACTGAATAACTAATAGTGAAACAAAGTAAGTAAAAGACAAAGTAACTTTGAAAACGAATCTAAGATCGCAATGTCCCTGACTAGGGATGGACAGGAAAAGATGATTTTGCTTGAATAATCTTACTGGCGTATACTCGGGTCTCGTTTGAAGTAGTCTCTCGGGTCACATAACTTGTAGTGAACAGTAATAAGTCAAAGCGAGTAAGTTTGACTTCTGATTTTAGTCTGAGCAGTTACAAAATCAGCCGGCTTGGAAAACTAAGATCGCAATGTCCTTGACTGGGGATGACAGGAAATAATGATGATAGAGATATAAATGAATATGTTGTATGAATAATGGTGATCTACACTAATATTATAAAGAGGAAAAGTTTGTAAGTATGTAGGGGGTAATCTCCAAAACTACTCATCAGATTTTAATCATTCTTTCACCAATGGGAAGCTACGTTATCTCTGAGTGCTATAGGCTATTTTTATTGTGATTACGGGAAAAAAATCAATTAGTCAGCACGGTCAAAGTCGCGGGCAAAAGCTAGTGGTGATATAAATGAAGTGGTTGAATCTTACCGGCGTATACTCGGGTCTCATTTGTCTGTTCTCCATGCCCATGAGGCCCGACACGTCGTTGCTGGAGCGGTCAGAGTCTGACAGAGTGTCGATGACCGCGTCGAGTATATCCGACAGCGCCTGGTCATTGGGCGCTTCCTGACCGCTTTGGGGCCGCGTGTTGCCGCTTCTGTGGAAATGGGACGTTCATAAGGAAAATGGACATCGTAAGATAGTTGCTTGGATGACTTGGCATGTCTTTCTTGCATCGATATGATCATTGCTGATGGCTGATCATAATATAATTTGGAGTATAATTTATTTATCGTGAGATGCGTCGCTATTTGTTCCATTCCGCGGCTAAGTTTAAAGTATGGTGGGCGTTTCTATAGGTTATGGATCGCGTTCGCTTTGTTAAGGCCCAGGTCTAGGCACACCAGCACCAACCCAATGAAAAAAAAAATCTACGAATAAATCCCGACGCCGCCAAAAGTGGCCGTTTTTGGCGGCGGCGGGATTTATTCGTAGGTTCTAGGATTTGGAATCTAGATCTTAGGTTCTAAAAATAGTTAAGCCAAGGGATTCGCATTTAACATCTCGCAAGAAACGCATCCAAAAAGACGATATTATGATTTTCTTTTCCTTGGCTAGTGGTGCCTTCCCCTACAAAATAAGAGTGTTCGTAACTTACTGTTGTTGTTGTTGTTGTTGGTGCTGCTGTTGTTGTTGGTGCTGTTGCTGTTGCTGGTTGTAGATGTGATGCGGCGTCGTGTTCCCGTAATGTATGGGCGGGGGCTGTTGCGGGGGCGGCGCGGGCGGCGCGGGGGGCGGGTAAGACACGCGACCGCCCGTCTGCAGCACCATCTGCAGGTGCGACTGCTGCGACTGCTGCGACTGGTGCGACTGGTGCGACTGGTGCATGTTCGCCTGGGTGCACTCCGGGTTCGCAGCGGAGACGGTCGGCCCGCCGTTCACGGCGTTCGCTCGCGGGCTGAAGTGGAAACGTGGATGTTTAGTAACAATGGCGCATTCAAATAGACCTACCCAGAAATGTGTATAAACTAGTGGTTCGCCCCGAACTGTGAACTCGCGACCCCATATAAACTTGACAACCCCATATCTCGGCAACCCCTCGACCGATTTGGCTCATGTTCGAACTTAAAAATTATTTTAATTTCATTTACCCGCCTACCAAATTTCATAACGATCCGACGAAATTTACTCAAGTTATCGTCGAACGAACATTCATACATACAAACATAAATACAAACATACATACATACATACAAACGCCGGATTGTTCCAGTAGACTCGGAGAACTTCGCTCGCTTCCCTCGCTCGTTCAATAAATAGCGTGTAACAAGTAGAGTTTCGGATGATACTCGGCAAAACTTAAGTGGTAATGTCGATAGCGAACTTGATTATCAATGAGTGACGCATCCAAACCAGTAGGTGTATAAGTAAGTAACAATAGTGAAGAGCGCCATCTTGAGCTACATGCGTAAAATAAAGCAAGAAGGCGCTGGATGACTCGACGCGGGACGACTTTTTTTCGCTCGTCGATGCGTTGCGCTAACCGACGCAGACTCATGTTTCGTCCGTCATGTCAGCAAAAACTCCGCTCTCTGCACTCATATTTGAACGAGCGAGCGAAGTTCTCCGAGTCTACTGGAACAATCCGGCGTTTGTATGTTTGTATGTATGTATGTATGTATGTATGTATGTATGTATGTATGAATGTTCGTTCGACGATAACGTGAGTAAATGAAGTCGGATCGTCATGAAATTTGGTAGGCGGGTAAATGAGGCAAAGAGAATTTTTAAGTTTGAACATGAGCCAAATCGGTCGAGGGGTTGCTGAGATATAGGGTCGCGAGTTCAAAGTTCGGGGCGAATCACTAGTCTAATACGATTTACCGACATCTGAGGCCACGAATGAGGCACAACACTACTTCCGAAACCTTGCCGAAGCTGAGTCAGTGGGAGTCAGTTAGAGAGAGAGAGAGGTGCGGGTACTCACTGCTGTGTGAGCAGGTTAGAGAGCGAGGAGATGAGCCGCGGCTGCTGGTGCGGGTGCTGGTGCGGGTGGTGCAGCGGGCGCGGCGGCCCGAAGGCGCGCTGCTGCTGGCTCGGCGGCGGGAGCGGCGCGGCCTGCTGCCGCTTCAGCAGCGAGACGAGGATCTGGTTCTTCTGGCAGAGCGAGCTCATACCGGGGCCCGAGGTCGCGGTCGACGGCGTCGTCGACGAGGACGCCACCGGGACTGCGGTCGATGACACCTGCACGAGAAAGAAACAAACTTGGGCCGGGAACATACGTGTGACGTTTCCTTCTGTTCGACGGATCAGAAAATCGGATGTGTGTTCCCGGCCTAAGAGGTGATAGTCGCAAAAATTTACCCGTGCTTTAGGTTAGGATAAGGCCGGGAACACACATCCGATCCGATGTTCACACAAATGTCTGTCGGACCAGTCTATCGGATGGAAAGTCGGGTGTGTGTTTCCGGCCATTGTCTCTTTTTTAACGTTTTTTATTCAATAAAGAAACTTTTATTTGTGTTTGTATTTTAGATGCTATATACAGCGTCCAGTGAACTCACACTAGAACAAAGAGTGGTTTTGTTGTTTAGAAAATACATTCCTTGGAACGGTTGAGGAGACCTATTGTTAACCCTAAGTTTATTAGAGTAAAGGGGTTGCATAAGACGTACCATTTGAGTTTCAGGCGTCAATCGTTTGACCGAGCTGGGTATCTTGGAGTCCTCAAACTTGCGCTTGACCCCGCTGGCGAGCCGCTCCAGGTAGTTGTCGGAGTCCTGCGAGCGACCGTTGCTCGCCGGCCCGTTGCTCGACAGCAGCTGCGTCAGCAGAGCGCTCTGTCCCTGCGACGAGCGACCCTCCATCGAACTCCGCCGGTGGCCGTCCCCGTCCTCGTCCGTCTTCTCGTTTAATATCTGCTAAATAACAAAATTTAATGTGAGCGTATGACAAACGAAATGCTCCAAATCGGGGCGATCGTTCGCGTGCGGAACGTTCGCAAGTCTCGTGAGGCAGCAATGCAGTGGAACTACTAGCGGAGTAGGTAATGTTTGTTTGTAGTGAACTGACCCTCAACAACATGTCGGCCGCGGGCGCGGGCGCGGGCGGGGGCGCGGGCGCGGGGGGCGGCCGCGAGTGCAGCGCGGGCGACAGCGGGGTGTGCGGTGTGAGCGGGGTGAGCGGCGTGTGCGGCGCAGACTCGCCGCCGGCGCCGCCGGACGCCTCCTCGTCGTCCTGCTTCAGTAGATCCTTCAGTATACGGTTATTGGTCCCTACCTCGGCACTGGGCTTGGTATTGCTGGAGAGCAAGGTCCGCAGACGGTTGGTTTCCTCGGGCGGCGGCGGTGCGGGCGCGGGGTCAGCCCCGCCGGGGGTCTGCGGCGTGCGCGGCGTGGACGGGCCCGAGGAGGTGTTGTCTTTCCTGTCCTCCGACATCTCACCCAACGGCATCGACCACGGTTCCAGGTCGAAGTCGTTTAACGAAAATTGCGAGTCCCCGGGACTGATCGGAGAGCGGTATCTTTCACTGTTGGAGGACTCGCCGTTGACGGCCGATGAGGTCAGCAGCGGCCCGCCCACGGAGGGCGGCGCCGGGCTCGTGTTCAATTCTATAATGCTCGGTTCGTCGTCGCTCAGTATCGAGTGAGTCGCCATTATAAAGTCCTGTTCCCCCGAGGAGGGTTCCGCCGGGAAAAGTCGCGAGCGCGCACTGACTCTAACCCACGGTTTGGCCGCACTGACTCGCAAACGGTACGGCGAACTGGTGGGGGGCGTAGTTGGCTCGCAAGCGGTCTCCTGTAGATGCGACACGGCAAAGTGACGGTCGGCACTTTCAACAAGGTCCAAGTAACACTTTCCCACGAGGGATTGAGAGTTTACAGAGTTCTCCAAACCACTTAAATCACAAGCTGAAACAAAAAATTTACATTTTATCACGAGGTCATGTGAATATTAAAGTGTCAACAGGGTATTTGGAATAACGAAAAATACTGTATAAAGGAAGCTGTACTATATCTGTAGTGTCAGATTGTTCATTTAGATGTCTACGTTCACTTAGTAAATAGTTTTTTTTTTCTTTCATTCCTTATACCACACAGCACAACCGGAATGGATGGTTCAGTCTTCAAGAAGCTGAATGAAAGGCAGAAATTAACGGAAATTTCTGTACACGAGTGTCTCCCCAGAGCCCTCGAATATTGTCTACACTTGCTGTAGACGTAGAGATAATGTAGGAAAATGCAGACAAAAGGCGAGTACACGGCTGCCATCTTAGTCCAGGGGGATATAAAAATATAGGCCTGTGCGTACTTAATGAGATAATTTATGCAGCGTGCAGTGGCAACTTAACTCGCACTAAAAACCCGCGGACCGATGAGAATAAATCGGTGCCTCTGCTTATCTTTTGAAGATGTGGGCAAGGGGATGCTATGAAAACTTTGATTTCATTATGGCATATAGCACTCTTTGTTGTCATTCCTGTGTGCTAGGCCAGGTAAAAAGTAATCTTACTTAGTAGCCTGTACAATTACATGTCCCACTAGCTGGGCAAAGGCCTATATGTAACTTTGAAATAAATTTTAGTCATAGGTATATGCCCGCACCGGGATTCGAACCTGGGTCTCTCGCTTCCGAGTCCATTGTTCTACCCACTAGACCACCACCGCTAGGCCAGGTACTCACACAATATGGTGTAGTCGGTGTCCAGTCTGAAGACGAGGTGGTCGGAGATGTTGGCGGCGATGGCGGGCGGGGCACGGTTGATCGGTAGCAGATCGGCCGACGCGTCCTCGCGGCGCCGGATGACGCACATGACGGAGCCGGCCGCCTCCGACGAGCCGCGCACGGCCGCCGCGTCGATCAGCGTCTCCACGTATCTGCTGCAATGTGCAACACAGACAGACAAGTCAGGTTGACTGACTAAGGTCCACTTGCGTCAACCTGGGTTAGCCAGTTAACTCTGAGTTAACGTCAAATTTTTTTATGGAAATGTCAAATTAACTCAGTTGGCTAACCCAGACTGCCGCAAGTCTGCTTTATGCCCGCAACTTCTTCGAAAGGAAATGGCGATGGATCAGGCACCTGTCCAAATAAGGACTGACGTGGCGAGCGACGGGAGGGCCGCCCCCTTGAGGCGCTCAGTTGAGAAAGAGGCTGAGGACTCGGCTGGAAGGAGCCAGAGGCTGCCGCGCAAAACCGCGAAAAATTGAGAGCCCTTCTTCGAGACAATATGTCCCTGATAAGGGATATTATCATCATCATCAGCCCGCAACTTCGTTAGCGTACAGGTACAGTCATTTCACACACTCACACCCCTTTATAGCCAAGCAAGAACAAGAACCAAGCCTAGGTGCAACCCAACCCACCCACCAAAGCGCTGGTTTTCCGAAATTACAGTCATTTATTATTATTTTATTTTAAAGCTGGAATAATCATAGTTAACTTCGGTGGTCAATATAACCGTTATTCGAGCAGTTATTGCAAATCATTAAAAGGTGATATGTTCCAACCTACAAGCGCAATCGACCATTCCATCTTAAAAGAGCAAAGAATAGTTATAGTTGAGCAGCTTGTTCAACAATGATACAAAGATACGATTGCAATATCCACCACCCGTAATATGTCTTGTAGCCAGGGCCGTCAGCATAGACTAACAGACAGTTTATCTTTATGCACGGTTTGATGAAATATCTACAAAAAAAGTTGGAGGTCGCGTTGCCTGGCTGTTAGACCGTCGGTAAGGCTAATCGGCTATGAGAAATTAAAAGTAGGTTGTAGATTCGTTATTTTTCTGACTAAACGTGAGGACAGGTAGATACAGTATGCTCATGAATTATTATGTCAACAAGGTATTCGGGTACGATTATATTTAAAGCCTCTTTCAACTAATTTAAAACACATTCTCCCATAATAATTTCAAATTTAAAAAAAAAACTATAATAAGATCCCATGGTAGAAAAAAACTTAAAACTGCACGCTAATCCAACGCATCTCTTGCGCTACCACGCGCGCTATTTCAAGTTTAAATCTAGTCAAGATCTGTAGTGCATTGAATATTACATTTCATAATAAGGGAAATTGAAAATAATAATTTACCTAGGAGCGTTGATCCCATTAGTCTTGATAATAAGTTTGACTTGAACCGCTTGGAACTTGTCGACGTCGCGCGTGCCCCAGGCGAACGTCTGAATGTTCCTCAACAACGGCCGTATCTTTGAGTGGTCGTTCGCGTGCAACAACGAGTAGATCGACTTTTTGTACAACTCGCTTCTATCTTGAAAAATTAGATCTTTGATGTTTTCAGTGACGCATTCGATTTCACCATTGGCATTTATCTCTAACAAGACCCAGCCGAGGTTACTCGTGTAATGCTTGAGAGCCTGGGGGAAGAAAATTATAGATTAAGGAAAAGGAAACATCAAAACAAACCTCTTTCAACATAAAATTCTTCGAACTTTACAATATTCTTTTAGATTAAGTAACTGCCTGATTGCATATACGAGCATTTTGGCGCCTAACAGGTACTGTTGTAATCATCCATAATCTTTAGAAGTAAGTTTACATGAATATCGGGGTAAATGTTGAAAATAATTAAAAAATATATAAAAAAAAACTCCTCATTAAGCGTGATATGGGTTCAGATATAACAATCGATGTAAATAAGGAAGAAGATGGTTACCTCGATGAGGGTGGTGAGCTCCGTGTAGTGCAGCGGCTGCGGTTGCGGCTGCGTGGAGCTAACCTCGCCACCCTGTAGCGGCGGCTGCGGCAGGGCCGGCAGCGACTGCTGGCGCGCGGGGCACTCGACGGGGCACTCGCGGCGCCGCTTCAGCACCTCCTGGATCTGCCGAGTGGCCTCGCGGACTATCCCGTTCTTGTCCGGCTGCTTGACCTCGGCCAGACACGTGCCCAGGAGCTCCTCGAGCTGGTTTATCGTCTCGTTCTCGAGCTCGCGGCGACGCTTCTCGTTGTGACACTTGTTTCTGAAATGTCCCGCGGTGTTTTTATTAATATACAATTCAAGCATGCGTTTGTTTCGTTGATTTTCATCATAAAAAACCCGGCCATGTGCGAGTCGGACTCGCTCACCGAGGGTTCCTTACAAACTTGTAAAGAGGATTTTTTTTTTTGTTCTAGATGACATTGCTTCTTGCCCAATTTCATGATTGTAGGACAACGTTCCCGAACGGAATATGCTGCAAATTGCGTAAACTTAGAAGCTTGATTTTTTCACAGCACCAAGGGATTGCAGCCCTGATTATTTCATATTAATTTAAGACGGACAACGAAGTGATCATAATATAATGTCCCCGTTTTCCCTTTTTGGTACGGATCGCTAAAAAGATTGCGAGATTAGGGAAAACGTGGGACCGATGAGAATAAATCGGTGTCTCTGCTTATTTTTTAAAGATGTGGGCGAGGGGATGATGCTATGAAACTTTCATTTTATTATGTCATGTAACACTCTGTGTTAGAATCAGAGAATCCGAATCCGCAATCAAAGCTAAAAGTAGTTAAAAATAATAATAATAAAACATACTGTTTAATTAAATGGACGGAACAACAAGCAAATACTACATTGACTGACGAACACGTTGAATGTTTCGCCAGGTTGCCTTGGTTGGAGTCAGTAATAAATATGTAAATACTAATTAAAGCTATGCGGTACAAAATTAATGCAATGTTCGTGCATACATTTTGTCTAAAAACTATTACAGAAGTGATCATATTCTGGATTATTGAAATTATATACGATGCTCAGAATTGTGAGCGTTTTATAAACGAAAAAAAGAAAAGATTAAATACAAATTAATGTCATCTGCGCGCCCTGTGCGTTGAGATAAAATGTAAGGATAAGATACAAGATAGATAGAACCAATGATACGTACAATTGAGATTGTGGTTTATGGTCTGCATTTTTTTGTTTCTTCTTATTTGACGCGGTCACGCTCATCTTGCCTTGCATCCCCCTCCATGTGTCTCCCAGTTGGAGGTCACAGGATTCGATTCTATGAACAAGCACATAGGTTTTATGAAATAAAATAACATTCGACACACATCTAAATTAAGTATTTCATGGTTTCGATCAGAGTACACAAAGATATCGTTTGGGAAACAAGTTTATAGTGTACACCAACATAAATAGGTATATAAGAACTACTTATATCTTACTTAATCATTAAATATATTTTCTTAGAAAGAAATCGAATCAAAATATTGATATGGACGATTAAACGGCATGTGTGCGTTTAAGTTGTGAGCCGTATTTTGTTTGTTGACACAGCTACCTATAGCACTAGGTATGTAAGTACATGTCCGTCTATCAAGGAATCGTTGTTAAGATCGACGCCACTCGTATTAAACGGCAAGCAGCGAGCAGGCTAACATGAAGCTTAGCACGAAAGAGGGACTGAGACAGCTATCAGAGCGACGCCTACCGAGGAGCCCCACTACGCAACCTCACTGCGACGACGGCGCAACCTTGAAATAATAATGTTCGGAATAACAACAACGCGCCATAAGCGTGACCAGAAATAGTATAAAAATACTTCTCTACAATATTTGGAGGCTCTGTTTGTTCCAAATGCAGACAGGAAGCGCTGTTCCTGTCTAGCAAAATAGGAGAACTGAAGCAGGAAAATGATCCTCTTTCCGAAATCATCTTACCGTACACTCGGATATCATTCAGTGTCACTTATTAACATAGCATTATATAATAAACTCAACTCGTTTATGAAATTTTTGACGTCACCGGTGTTGCGGTCCAAGCGGGTGAAAGTATGTGCCTATTGTGCGTTGGTTGTCGAGTCGAGTGCCGCGACAGAGGCGAAGGTTTCGCTTTTACAATGGTTACTCAACAGGTAATCGACGTCCGCAACGCTGCGCGACTCGTGACATTGTAGGTGGTTTTTAGCATTTACAAATTTTACACTAGGCCGTAGTATATGCAAACTTTTATTTTTCGATATTTTAGAAAATTGTCTGGTCCAAAACTTCTATTGGCTTGGCTCTAAATGATTCGGCTCAAATAGTGAAACAGATCTAAAAGAAACATTATGTACTCCATAAAATAAAAAAAAAGTGAATGATGTATGTATAGCAAAACACACTAGACTAGACTATCTAGCTCTATGTGTTGACGGCCGTTCTTTGTTTCGGGGGGTTCGCGGCGTGACTGGATGACGCATTTGTCGTTATCGGCAAGTCGGCACCGGAAGCCCAAAGCTTCGATGTTGGTACGGTCAAGGCTATTACAGTCGCCCTTGGTAATTTTGGTATTATTTGGAAGGTTTTTTACTCGAATGAGTCACTGTGTGTTATAGTTTGGTTAACATTAATGATTTCGACAAGATTTCTTTGCCATTATACGCAACAGAAATGCCTCACTGATGCGCAGGGTGCGCGGCAGCGTCAACGGTCTCCTCAGCGTCATCGCCAACAGGACTGACAGCCCAATGCTTAAGCATTGGATGTCAGTCCAAATATACAAACCTAAAGTTCCGAAATGTAAATAAATTAAATTAATACTAACACTAGAATAAGCTACCATTATAACTAACACTATGGATTCGTCCGAAATAAAAACTTTTCAATTTGAATTAATTAAATATATTGTATATCATCCTACTGACTTCAAGATCTGGACTCAAAATGATCACGAAGAGAAAATTAAGGAGGTTGAAGTATCCTTTGGTAACAATTTTGTGATGTTTGTTTCATCATTATATTTAAGAGTTATCCTCTTGTCGGTGCAGCATTCTCCATGCACTTCGATCACAGGCCAGTTTCTTTGCAGCCTGGTACGTCACGACATCCACCTTCTCTTCAATTTGGTCAAAGTAGCTTCTCCGTGGCCTTCCTAGAGGAAGAAGGTAGACCTCTCTTTCCTTCTATTATGTTGTTTATAAATTTGTCGTGACGTAGCAAGTGGCCTAGCATCTTTCCTCTTCTGCATTCTATTGTCTTCATCAACGTTCTCCTCTCCCCTACTCTTTCCAGGACTTGCTCATTTGACACTCTTTCCGTCCAAGATAACCTCTCCATTCTCCTCCAACACCACATCTCGAAAGCTTCCAGCCTTTCCCGTTCCCTCTGTGTCATCGTCCATGTTTCGCACCCTTAAAGTGCCATGGGCCATACATAGGATAGTATAATTCTCTTTCTGATGGTCTTTGATATATTTTTAGATTTTAATATACAGGGTGTTAAAAGACCGCCAACAGACCCGAAAGCCACGCATACTAGACACCAAAACAAAGTACTTTTTCGATAAATTGTTGCTGGGAAATTATTTTGGTTTTTTAGGTTATAATTTTGAAAAATATGTTATCACGCAATGGACGTGTAACGCACATAAGACATATTGCGCAAGCGTAGGTATAAGTTTATGTTACTTAAGCTTGAAGTGCCGATGTTTAGAATACATTGCGGGTTGCAATTTTAACGTCGTTATTTGAAAGAAATAGTCATAATTTTGATATGGCTTCTTGAGAAGGTATGTTAAGAACTAGATACTGAATACATTTCTGCAAAAAAAAAGTTTTGAAAAGTCCGACTTTGAACCTCATTATCTCGGAAACCGTTGATTTCCCAGGCATAGTTCCTTGGGCAAAAATGTTCCTTATTATGAGGACAATACGTGGTTTTCCGCTTTGTTGGCGGTCTTTTAACACCCTGTATATCCTTTTTTGTGGAAAGCTTGTTTCGCCATTGCAATTCTAGCTTTGATGTCTGCGGTGCATCTGGAGTCATGGGTTATTATACTGCCTAGGTATTTAAAAGATTTAACTTGCTGTATAGGAGTGTCGTTAATTTTGATGGTAGCTGTGGGTGGGGTAGGTTTCTCAGATGTAATTAGAACTTTTGTTTTATTTATATTTATTTTCAGACTGTGTTCCTTGTCAAACTCAAATTGATGTTTGTTTGTCAAACTCAAATCTTCGCTCTTACTTAACATGAAGTTCCATATTTGTTACGTTCACGTACTATCTCCAACTATTTCAGACCTTAATCTACATTCTAGCTAGACCAACTAAGTTATATGCGCAACTAGCTTTTACCCTTAACTTTGTCCATGATAACTTCGACAAAGAGTAGCCGAAATTATTCCTGTTATCAGACTTAGCACGGACGAAGTCGAGAAAGACGTTTCGGCATGAAAGAGCAAGAAATCGACCAAGAAACAAACAAATAACTACTTTTTGTTTTTTCTAAAGCACTAACCCGTGCTAGGGAACATTACATATAAATATTTATTTAGGGTAAAAATTCGCTCGGAACAAGTTAAAAGTTTTCGCAGGGTGGCATGCCGCGCCTCTCCGCCATTTTGTATTTTTCTCAAAATTGCTCTATACTATGCCACAAGCATTCGAACCCCTTTCCATTCATGGGAAAATGGAACATAAATCATTATACACTTAATTAATCTTTATTAGCGGTGTCCCAATTATACAGGGTGTCCCGAGTAAAGTTAACTGGAAGGCCATTTGCGCTATGTGAATTACCCCAAAGTATGTTCTAAGACTTTCTAAAGTCCTCACTTTTATGGGGTGAAATATAATTATTTAATGTTAGATGGCACGGGACGATCTCGAAACCTTTTCACGAGTGTTGGCAGAAGGTGGACCTAGATAGGGAAGAGTGCGAGGCCTTTGCCCAGAAGCAGTAGGACTCGCAAGAGGCTACAAAAAAATATTATTTTATACAGTGCAGCGGCCAGTGGCAGCTCCACTCACACATGATGGTGAAAGTGGCCATTCGGGATGATTTAGTGCAGGACATGTTTCGGAAATCCGCCCACCGGACAGACATATTGTTTCCTTTAATTGGAGCAAGTAAAACCATTTATATGTCTTACTGATTTAAGAACTTTGTGAATTAATTCTTAAAACCATGTTTTCAGCAATCATCAATCAGAAAGACAACTGAAGTTAGGTTAAAAATTGCGAAGATATTAGTGTGACACACTGCAAAAAGAGTTAGGACCTTTTGTAACATGTTGTATTTTCTCACTTGAAGTCAATGTTTGGTCCACCCTGTATATTATATATTTGCTCTGTTACCTGTTACATCGACGCAAAAAAAAATGGCTGTTTAAACGATCTTTTTTACCATAATGTTTCAACGTATTGTGTAACAAATCACGGTGCGAATAAAAAAATAAAGTGTATTTGAAAATTACCTATACTATGTAGTCGCTGAGAAGCAGCAAATGGCAGTAAAAGCAGACTAGAGATAGATTCGAGCATCAGCAGACTCATGGATCGGTAAAACATAATTCCAAACATAATTTAAAAGATCTAAGGCTCCATATGAATCAATTAAAAACTTGTCATGCATGTCTGTTACTTAATAAGTTTGTGAGAAGAGCGAAATAACACTTTCCATTCGCAACGCGCTTACGTCGTCGCCGCCCCGTCCGAGATGATCACGAAGCCTTTCGCATTCCTAATGCATATTTTAATATAATTTGAAACGCAACGTTCAGCATCCAAGCGATTATCGTCGGATAAATGGCTTCGTGTGCTTTGTTGTTTTCAATCGATATTTATTCACGCTGATTTTATAGTGGCCATATAGGCAAAGGGGTTCAGTGTGCTTATTCTGTAAAAAAAAACGCACAGTTGCTAGCCAAACCCGGTTTATTTGCAGGAAAATAGCACATCATAGAAAAAATAAATAAAAAAAGATATTTTCCGCAAATAAACCGTTTTTTTTACAGAATACAGCTGAGCAGCAGACAGTTCCACCGTATAGCATTTTAAATAGTATGGAGCTCACCGAACTAAGGAGCTCGATATCGCGCGATACTATGCTCTCTCTTCCTAGACTGGCATAGGCAGCAGCAAATAAACCTCAATATACCAAGTCAATCGTGCAAAAAAAATCCTGAATGTCCAGTGAAAAAAGCCCTCACCAGTAAAGTCACAAAATGTTCAGGGTGCATACAGTTACAGTGCATATCAACCAAGGCATCCATAACGTAATCATCAAATTGAAATGACATCACAATACGCACACGAATTATACTTTTACCTACCTAGGTACTATGTAGATACTTAGTAATTTTCAGCATGACCATACGTGTCATTCAAGGTACAACACAAATGCCGCACGAAATGCGATAAAACAAGAAAAATATGTTGTTTTATAGCTATTTATATGATATGCGCGTCGCCTACCTCAACCGCACTGCACTGGGCCCACAGTCCATGTTGTTCAAAGCTAACCATGTAGATATTTTCTATTCATCATACGAGTTTTCCACATAATGAAGATGAAGCAGATAAAGATTTAAATTAGGTACCTTTGGATTGCTACATCAATATCGAGGAATGACACAACAAGATCATCAACGTCAGATTCCGGCGTCATTGGCGGCGGCACACTAGCTGATGGAGCCGTGGCTCCGGCGACGGACTGACCTCCGTTGTTGAGGCCAGATTCTGGCTGCACCATAGGCAGCATTGCTTACAGAGCGACACACTGTGAACCACCTTCACAAATGTCTCCTCGGATTAAACTTGGACACCGATTGTAGAGGCGTCTCATAAACACACACTGCATTGCGCCACGATTTTCGCGACAGTCGGTATTCCCACGTTATTCCGATTTGTACGCAACTATGCACAGAGAATCTTTAAATTTCACCAATAATTCACTTGAAAACACAGTAATTACGATTAATCACAGACCTGCATAGAGTTTATTACGTCTTGACATTGCGAATTTCATCAATATCCGTGCGAAACGTTCGCTATAAAACGACGATGAAAGTCAACTGAAAGACGAGACGTACATATACATGTATCCTTTTCTGTCGCTCGCTGCTTCACAAATTATCAACACGCGACTCCGACTCGAGGGCCGCAGTCCGATAAGCAAGAACCATATTGCCGATACAGTCACACCAGTGTCCTACGTATCTCATGACATTCGACTCGATCCTGCTCTACGCCAACTGAATAGGTGGGCAGAAAACTGGTTGCCGAAACTTGCCGATCAGACCCGAATAAAAACGAACGCCTTGATAGGTACAGGTAGAAAAAATATTTTTGCTCGCTCATTAGGTCCACTTGTTGAGATAGAAATGTCTATAATAGAAATAATGTACAATAATGCTATGCTTGCGCAGGCAAACATATTATTTAATTGAGTTTGAAGCGCAATTATAAATAATTTGTTTTCCTTTTTCATTTCGTTTTCGCTGGGAATGTATTGATAAACAGCTTTAACGATTTCTCTACAGACCTACAAGATGCACGCCCACAATCTGTCTCTCGTGTTGCTCTCTTCATCTAACAAAGGACCCTCTGCATTTATCAAACATTAAACATTATTTAAACAACAGCCTGGAATTAAATAACTTCAATCTATAACTTCAATAGAGTAAGCAAAATGCCGATTTCACTGCACTCTCAATCGAACGACAACTTTGTAGCGAGCATGAAAGTGAGGCATTTGTGTCAAGTGCACTATTTAGATAACAAGGTCACTATCATTTATTATTGCATGACTGTAATGTATATTAGTAACTGATAGATTTTTGGTTCTACAATTTACTTTCTACAAAGCTTTTGTTTTTGCTTTGTGGGATCTGATTTGAACTGAGGGTCTATTGTTTAAAAACAGCCGCATAGTTGAATTATTGGTTTATTTACTCAAAAATAACCGCTATTGAAATGAAAAAAATAAAAGACATTTGCATACAGGATTATTTATGGTGCTTAACTTTAGAGAAAACATACACTGATTGTATTTATTTAGTAATCCTACGTAAGTCACAGAATACCTACAATGTTGAATTTGAAAATATTGCTTGTTTACGTGAATTTAGGTCCTGCCGTACCTACTTTACTTTAGGAATTTGATCTGTTATAATCAATACAAACAACTTGCACTTCTTTATCATCCGCTGTGTACTACAATTCCAAGTACCTTTCTGTGTAACATAATGTAGAGATCGTCTAAACTAAAACTGCGTGCCGTTACCGTAATGTTCGCACATAACCGCTTGTGCATTTTATTAAAAAAATGTGGTTTGCTACAGATATTTACCCTAGGCACCCTAAAACATTACAAGATTCGTGATAAAAGGTCAGGCTCGCCAAGAAACTCTTTTTAACGCCAGAATCTGATGCAAATGTAATTGTGTAAACATGATAAAAATGCAAGTGACTGAATGGTAGTCAGTCGGCAAGCGAGAGGAAGAGTAAAGCGGCGCGTGCAGATATCGGTGCAGGCAGGCGGCCCCGCGGATCTGTGTCAGTGGGTCACGGCAATGACGTGGCAGTCGTGGCACACGGCCGCGGCGAGTCGCGCGGCCCGCACTTCATTCTAATTCCGCTTCGGCGTTGTCTGACGACTCACTACACTACTGCCCTAGGTCGCAACTGACTCGGGCGGTGTGCATACGCACTGTCATGCATGTGAGGAGAGCTGCTACGCTACTCTATACTCCACTTCAGTAAAACTATGCGTTCAAATAGCTTGCAACACAAAAGGTATCCGTAAATACAACAATGCATGAATCATGCATGATGCCAGAGTTAATAAAACTCAAGCGAAGTCCCTCCTTCACCCAAATCTTCTCTTATTGTTGGGATTAAGCACTTGCAGTCATGACTTTTATGACAAAATTGCATAGCTTCATTTGGTTCTGTTGAAGTTAATTATTTGAAAATATGTCTTTTATTTTCATTGTCATTTTTAATAGTGCCATCAGTGTCTATTGCAGTATCGGTTGAGAAGTATGAATTAATCTGAATTCGAGTACTATTACCTAAAATTAATTAGTTTTTCCGTAGAATGCCTTTGCTATAAATCTTTACCGTAGCCCTCACTTTACGTGCCGTCTCCCAAACTGAATGTTGGTGGTCAATTTGGCTATCTCGCATTAGGAAACAAGTTCTTCAAATCATAAGTCACTGCTGAATCAGAGCCTATGTATATTCCTTTCCAATAATGGGAAAATCCACTTTACGCAGGGGGACTGATGAAGATTACGAGCTGACATCGGTTGACGACCCTCTAGCTAGCGTCATTAATTCTCAGAGAAACACCAGTGGTTTTATAATCACTAGGTAGCGCTGTTATCGCGGAACACAGGTTGCAGCAACACCAGGATCGATTAAGACGCCGTACTCGCCAAAAGTGGCCACTTTTGGCGAGAATCGATTGCATTCTTAAGTTCTAGGATCTGGAATCCAAACCTTAGGTCCTAAAAATAGTTAAGCCTCGCGTTGAGAAATCGCAGGAGCGTTTTATGCTAAAAACGCATCCAAAAAAAAAAAATGATTTTTTTTCCATTGGCGGCACTAGTTGTGAGACGTATTTCACCTTAACTGCGCGATAGTCTCGATTCTGGGTTTGAAGCTGACTATTCAAATACCTACAGGCCCGCATACACAGTGTTCAGATCATTCGAAGGCTAACAACTTGTCATCGTTGTAATGACTTTCTTATAAAAAAAAACAGTGTGGACTCCAGAGAATAAACACACTGCAGTCTGTTTTTAGGGTTCCGTGACCAAAGGTTGCCAGACAAAGCCTCCGCGCCGTTCGTCTGTTATGGCGGATACAAAAAAATATGATAAATAAGTAGTTTACCCGACTCATGCAAAGTTTATTGCTCTTGAAATGCATGTATTCTTATTTATAACCAATTAAAAGCCTTAATGACTGGACGAATTTTGACGAATGAGGCGAAAAAATATACAGGCCTATTGGAGTCATCAAGCTGTTCGCTAAAGTTCTATGCCGACTTACCCGCTAGTTTGACGAGTACCTACGCCCCATCAGCTTGCTTTCACAGGTCTTCAAGCTGTTCGCTAACGACCTGTAGAACAAGCTTGCTTCCGGAGTGAATTCTCGACCATGGACCACATGCATACAGTCAGGCAGCAGCGAAAGAAATGTGGAGAGTACAACCTGCCCTTATGTTTCGACTTTGTCGACTATGACTTTCGACAATGTCGAGCACTGGACATTCATCCATTCTCTCCATGCATCGCTGCAATATTGACAAGAGTTGCGGGAAAGTTGTACAGGCCCGCCAGACTGCAGGTGCGATTACACGATTAGACAGACCCTGTGAACATTAACAAGGGTGTGCGCCAGGGGGACACCATTTCGCCCAAGCTCTTAACAAATGTCCAAGAAGATATTATGAAGACTCTAGACTGGAGCGAAAAGGGTGTCCAAATGATCTCCAGATGCTCGCAGAACTGCAAGAAGCGTCCCTGGAGGTCGGTCTTAAATAAATATGGGCAAAACAAAGATCATGGCTAACCACCCAGTCACTGCACCGAACACCATTGTCGGTAACCGTCTTGTAGATGTAGGGGAAGATGGTCCGCTTTTAGGAAACTTGCCAACGTCTTTAAGTCTAAGATCCCCCATTGTCTGAAGACCAAGACATTCAACAAGTGCGTTTTGCCTATCCTCACTTATGTCGCAGAAACATGGACACTCACAAAGCAGAACGTGCATCAAATTAAAGCACCTAACCAAGTTATACGACATCGGACGAAGGTCGATGATGTTGGTGAGGTGGAGGCTTACAGTTACAAGGCTTAGGTGGAGATGGGCGGGACAATTGGCAAGGCGGGAGGATGGCAAGTGGACCAGGGCGGTAACGGAGTAGCGGCCGCGAACAGGACGACGGTAAGTGGGCAGACCAGCAGCCCGGTGGTCGGGCCGGACGAAATCACGAAGGCGACGGAGGGTCCATGGATGCGTGCAGCGAGAAACCGAGGACCATGGCGTGAAGGATCCATACAAGAACCGGGATGTGGCTGTCAAATTTCACTTACACAAATTAATAATATCTTCAGAAAAAGCGAAATTTGACAGCCGTTCGGCTCATTGTACACCTTTTCACATTTTTATTACCCCTTATAAAAATATTTATCTACCGGGAACGCACAGAATCGTTTGATGGCACTGCTAAATAGAGTGACGCACAGACGCGACGACGGTGGCACCCGGCGTGACGCGCATACGTGCCCCTGGCACTGTTCGAAGTGATACCTATACGCACTATTGCGTCATGTGAGGCACTGGAGAATAGTATAAAATAAGGCACCCGTGCAAAAACGGCCGGCAGTCAATGCACTAAAGTTAGATACAAGGGTGCGTGGTTGCCTACATAAGCCACGTTTTAAGACAAAAACGTTACCAGCTGCTACACACCATAATGGGCAAAATAGAGGGGAAAAGAAGGCCAGGAAGGGCAGCAAGGAGGAAAATGACATGGCTGTGTAAAATCAAGGAATGGACCAGCATGAAAACCGTGGAACAATTATTCAGGACAGCCATGAACAGAGAGCGGTGCAGGGATCTGACTGCCAACCTCCAGTGATGGAGAGGCACTTCAAGGAGAAGAACTTAAATGGGTTCTGAGATACAGGGGGGTCAAATACAGCTCAAAGCCGTTCGTGTATGTAAACAGTGCACTGGCTGTGCTCTGCCGTATTGAGAACTTTTTCTGCGCAAGCTGAGCGCAACAAAAATAGCTGTTTAGCTACAAAATTAAAAAAACTTTGGAAATTGTGCATTAGACGCCCGCCACGCTACTTTCGTTAAACCTTAAGGTGGTATTTTTTTCTCAGTTTAGTTTTAAACGAGTCTAAGTAGGTTATCAGGTTCTGAAGACGTAACATGGCGCCGATAAATTCCAACATAACACGAAGCAAGCCAGAACAGAATAAGTGAAATCGATTCGGTAGTTCCAGGGGTTCCCGAGTTTTCCTTGAACATTCTACCTCCTACACACAACATGTGTAGGGAGACTACATAGCGGAAAACCACCTATTTTCCTCCCCGATGTCGACATAGCACGTGTAAACACACTTGTATTAGAGAAATCGAACTAGCTTTCATGATCAATGTTAAATTGATTTGATTACTTTCGTCATGTTATTAAATAAGTATGTTTAGATCTCACGTTTTTCAATACTTTCACGTCATGGTCTTAAATAAGTATGTTTAGATCTCACGTTTTTCAATACTTTCATGAGTTACGTTATTCAAAACATGCTTATATTTTAGATAATTTACCACAGTGATATTACCACTCTTGCGATGTAGTGCATGAGGCATATTTTGACGGAGTATGTTTGTCCAGCACCAAAAGCATCATCTACATTCTAAGTAATACTCTACGGTGGACACAGGGTGGGCCTTTTAAACATTTCCATGCCATGACGATGGTACCGGAGTTTTTTAATCGGTTGTAGGATCAATTATAAAGCCAGCCAAGTGCGAGTCGGCCTCGCGCACGAAGGGTTCCGTACCATCATCTATAAAAACGGCAAAAATCACCTTGGTTTTATGAGAGCCCCCTTAAATATTAATTTTATTCTGTTTTTTTTGTATTTGTTGTTATAGCGGCAACAGAAATACCATCATCTGTGAAAATTTAAACTGTCAACTATCACGGTTCATGACATAGGTACAGCCTGGTGACAGATGGACAGACAGACGGACGGACAGCGGAGTCTTAGTAATAGGGTCCCGTTTTGGTTTTACCCTTTTGGTACGGAACCCTAAAAACGAATAGCCAACGAAAATCGTTTACGTAATTTAGGCTCTGCGTAAACAGACGTACGTACGCACGCTTCTGAAATCATAACCCTGCTTTTGCTTCGGATGGTCGGGTAAATTAGGGTAGACACCTTCGGTTAGATACCCAACGAATACATCAAGCAATCGTTTGATGTTATTTGTGCACATGAGATAAAATTATGAGATGATACCTCGAGGGATCTCAAGTAATATACTCAAATGAAACTAATAATGAGAATATAAATGGCGTAACATATTGGTTGGGGACCTTCCATACGCAACTCAATAATAAGCACTTATAAACGCTTGTTTATCAGTCTTTACTTAAATAATAATCAAACTGAATTTTCAATCCATAACTAAAGCACTGCAAGGGCTTTAGCTTTCATTGTATTCTAATAAACTTTGTACAAGTAAAAGCTACGAAACAATCGAAATCAAAGATGAAACTTCCATGTGTTTCAATTGCCAATAAACACATGTCATAACCATACTGTGGAATATAAGTCTAGGTAGGTTTAGGCATAATAGCTTATTGTGTGTATGTATATAAAAGAATAAAGCAAGCAGTCCGCATGGAATCCCCGCAAATGCGTTGCGTCACGTGGGCGGGCGGGCGGATCGATTGGGCGGGCGGTACCCAGGCGCTTGCGCGAACTCGATCTCCTCTTATCGACCGCTTACTTTCTACCGAGCGCTTTTGGGGCAGGTTAGGCCTATGTTCAAGGGTCAAGGTCACGCTCCTTTCCCTGTTACACGTACCCACCTAATTCTGCTGTAGTAAAAGATAACGTTTTCGTATCTGACTCCTCCGAATGTTTTGTTTCAATCGCGTGTGTGCCAGTAGACTAAAAGCATCGACTAGAATAATGATGTGAATTATGATTCCTCAATTAAACCCTAAAACTAAACTGCAAACTTGACACGTGCTTTTCTAGAGATGATCATTCATTAGCAACATTCACATCTTAAGCTTGTAATGTATGTATGTACCTAAAGGCGAAGACGAGAGCAGTACTAATTACAAATTAAGTAATTAAGGAGCAAAATGATTCCAATTTATTTAGTCGTCCGTTGAAGCTTTTCCCGGGCCAAGAGCGAGCGATTGATGTGTGGTGCGCGGTAGGCGTGCGCGCCGCCCTCGGTCTCCGGATTGATCGTACCCTCTCGGTGGAAACCGAGGCACGCGGAGATGTCGCCATGGAGACCGCCCGCCGCTGCCGCCGCCGCCGTCGCAGCGTCGCCATGATAACCACACCGATCCGAAGCCGGGCGAGGATTTCGTTTTACAGCGTTATTTAAATATTTTTCATTACAAGACATTGCTCTTCTTTTTTTCAGTAAGGGAGGGTTGTTGCGATAATTACGCAACATAAACGCGCGCAAATATCCCAGATAGACATTAGAGAAAATTTTAAGAAATAAATTCACGCACTAGGTAAATTCTGAATTTCAGGGACAAAACTAATTTTACGTTCCTAATGAGGAGATCATGGATAGTTAGTCACAACCATGGGGTGACAAATATGAAAAGAAAAGATGCTTCGACTTTGACATCACTAATGGAAAATAATGATTTTTATTTTCAGAGTTCCGTACCCCAAGGGTCCAAACGGGACGCTAATACGGGAATCGCGGCGAAGATGTTCTGGCGGAACCCTTATTGTCCTAGGTACTTAGCCCTTGGTTCTAGCTAGACCCTGCGTCCTTAAAATCGTTACTACCATGATTACACGTAAGAGTACCTTGTACAAAAGAGATAATAAACAATAATTTGTTTTTTCTTTTATAGGTGGTGCTAGTTACTTCCAATGCGAAGGACTGTGCCGCGTAGGACAACCGACCGCAATGGACGTACGAGTATAGTAGGCCCATGACGACTGAAATTTAAACCCTTCGTTGAAATTGGGTTGATATCGATCAGCCATCCATCGCCCAGCGCCCGATACGTTAGACGCGATTATTCATTATAATACCCAGTAAATAATTCACGTGTTAATTTCGGAACATTTCAATCCCCAAGAAATATAATCCAATGGCGACAAAAAAGAGGCTTTGCTTTACTAAAGGTAGAGTAGAAAATGTTTTGATTGGTATTGCTTAGGTATGGGCTAGCCATGAAAAATGTAAGTTCTCGAGCTCGAGAAGTGAGAGCGTTAGCCGCCATCTTGGATTAAAGGGGTTAAAATTTGTATTTTTTTATACAGGGTGGCCCAAACATGCCAGACGTCTAGCGAAAAAATCTAGATAGCTGACACCGAGGGCTACTCGAATCACCCCCATGTATGTGCAGGCCTTTTTTGTCGTTTAGAAGTTATGAGGCTTTAAAGGTTTTTTTGTAAAAAAAATACCTATCATTCGATTTTATTTTTTAACTTTTTTTTCTTTTGGTTTTTCGGCAATATTTTTTATTCTTTAGAGTCTCAGATAAATTATCTATCACCAAAAAAATAATGATCAGCTATGGACTTTTAGAAGATACCGCAATTTTGATCCAAAGTCTAAAAATGTTGTTTTCAAGAAAACATCACTGAAATAGTTAGTATGGGGAAAAAATTAAGTAGAGGTCTGAAGGACTTTTTATTGATTTTGAAAACTTCCCCAAAGCCTCATTTTTCAGAATAATACAAAAAAACTGTCACTTTACGTCACTTTAGATACATCAAGCCTTTGTAATACAGGTTGGTCCAAACAGCCAAAAGTAAAAATGAGGCCTTTCTCCAAGGGTTATCTAAGTCACCTCCATTTATGTTCAGACATATTAGACTATTAGAGTATAAATATCTCTATTGGCTGTTTATTTATCGAAAGCGGAACAGTTTTAAATAGGAACTAGGTATCTACAGAAAGGTACTAAACAATACTTTGCATGTGCAGTATTGCGACGTAGTCTCATAATTTTAGTCTAAGGCATACTCAAAGTGTGGTACGCGAACCCTTAGGGGTTCGTCATTACCCGACTACGCGAAGCAAAAAGGAGGGTTATGATTTTAGCAGCGTATGTATGTATGTATGTATGTATGTATGTATGTATGTATGTATGTATGTTTGTGTGTTCATCTGTTCCCTCGCAGAGCCTAAACTACTCGGCCGATTTCAACAAATGAGGTGTCGTTGGATTTGTCTTAATTACCCAGGTAACATAGGATAGTTTAATTTTGAAAAAAACCAAGATGGCGGCTGTGCTGCGCCCTAAAGTGGTGGACCTAAAAATAAAAATTATCGGATACCATCGTCATGGGTATCAAATGAAAGGGCTTTAAAAGACCTTTTCAAAAATGTATAACACATGTAGCGTCAACGTAACAAATAGAACAAAAAATTCCAAAATGTGTTTTTTTTTTGCCCTTCTTGGTTCTATTCTGGGTGATCGTCCAAAATTACTTAATAAAAAGCTAAAAAAAAATAGAAGTTAAAAACTAAAACCCGACTACTAAAAGGCTTAAAACAAGACCTGTTTATCCTTAAAATAGACTCATAGATAATTAATCGTAGTCGGAGGACACCACATTCGCATTTGATAAACCGATGGCCTCCGACTACGATTAATTATCTATGAGTCTATTTTAAGGATAAACAGGTCTTGTTTTAAGCCTTTTAGTAGTCGGGTTTTAGTTTTTAACTTCTATTTTTTTGATGGTAGGGGGTACGCGAAAACAATTACGTAATGGCGGCTGGATGGCTGGCTAGCCCACGCACAGCAAGACAGGAAGAATATCCCGAACTCTCACGAAATGGGGTGAATTTTCTTTTACCCTTCGCAACGACAAACTTATGTGAGAATGGGTTTTTACATCTAGTAATGATAAAAACTAAGTACAGAAATTGACTTAATGTTGAACCAGAATTAAGATTAAAATTGTCCAAAATTGCTCCTAAAATCGACTCCATTTGCGAAAAGAAACAAGCCCATCCATCACATTAATAACATATTTATTTTGTCACGCCTTTTTGTTGCCTTTTATATAGTATACAGGGTGCACTCTAAGTCGATAGCGGAACTTTAAGTAGGCTGTCTAGTGATCACTACAAACAACTTGTACTAGGTGGCGAAAAAAATGGAGCGAAAAAATATCAGCTGTTTCATACATTTGGCGCAGTATTGAGTCGACCTTTTGTATGGAACAGCTGATATTTTTTTCGCTCCATTTTTTAATCCACCTAGTAGAAGTTGTTTGTATTGATCAGTAGATAGCCTTCTTAAAGTTTCGCTATCGACTTTGAGTGCACCCTGTAGATAGATAGATAGAGAATTTCTTATTTTCATTTTGACGGGAGTTGTGTTAGGGGTTCGCAGTAATTTGGGAACTTAAACGGGGGTACGTGGGGCCATAAGTTTGAGAAACCCTGGTCTAAGGGCTTGAGCATGACCATTCATTGAGCAGTAGTTACCACATGGACAAGGTGTTTGTCATCGCGGGCAATACGGGCTTCTATTTCTCTAGGAAATGTAATATCTGTCAGTACGCTTTTTTGCGAGATCAACTGGTTTTGATGCCGATTTCACCAAACGCTTTTGTGATTCTGATTATACTAAGTGAATTTGAGCATTTGAATAAAATTATGAGGTAAGATCATTTATTTTAAATACAGGGTGGGACTTTGAAACGGGCAGCACCATTAACTGGTTATAGCTATTTCAACTTTAAAAATATTATATGACACAACAGTAATTTTGAAAATTTTACGTCAGATTTTCTGTTTTGGGGATCAAAATCCACTTGGATTGGACCAACTAAGATTATATCAGTTGAATTTTGATTTCTAAACAGATACATTTAGAACGGCACACAAAAAAGATTTTTTACTGAAATTGAAATTGACCATTTTCCTGTAGAAGCCTTAATAGCTGCACCACCTCAAAATTCTACTCTGTATAGTGCGGGCGCGATAGAAACTGAGCAAATGAAGCAAGCTAGAAGGAACATACATACAAATAATAAAACCAACCTTGCATCTTCGTTGGCCAATACTGGCATAAAGGGATCATTGATGAGGGGGGCGCCAGCCAGCGCCGAACTCTGGCGCTCCGTGTCGGCTGTTGATTTTCTTGCAGAAGTTCGAAAAATAGATATCTGGAACAAAAATATTAGCTTTAAACTAAGCTTTTTCAGAGGAGGAAATAGATTCATTCTACTTTTGTTTTCTATGACCTTGACACGTAACTTTCTCTTTTCTATACAGAATGAGGAGGTTCAGACATTGTAATATTGGACTTCCAAGTATTAAGGCAGATGGAGAACAAAAAATTCAGGATAATTACTTTTTTAATGGCAGTTAAGCTGTGTTGAATGCTGACTGTGGAGATGAGAAAAGCCAAATCCCTACCTATTTTCAAGGGAATGGTAAAAAGCTTGTATCTCACTGGTAATTTCCAAGAAGTATCTTCTGTTGTTATCGTATTTTTTTCCGAACAAAATGTATGGGGAAAGTTTTTCGCGATATCTGTAATATCTAGTACTCAAACAAACCTTAGTTGGCTCCTCAGAGCCTTTTGATCCCTGCATGAAATAGAATAGATTGGCATTTAAAAAAACATTTTGGTATTTTAGCATTTTTTTCTCCAAAATCTGTGAATACAGTTCATAATATCTTAAAAAGTTATGGATAGTCTCCCAGGACTATTTTCCTGTAACTATGTATAACGGTTAATGTACCTACCTTTAGTGCCCCATCTCAAAAATCCACCCTGTTTAAGTAGGTTTATTATAATCCATATACAGGGTGTCCCAAAAAATAGTGTTAAGCGGAAGTCCAGAGATAAAGCACCCCCATGTATGTTCAGCGATTTTTTGACGTTTAGAAGTTATGAGGCTTTTAAGGTTTTTTTGGGAAGAATTACCTAGCATTGGTTTTTATTTTTTAACTTTTTTAGTATTAAATTTATTTATTTATTTTTTTCTTTATTGGAGTCTTAATAATAACTTATTTGATGATGTTTTCTCTAAAACGGCATTTTTGGACTTTGGATCAAAATTGCGGTGTTTTTTTATAAGTTTAAAGCTGATCATTATTTTTTGGTGATAGACTAGTTATCTAAGATTCCAAAAAAGAAAAAAAAAATTAAAAAAGTTTAATACAAAAAAAGTAAAAAAATAAAAACAATGCTAGGCAATTCTTCCCGAAAAAAACCTTTAAAGCCTCATAACTTCTAAACGTCAAAAAATCGCTGAACATACATGGGGGTGATTCGGGTACCCCTAGGGGTGCTGTGCTCTATCTCTAGACTTCCGCTTGACATAATTTTTTGGGACACCCTGTATATACATAATTATATAAGAGTACCTATATGGCTATAATAATGTTAGTTTATGTTTTGATATAATATGTAGGTTTAAAATATTGCATTTTTAATGTTTATTATTCAGTATTTGTAACTGGTATAAGACATTTCAGGGTGACCCGTTATTCAACATCAAGCGGGAACTGGTCGCTTCATTTAGAAATTAAAAGAATTTCTATGAAAATTTGGAAAATTGCCACTTTTTGAAGGCCAAAAATCCTATTGAATATCAGGGCTGAAATGGTGTCCTTCAGAATAATATTTTTAATTTTTCATGTGGAATTTAAAGTGCAGAGTGTTGTACCATTTTAAAATCTTGATAAAATGCGCCATTTCTTCAGATAACTTGGCAAGGGAAATATCTTTAGTTAGTGAATATATTTCATCAAACTAAGACTCCATCAAAATCATTTATTTTTTAATCTACTTTAGGGGTTTATTGTTGGATTTATCAGTGCAATTTGATAGCATGGTTATTAAGGATCATGTAAAAAAATATATTCAAAAATGAGAAAATAATATAGAAATAAAAAAAGAAACGCTTATAATTTCTGAACAAAGCGAAACAGATCGCTTTTCGATGAAAAAAAATTTTAGGAATTAGGAATCGCAAGACATAGGTTTTTATAATCAGAATAACATACTTTATAAAATTTTACTCAAAAAAGCTCGTAATGTGGTCATTAATTCGACAACCTTCTTTGAGCAAAGGAGGACTTGCGGGCTACTTTGATTAGGCGCCAGAAAAGTTGTATGGAATTTCATTAATGTCGTGTTTTGCGGCCAGAAAAACTGTATGAAAATCCATTAATGTCGAGTTTTGTTTCAAAAATAGAACTGAAAAGTCTGGCACAAAAAGTATTTATTTAGAATTTGGCTGTTTGGGTGCTGGCAGTCTACAAATTGCATAGAAAAAAAAAGCGCGGCCATATTGTTTTCGCCGCTTCGCGCGTTGTTCGAAGTGATTTTTTCTGTGCGTGCTGTTTTTGTTGTAAATAAAAGTGAACTCTTCAAGCAACGAATCCTCCGATTCAATGTGTTTAACAACGCCGAACATAAAAAGGAAGCGAAATAAGATATTTAAAGGTACCTATTGCCACCAAAGTCAAAGGAAAAATACAAGTTAATCTACAAAAAGTTTGCGGAATGGAAAATCAACAGAAAGTAAACTAAGACAAAAGGTAAGCTGGTTCTATTTAAATTACTCGCATAGTTTGAGTAAAGCACTATACAAGCCTTGGTCTGCAATGAGTGCGCTTCTGGCCACGCTATGATGGCCTCGAGCTTAGCTTAGCTACGCTCTCGGCCCTCAAGCTTGGTCATCATTGCAGCCCTTGCTGTCCGCGCTATAAAGGCCTCGACCTTCGGTCTCGGCCTTCATTCCAGCTTGTCCATCAAGGGCTGCAATGCTGACCACGCTGTGAAGGCCTTGCGCTGTGCTACGCTGCGCTCTGTCGGCCATCAAAAGCGCGCCAGAAACGCACCCATTAAAGACCGCGGCAGTAATGTACTAATAACACATCAAAAGGGCAGCCTTTTACGTGAATTAAACAGTTACGACTACAACTTCATTTCTTATCCCCTTTTTTTTTTTCACAGGATTTTTTGTTTTTGATGTGTCTATAAAACTGTTTGTTTCAAAATACGAATGATCCTCACTGTCAGAGTGAGGCATGTGCTCAGTTCAAACAAAGAATAAAAAAAAACAGCCAAGTGTGAGTGGGTCTTATTCATTCTCATTGAGTGGCCAGCATTCTATACATTTATTTGGGAGAAAAATGTAAAATAGGCCATATCTTCATACATTGAAAACTATAAAAAACTACAGCGTCTGGTGGCACCTTCACTCACACTAGATATGGGTGAAGAGACCTTTCGGCGCTGCAGTGCCTGGGACATTGTTGAAAACTATAAATTGCGTAAATAATTAAAAATCTGTTTAAGCTGCTAATGAAGCCCTTTCATACATTACCTGACACAATATGGTCGCCCCACTTTAAAATTTTAACCCCCCATTTCTTGTATAGGCACCCCACTTTTTGTAATATAATAAAAAAATTGCAGTTGACGGATTCCTTCCATAACATGTACTATATGCCATTGTTTCTTGCCAAATATTATGATTATAGGTCATCGGGAAGTACCCTATAGGTTTTGATTACCTTGTGCGAGGGTCAAAATATTTATTTATGAGAAAATATGCTATACAGGGTGTCCCAACAAATAGTGTCAAGCGGAAGTCCAGAGATAGAGCACCTTAGGGGTACCCGAATCAACCCCCATGTATGTTCAGCGATTTTTTGACGTTTAGAAGTTATGAGGCTTTTAAGGTTTTTTTGGGAAGAATTACCTAGCAGGGTTTTTTTTTTATTTGTATTTAACTTTTTCAATATTTTTTTTCTTTATAGAGGTCTTAGATAACTAGACTATTATAAAAAAAAGAATGATCAGCTTTAAACTTGTAAAACATACCGCAATTTTGATCCAAAGTTCAAAAATTCCATTTTAGTGAAAACACCATCAAATAAGTTAGTATGGGGAGAAAAAAAAGCAGAGGTCTGAAGGATTTTTTATTGACTTTAAAAACTTTCCTACAACTTAAACCTTCAGAATAGTACAAAAAATCTGTCACTTTATGGGCCTTTTATTCGAGTATAACCCGTGCCAAGAAACGATATATAAATGGCGGACACTCTCGCGCCCTTTCACTTTAATCATATCTCCGTCTATACTCACACGTAACATTAGCAAAGTCATTTTAGGCAGTCCTGATTAATCACCTACGCTTGGCTAATAAAACACGCCAAAATACGTTCGCCTCTTATTGATTTTTTTAATGTTTATCGAGTTATTTCAATATTGTAGTTTACGTTAAGTGTTGTTATTTGTTGAGATTTGAATTGTTTACTAAGTTTTAATATTTTTGATCTTATTTTTATAAAGATTGTTGTTTAATCACAAACCCAACGTAGAACAATTACCTTCTAAACAATAAAGAAAGCATCGTAAAACAATATTTCCTAACCAAAAATGTAAGAAAGTTTTAGGTATGAACCAAAATCGTATTTTCGTAACGTCTTTTTCAGACCTTACCATAGGTACCCGCCGCCATTTTCATATCGTTTCTCTATTGGCACGGCTTATAATTAACGGTCAAAGTTGAAAAACTGGAATTGGGAGAAATGTAATTTAGATCGTTTTTCTTTTATTTTTGTTGATTATGACAAAAACCACTGCAGAAAGGCTATAGGTCGTCTGTCACTATGATCTGCATTGGAAATTCACGGAAAAATAATAAAAAAAACGCGACAGTTATATTTTTTTTTGTATTTCTTTCTTTAATTTTTTTTTTGTAACATTTTGTCTATAAAAATAACATAAAATAAAAAAAACTTTTTTTTTAAATCAGTTGACTTTTAAAACAATTTTTTTTTCATGCAGGTTGTACTGACAAATGATTTAAGCTTGTCTCCAATGTTTTTTGTCCAAATAATGTGTGATCCTATAATGGTTCTGAAATTTTTGAAGTCCAGAACCCCAAAAACCACATCATGGTAAAGAACAGTATGTATTCTTGTGTAAATTGATAACAGCAATGCTAATGGTGAAGGAAAGCATTTAATAAGCAAATCCCTCAACATAAAAATATCCAAGATACAGTGGGCAAACTGTTGGTGACTAAGACAGATCTCTCGTTCTCTCTGAGAAAAAAGCCTTCTTTTAAAATATGAATTCATAACCACCAGGTTAGGCACAAGGATTTTCAACAACCGATTTCTTCTAAGAATATTAATGCTTGCATGATTACTCCTCCAAAGTTAGGAAATAATTGATTGGTTTTTGAACAAGCAAGCGAAGTTCTCCAAGTCTACTTGAACAATCCGGCGTTCGTATGTATGTATGTATGTATGTTTGTATATATGAATGTTCGTTCGACGATAACTTGAGTAAATTTTGTCGGATCGTCATGAAATTTGGTAGGTGGGTAAATGAGGCAAAGATAATTTTTAAGTTCGAACATGAGCCAAATCGGTCGAGAGGTTGCTGAGATGGGGTCGCGAGTTCGTAGTTTGGAGCAAACCCCTAGTATCAGAGTAGGTATGTAGTCAGTAGGTACCTACAGTGTGATTTAATAGTAAAAATAAAACACTGTTCAAATTGTTAGTGAACCTAAGTATCGTTAGTACCTAAGTTCAGGAATGTATACTTTTTCTATTTATCACCCTAAATTGCTGGTTAGTGGAGCCGCTCTGTAATGAATGACGTCATAAATTGACAGTCGTAAAACGATAAACAATGAGATGCCATGCATGTTTTAATAACACCGGATTTCACCCAGTTTGGATTTGGATTAGGAGCCAGTCAATCAATACGTACCTCAAAGGACAAGATTGATAGATGAAGATTTATGTGCTGGTTGACAGCGAAACTTCATAACATGGCGGCATTTTGTCGCAGCCGGTGTATTTACACTGAAGCGTTTGCCAAGTTATTTTACACTTGTGTTTCACTCCACACAACATTCGTTTTATAGGGATAGTGACAATTTCACACTTAGACGAATTACAATGCGTTCATATCACTCAATAATAAAGGCAAAGTGACGTAACAATCTCAACATTCACAGTCGCAGAACACAGAGGATTCCAAAAACATTGTTTTATTCGTTACAAAAAAGGAACACGGTTGGACAAAATTCTAAATGTATCATTTTGAAACTGTAGTCTTTCTTGTAGCAAAAACAATACACTACACGATTTTGACAAATAAGTTCGAAGCAATAAATTATTCCACCCGAGAACAAACGTGACACGCAGTCAGCAAAGTGAAGTGAAGCGACTTGACTTGACGCACACAATCGCACAAGGAATGAAGGAATGATCGGCCATCTTTAAAATTCATTGAAGTAGATTTCTCAACGGTGTTCCAACGGCAGTTTGCGACGAAGCAATAAACAAAAACGTTGACTGAATTGTTGAGTTACATAGGGAAGCTGATGGAAACACAACACAACACAATGTGTGTCTCTTTCGCACATCAACAAGGGCGCATTCCGTTTTGTAAAAATGTAATCAAATCGTTCCTTCCTTACAAGAGGAACCTACCTATACAGGGTGTAAAAATATTACTTTGAAAAGGGTGACCATTTCAGTCCTGAATAGTCCTGATATTCAATAGAATTTTTGGCTCTACAAAATATGGAGTAGAAATGGTGATTTTTTTGTTGTATCTTAGCTATAAGGTATTTATGATTGTATTTTTTTTAGCCTGAGGGGCTAAACAAAAACAAATCTTGTATTCATATTTAAATTTATACAGGGTGAATATATTCGGCGGAGCAGCAAGGGCACCCTGCTGAGTCCCTGCATAAATAAAATTATTTATCATTTTTTTCTTTGGCTTCATGCCTAAATTTGAAAAAAAAAAAACAATAAAAAATAAATAACAAAGCAAAAAAAAAAATCAAGCATTTCTACTCCACATTTTGTAGGGCCAAAAATCCTACTGAATATCAGGGCTGAAATGGTGTCATTCTTCAGTTTTTTTTTTAATTTTTCATTTGAAATAAAAAGTGCAAAGTTTTGTACCATTTTGAAATCTTGATTAAATGCGCCAATTTTTCAGATAACTTGCCAAGGGTAATATGATATAATTTTTTTAAATGATGGAGAGTCAAAGTTAGCGAAAATATTTTTTCAAACTAAGACTCCATCAAATTTTTTTTTAGACAACTAAAGGAGTTAACTGTTTGATTTATCAAAGTGATCCGATAACATGATTATTAAGGATAATATGAAAAAAAATCACGACAAAAAATAGAAAATATGCAACCACAGTACCTCAATATGTGGTCTAGGGTGACCATTTTCAAAATCTTCAAAAAAATGCCTATAACTTCTGAACGAAGCGACCAGCCCCCTTAGCACGCGGGCCATTTTGCCTACACTCACCTTTCACCTTAGCCACTGTTTACTGTCACCTCAGTAGTGTTAAGTGGCTAAGGTGACAGTTGAGAGTAGGCAAAATGGCCCACATGCTAAGGAGGCAGGATTTTTTTATAATTTTTCCCAGTACCATTATGATCTGCCCTTTCACCCAGTTCCCGCTTGACATTGAATTACGAGACATCCTGTTACACTATCCATCTATCTAGGTTAGGCCATTTCTAGATTATAACCCGTGTCATTAAAGAAAACATTTAGGATGAACTTCAAAACACTGGCCCTCTCGCTCTAATTAATACAGTCAAAGCGAGACAACGCTAGGTTTTCAACTCTGTCCTAAATGTTTTCTTTAATGACACGGGTTATAGATAGTAATAACTTAATAAGTATCTGATTTATACAGGGTGGTCCAAATAGGGACATCAAGATTTTTTTTTTTAGATTTCTCGCACCTAGGGCTATCCAAAATTACCCCATGTATGTTCAGCGATTTTTCGTGGTTTTGAAGTTATACAAATCCTCAGTTCTCCTTGCGGTGGTGGTCTAGTGGGTAGAACAGTGGACTCTGAAGCGAAAGGTCCTCGGTTCGATTCCCGGTGTTGGCATGTATAAAGGTGTTACAAAAGTACCTAACTCTTTTTACAGGGTGTAACCTACTGGTCAACAAGATGTCAAATCTGTAAAAAAAAGTTGAAAAAAACAATTTTTATTTTATAACCTCAAAATTGAAAGAAATTCATAACTCTTTTGTTTTTTTTATTAGCTCAAATTTAAAAATATGTTTGTGCGTGTAGGTGCATTTACATCGCTTTGAGTTGTTAAAACATTGTGAAAGTCAATGAAAACAATATTTAAAAAAATCTTTTCTCCCGCCACATCGTTCACATTTTATTAATTTAAAAATTAACGGAACGTCATAGAGTAAAAAAAATATTTATGTTGTGATCCCTATCACCGGGTGCTATTACCCTGTAAAAAGAGTTAGATACTTTTGTAACACCTTGTATATTGACTTTGTTTAATTTCAAAGTTACGTACCTACATTTGTGAATTTGTAGTAGTAATACCACTTGCTGATTGTGAAGGTAAACATCGTGAGGAAACCTGAGCGTATGAGGCATTATACCCTCAACGCAAAAATCGCCAACCCACATTGTCCACGTGTGGTGATAAGCTCGAACTCTCTTTCTGAGAGAAGGCCTTTGCCCAGCTAGTGGGACATGTACAATTGTACAGGCTACCTCTTACTTTTTTAGAAGTTATGTTTTCTTTTATCTGTTTTTACGAATTAACTTCCTGAACGTCTAAAGATAGTCATAACTTTTTTGCAGTATTATTTTTTGCACTTTTTTCTTTTGTGGCTAATCATCTTAAATCTCTCTTTCGTACGTAAAAAAATCAACTGCACAACATCCATCCAAGTTACCAAAATAAGAGTTGAAAGTAAAAATTTTAGATTCGAGTTTTACGGAGCAAACAAAAGTTTCTTAAAATACAAAATGGATGTTCTGTACTTTAAAAGTAGTTTCAAAAAATTTTGATGTTTATCAGCTTGCCAAATAGTTAAAAAAAAGTGCTCCTTACTAGGCCATTTTGTGTTGAAATTGGCTTCCAAAGGATAAGAATTTTTGTATGGCAAAAAAAATGCTATTCTTTTTAGTTATCTTTTTGGCCTAAAATGATAACAAAAACATCAAAAGCTAACAATGATTTTTGTGATTTATGTTTTATTTTTTTTAATTTTAAGACGTAGCATTTTTTTTTTCATGGTTTTATTGTAATTTTGACATTTGGTTGCATGAATAAATAAATGAAAAAGGTATTTGGTTCTTGGGTGGGTTTCTTTGAATATACAATGGTATAATTTTCATGGGTACCTATACAGGGTGTCCCAAAAAATAGTGTCAAGCGGAAGTCCACAGATAGAGCACCTCTAGGAGTACCCGAATCACCCCCATGTATGTTCAGCGATTTTATGACGTTTAGAAGTTATGAGGCTTTTAAGGTTTTTTTGGGAAGAATTACCTAGCATTGGTTTTTATTTTTTAACTTTTTTTGTATTAAACTTTTTAAATATATTTTTTCTTTATTAGAGTCTTAGATAACTAGTCTATCACTAAAAAAATTATGATCAGCTTTAAACTTGTAAAAGATACCGCAATTTTGATCCAAAGTTCAAAAATGTCGTTTTAGAGAAAACATCATCGAATAAGTTAGTATGAGGAGAAAAAAAAGTAGGGGTCTGAAGGAATTTTGATTGATTTCAAAAACTTTTCTACAACCTAAACCTTCAGAATAGCACAAAAAATCTGTCACTTTATGGGCTTTTTGTTCGAGTAATGAGCGGTCAAAGTTGAAAAACCGGAATTGTGAGAAATGTAATTAAGATCGTTTTTCTTTTATTTCTGTTGATTATGACAAAAAACACTGCAGAAAGGCTTAATGTCGTCTGTCAGTATGATCTGCATTGGAAATTCACAGAAAAATAATTTAACAAACTCGAAATTTTTTTTTTCTATATTTTTTTTTTTGTAACGTTTTGTGAAATGAATTCGATAAAAAAATAACTTTGATAAAAAATAATTTTGAGTTTATTTAATTATCTAATTTTCTTTTCGTTATTTTAATTATAAGTTATTTTTTTACCAAATTCATTGACAAAACGTTACAAAAAAAATTAATTAAAGAAAAAAAAAAAAAAAAATAAAAAAAAAATTGTCGAGTCTTTTTATAATTTTTCCGTGAATTTCCAATGCAGACCATAGTGACAGACGACATAAAGCCTATTTGCAGTGTTTTTTGTCATAATTCCGGTTTTTCAAGTTTGACTGCTAATTACTCGAATAAAAGGCCCAAAAAGTGACAGATTTTTGGTGCCATTCTGAAGGTTCAGTAAATAGGATTTTTTTTTAAATCAATCAAAATTCCTTCAGACCCCTACTTTTTTTCCTCCCCATACTAACTTATTCGATGATGTTTTCTCTAAAACGGCATTTTTGAACTTTGGATCAAAACTGCGGTGTCTTTTACAAGTTTAAAGCTGATAAGTATTTTTTTGGTGATAGACTAGTTATCTAAGACTCCAATAAAAAAAAAAAAAATTTAAAAAGTTGAATACAAAAAAAGTTAAAAAATAAAAACCAATGCTAGGTAATTCTTCTCAAAAAAACCTTAAAAGCCTCATAACTTCTAAACGTCAAAAAATCGCTGAACATACATGGGGGTGTTTCGGGTACCCCTAGGGGTGCTCTATCTCTGGACTTCCGCTTGACACTATTTTTTGGGACACCCTGTTGTATAGATGGTACTTGACACACAACACACTCTTTTGATTAACGTACATAGTCTGTTACTGTTACATACTCATTACTCATAGGTACACATATTAGGTGTATCAAGCTATAAACTTGGATATGGCCAGTCATGCTAAGCCAGCAGAATTTTGTAGATACCAATCTACATATTAGTAGTATCTATCTTATCTATTAGATTAGGTGTATTGTGCAAAAATTCAAAAAATTATACAAAGTTACACAATTTTTTCCTTTGCTTTTCTGTCACTTACTGAAATCAAATATTCAAGGTTCTTTACAAGGCATTGGCCCCTTTTTTTAAAAGTGCTTCCATATGTATTTTTGCTTTGCTGTCAAATTATAAGGCGACCCCTGTCTCCCAAGCAATTTTCTGCTGTGCTCAAAGTCGAAAACATATTTCGAAAACTAAAATGAAACTAATTTGGACTAGGGAAGAAGACTACACCATCTCCGATTGCTGATGACATTGTCCTGTTCGAGGAAAACCCTCACAAGCTTGAAGGATTGATACAAGATCTAAACAGAGAAAGTGAGAAAGTCGGACTGGCAATCAACACAGACAAAACAAAGTTATCAACAAATTCAAACCAATGGGAAATTAAAAACAATAACCAACCAATTGAATATGTGGAAGAGTACCTACATAATATCTGGGACAAAATGTCTCAAACTGATCTAACCACAAAATAAATAAAAAGAATAATGGCCAATGGAATATCGAGATGTCAAACAATGTTTGGCATGCGGGGCCAAACTTCAGGGAGTCAACTGCTCAAAACAGATTACTTTAGTTTAGCAACAAAATAGTGTTCTCTAAAATAGTGTTATAGCAGACAAACAGAAAGCTAAATGACTAACTGAGGAGAAGAATTAATTGTTACCGTTTGAATGTTTGTGATACAGGTACTTTCCTACTTTACCAATCATGAAAAACCTTGAACTCAACTTTTTATCAGGGCCATAGCCTCACAACATAGAAATTCAGATGAGCTCGGCTCGGAGATTATGAATTCAAATAATATAATATACTTACAGTAATGGATGGTTGAGAACCCGAATTACAATAGACAGAACACACAAAAATCAGTATGTAAACAAATTAATTACAACAATCTGGAGAAAAAATCACTTCACCAATCACCAATCCACCAACGTCATTTTTTTTGTTAATTTTGACTTTTTTTTAATCGGCGGCGTGCGGGAGGATCACAGAGTGACTAAAAAAACATGGTGGTGCCTCACTCACTCCTCTGCAAACGGTTGGGTGGTTGGGCCAATCAAGGTCGCCTTCCTTAATGATTATGATTATGAATATTATGATTATGATTATGCTTATGCTGCGTCCACACATGGCTTTACGACTTGGCGTTTTTGTCTTTTTGACAGCAAAACGACGATGTGTGGATGGTTTGCCTTTTTGACAAAAATGGCCAATAGCAAAAACGCGTATCCGCCTTGCTGTCGGTTTTTCAACGCACATCAAAGGAGGCAAAAAGACAAATACCGTAAATAATAAGGGCGATTCTGTCTAAAACTATTACTAATCTGACAGCACTAAAGTGACAGATAATGTACTAAAGTGACAGATAATGTACTAAAGTGACAGATAATGTACTAAAGATGACAGCTATCTGTCACTTTAGTACATTATCTGTCACTTTTAGTGCTGTCAGATTAGTATAGTTTTAGACAGAATCGCCCTTAGTGTCTAAATTCTAATTTTTAATTCAAGTCCACGGAATGACAGTTGTTACAAACTAATCTGACAGCACTAAAAGTGACAGATAATGTACTAAAGTGACAGATAGCTGTCATCTTTAGTACATTATCTGTCACTTTAGTACATTATCTGTCACTTTTAGTGCTGTCAGATTAGTATAGTTTTAGACAGAATCGCCCTTAGTTGCAAGTCAATACATCTACGCCAACATTGTTTATGCTAAGAAACATATTGCAGAATTCGATACATTAGGTAGCCATCATAATATAAATACTAGGAATAAGCACAAGCCTACAATTCCAACTCTTAGGCTTAAGAAGGCTAGAAGCTCATTTCTCGGCAACTGTATACGCTTCTATAATAAGATCCCAATCCCAACAGATATCCTAAGTTTACCAGAGGCCCGATTAAAAAAATGTGTAAGGCACACCCTGTGCCAAAAGGCCTATTACAGAATAGATGATTATCTAAATGATAAAGAAGTCTGGCACTAAACCAGTTCAGCGCACGATCACTACTCTTACCAATGTGTTATTTTTTAAGTACCTAGGTACCTGCATTACAAAATGTATTATTTTTTTAAGCACGAGATCCTTGGAGTTTCTTTACCATGCTTCTTCTCCAAGAACGATCAGAGCTAGTGAAGCTGGAGAAAAGAAAGTAGCTAGATACTTAGTATTAGATAGTAATAAGTATCTGATTTATATAAATTTTTTACTTTAGATAATATTTTGACGTTCAATGTAAATAATTTATTTATAGCATATTGAATAAAAATTTTGAATCTGAATCTGCATTTGATGGCTCATCCAACCTTCCTTCACAAAACTCGACAAAACTGGGGTCGGCTCGGGTGGCGGGCTCACACCACAGGCTCACACACAACAGAACACGGCGGGCTTCTGAGGGTCGGGCCATCTTAACAGTGTTGCCAGAAAACGAGATTCTTCTGTTGGCTTAGGGTTCAGTAGTAATAAAATTTAAATTACAATATACTAGTGGTTCGCCCCGAACTGTGAACTCGCGACCCCATATAAACTTAATAACCCCATATCTCGGCAACCCCTCGACCGATTTGGCTCATGTTCGAACTTAAAAATTATTTTAATTTCGTTTACCCGCCTACCAAATTTCATAACGATCCGACCAAATTTACTCAAGTTATCGTCGTACGAACATTCATACATACATACATACATACATACATACATACATACATACATACCTACAAACGCCGGATTGTTCCAGTAGACTCGGAGAACTTCGCTCGCTTCGCTCGCTCGTTCAAAAAAAGAATCAGTGGTATGGAAGCTTATTCATTCATCACCATTGGGGTATAATAGGGATTTTTCCAAGTGTCAAATTTGACAGCGATTCGCGATTTATCACGCAACTAAATCTGTGGTTTGTATGGAAACCACAGATTAATGGACTGATTTTGACAGTTATTCGGGCTATTTTTGATGCCTGGAAAAAACCCCATTGTTATGTTCCTGATGATTACAAAGTGAAGTTTGATGCATCTATGATTAACGGCTATAAAAATAGTTCTTAAAGCTGTGACAGATGGCGTTGATACGACATGTATCAACGCAATATCAATCTATCACAGAGTAAATTAGTGCTTACTACAGCGAAAATACTTCTTTACTTCATTGCTCTGTGACTTCAACTTTCATCGTCGTACGTCATTCCATTTTGCTACATGAAAAATTGTGCACGACTTTTTGACTTGTATGAGTGAATTGTAGAACCGGAAACACTAAATTATGCTCCACCAATAATACCTAAATGTGTTTGGACGTATCTACAATGGTCAACGAGCGCGAACTGGCATAAAAAAAAACATGTCTCGTCAGCGACATCTAGTTACAGAGACTGCAACTTATAAGCTGTCAGAAAATCCCCTATTAGTACGGTCGGCCACAGTCTTTGTAAAGTTAGGTCTCACCACGTTCCGTTGGGGACGCATACAAAGGCCGAATTTCAATAAGTCTACATCTACATTCATTGGTCATACAACTCATACTGTGACTTTTGGCGTTATGCCAAAAGTCACAATGCCAAAAGATCATTATTTGGTAGAATAATTAAAACGCCGAAGTTTTAAAAGCCGAAATTAAAAATGCCAACGGACACTTTTTTGTCCGGTTTTGTCCGGCTGGGAGGACTAAAAGCCATGAAATTGTAAGAAACGCTCTGCAAGACTACAGATTACTCTAACCGTTTACATGGGTCGAGTATTCGGTAGAGTAGAGTGGACGCTGGAGTGGGGGAAGGAAAGTGGTAGAGTAGCTCGCCCACGTTGCTAGTTGCTCTACTCTTCCAAATTTCAATACTCTACTCTAGCAATGCTGTTTACATTGGTATAGTTAGTACTCTACCGTTCTAATCTACCGTTTACTCTACCGGTGTACAGCAGCCTTTACAAAGGACGAACAGGATGTTGTATGAAAAAAAAAAACCGGACAAGTGCGATTACAAAAAATCGAGAGTCGAGAATATAAAAATTATTTGTGTCTATGGAAGGAACCTAAAAATTTGTTTCTGGCTGGTAAACTTTGGGTTGACGTCATCAAGTCGTCAGGCAGGGCGTACAATACCACACCAATAATACCCATTTGATTTATCGTATTTTGTTCAGTATTTTTCGACGTATCATTCTAGTACCAACTTTTTTATATTTCCTATAAGTAGCAAGGAAAATGGCATTACCTTGGCACATACCTCTTGAAGCTGCACCTGAGTTCAGACCGAAAAGCGATGAACCAAAATCATCATTGTTGAAACATATAGCAAGCATCAAAATCCATGATAATCCATGTGAAGAAATTCAGATAGGTCTCATGTGTGACATTGGAATTGAAAACAAAGAACCTACAACTATTCAACGGCTTATAGCCTCTGGTATGACAATAGCGCGTCTAAACCTTAGAGATCTTGAGCCAGATGAATGTGCCCAACTTGTTCAAAGTGTCAGGCAAGCAGTTTACAACTACAGCGCTGAATTAGATTATGTATATCCCTTAGCTCTCGTGGTTGACATTCGTGGAACTGATATTGTATCAGGAGATTTAAAAGGTGGTCCGAAGACTACTGTCGAAATAAGTCAAGGTCAGACCATTCGATTAACGACTGACTCTAGTTGGCGTGAATGTGGAACAGCCGAGTGCCTTTTCGTTGGCTGGAATCATCTGATAGATTTGAAATCAGGAGATATTATTTACATTGATAGTTTAACATCGGGTAAAATAAAACTTATTGTTGCTGATGTTGGCGATGATTCGATAGTGTGCACCATTGCCTTTGGTGGTACTGTAGGCTCTAAGATGCCAATTCGTATATCAGAAGTACCCCGAGAAGTAGAGGTTAAACGTGTTGGACGGGGTGATAGTCTTGAATCCGTTGCAGGCAGTCATAATTTTTTAGGCAATTTTGAACATATTCAGGACCAAGTTGCCTGGGCGGTTGCTTCTGATGTAGATGCTGTATTGATTCCAAACACGCAATTTATAGCTGACGTCAAACAAGTACGTGATTTACTCGCTGAAAAGGGCAAACATATTTTGGTATTTGCTTGCATTGAAACGATTCAAGGACTTGATAATATCGAATCCATATTATTGGAAGCTGACGGTATTTATTTAGATCGTTGTATTTTGAGTACAGATTTACCGGTGGAAAAGATTTTCGTAGCTCAAAAAATGATTATTGCAAGATGTAACGAAATTGGAAAACCTGTTATTTCAAAGGCTGTTATAAATGAACAAATCCCAACTCTTTGTGTAACAGATATAGCAAATCTTGTGTTGGATGGTTGTGATGTTCTCGCTTTGGAGTTGGATTATAATTCACCGCTGAAGAAATTTGCACCAAATTATGACTCTTCTCGCATGGCGGAACATTGCTTAGCAGCTACTGCCCTCGTTTGCAGACATGCAGAACGCATAGTTTGGCAGCCACGTACTTATGGAAATATTGAGTTAATGAAGAGCTGCCTGGAAGAACCTACCAAGGCTGTTTGTGTTTCAGCTGTGGAGTTAGCTATGCGTTCAAGGGCAGTTTTAATAATATGTATGACAAATTCAGGACGCACTGCAAAGATACTATCCCATGCAAAACCTTGTTGTCCAATTATAGCTGTGACTCGAGCCTGTCACAGCGCACGCCAACTGCGCTTTTGGCGCGGTGTCCGTGCATTACACTACTTTGAAGTATCAAGGGGAAACTGGATATCAGAAGTAGAGGCTAGGATTCACGCAGCACTTGACTATTGCAAAACCAAACGGATTGTACGAGCTGGCGACCCTTATGTAGTTGTGACTGGCTCTCGGCGTGGAGCTGGATATTGTGATTCAGTCAGACTTTTGTATGCTAGTTCTCGTGATACGGTCTATGTCGAGTAAAATTCTGGTTTAGTACACATATAAAAAGTACATACATATTTTATTGTTTTCGTAGCATGTGTCCAATGTCTCAGACACTGCAGCGTCTAAGTGGTCTCTTCATCCATCTAGTGAATTCTAGTGTGAGTGAAGGTGCCACTGGATGCTGCATAAATCATCGCATTAAGTAGTTAAAGGTAATTACTTAGATTAGATTCTGAAATTGCTATTTATTACCAGGTACCTACTACCTATTTATCATTATCATCATCACAAAATTACATGGCCCTATGGGAATCAGTACCAGGTCCCAGACTATCCAAACCACTTGTACACAGTATCATTAAACAGTATCACTAGTGATACAAGTGGTTCTAGTTTGCTTCACTTGTACCACTATAATTGTTATTGTAAACCATTATTTTCACCAAATTAAATATGCCTAGGGAACGGTCGGACCAATCAGTTGGTTCGATTTCATGACAAATTTCATGACGATCGGACTAAAACTCAAGTTATCGTCGAATGAACATTCATACATACAAACATACATACATACGCCGGATTGTTCAAGTAGACTCGGAGAACTTCGCTCGCTCGTTCAATTATTTTAAGCATTGTAGGTAGGTACTCAACAAAATATCAAATGGGCCACGAGCGGCGAACGAAAAAAAAAACGAGAAATCCAGTGAAACAAAATGGCTTTCGTGAGACAACGGACCCCTAGTTGAACAATGGTTTAAACGGTCGGAATGGAAGAAGGGCAATTTTTTTAATTACTTAGGGTTGTACAAATGGGACACCCCAGTAGTACAAGTGGGGCAAAATAGTACCACTTGTACCACCATTGGTACTTTTTATTGGTAAAAGTGGTCCGGAGGGGCCCCAGAGCCCCATCATTTGTCGCCGGCCCTGCACTCCTAAGCCGGCACAAGAAAACCTAAATGTGTTCTGATTTTTAGAGGGAACGGAAAAGTACGGTATAGGGCATGAAGGTCCGCGATGAATACGATAACTCATAGTAACTGGCTTGTAGCTGGTTACGAAATGGCGATAAAAAGTCCACATTCGTAACTGGTTACGAAAATTTGGTTACGAACGTGGCTGAAGGGGCTAGGGAGGCGAGGTAGCTAAATGGCGTAATTCAACGGCGCCGCCGCCGTCGAGACCTATCAAAATCGAAAGATAAAATAATTTCGAAAAGAAAAGCTCGTATGGCAAAAACCATTTTAGCGGTGGGTTTGGCGTGTACGGTTTTTCAAAAATGTTAAAAAAAACAGTTACTTGGCCATTCTCGAGCGCGTCAGATATTCATACTACGTATGCCTCGAGTGCCTCTGATAACAACGGTATACTAATCTGCCGGATTGCGTGGTGGGGGTAGGCATATAAAGTAGTCAAAACTGCAAAAAAAAATTTACCACTGATGAAAAAAATTTACTCGAGCGCGTCAGATTTTCGGAAGGGGTGTTAAGTAGGCCCCAAGGAAGCTCCCTTTAAAAAAACTGACGATTTCGGCGTGACGATAAGTTACGATGAATTTTTGAAAATGCAAAAAAATAAAGTTTTTTTGAAATACTCGAGCGTGTCAGATTTTCATAGGGGAGGTTTATCTCGGTATCCTGAAAGCATATTTTTTAATCTGACAAAAATGTTGGTGGGTTCTCTTAATCTGACCGAAAAAGTTTGAGTTTTTATGATGCTTCAAGTCAAAACGTTTTAACTTTGGACAAAAATGTAAAGAGACCTTTTTTGTGTAAAATAAAATTACCTTTTTTGTTTATTTAAACTTTTTTTTTGTAAAATATATCGTTCGCGACTTATATGCCGTAACGCGTTCTTAGGAAGACGAAATGGCTCCTCCACACTTCCGGTCATGCGGAAACCGGCAGATTTTGTATTTTTAGTAAGTTTTAGATTATATTCTTCAAAATAAAAAATGAAAAAATCGCGCTCGAGAATGCCGGATTAACGTTTTTTTTTTTACAAGTTCGCGACCCTATAACTCGACGGCGTCAAGGACTTATCGTCAGATTAGTTAAATTTAGTCTTTAAACACTAAAATCAACCCCCAATATCTTAATCTGACGCGCACGAGTATTTCAGACTATCCATTTTTTTTTACTAATCTGATCGTCTATCCTAGGCGCGCGTCACTCACTACATATAGAGCTAAATACTTTACAAGGTTGTTCTATTAGGTCTAAGGTATCTCTCATATCTTAAACTGCCACGCTCGAGTATTGCCGAAAATTCCCCTATGGCCTCCCTAACTATCAGACGGAAACCGACTCCGCATCCTACGCCTACCCGTCCGCAAATACTGGCAATACTAAATAAATACTGCTTTTTAAATTTTTATTTGTGGCAGATTCACAGACAACATAGGGCAGATTCTTTGCCCCCGGTTTTGTACACGAATGTCAAAAAAATGTGTTGTCAAAACAAACAAAAATAATTAATTTTGTTCAGTGTTCACCTGTTTTTCTTTGTGAAATAGATTGTAGGTTCGATTGTTACGTGTTTACTTTAACTACATTACAAGGATTCAAGTATGTAACTAAATTAAATAATGGCCAGTCTCTACGGAGAAAAGAACTTCCGTTATCACACAATTTCGTAGGTAATACTGCCGATACAATGTCGTTAGGAATTTCTATCCGAGAGAACGGCTCAGGTCTTTCTTCAGACCGAGCCACCGAGCGCAAGAAATGCGCTGAAGCATTGAAAACACTCCTCTCTGGCAATGCGGCGCCGGCTTTGCTCACAGAGAATACATTGAAGAAGAAGGGCTGCACTTGGGATGAACTGTTTGCTGACATTCATGAATATATTCTGAAGGTAATGGAATCTTTATTGGCTTCAATTAATCTATCACAAAAACTTCGCGCAGACTCCGTCCGCGCAGTTTTTTTTTCTCGTTTTTCCGTTGTTTTAATAGTTATTCTGCTATTTGGGGCGGAAAGAAATCCAACAAATCAAAAATCATAAAAATCGGTCCACCCGTTCTCGAGTTATAAATGGTGTAACTAATACGACTTTGTTTTAAATATTAAGATTATTGACTAATGTTTATATGTCATAGGAAATTGAGAAGTTTGAAAGTTCTAAAACTTTTGAAGGTGTAATAAAGCCTCTGGCTACAAGTTTACTTCATGCAGTGGTTACAGGGGCTAAAAAAGGTAGATATCTTTTCTTTCCTGAAACTTTGCATTATCTTTTTATTTTATTTATAACATTATGATTTTATTTTTAACAGGAAAAGCTTACATAAAAAGTGATCAGATCACCAGTGCCTGCCTCTTTATTTTGAAGAACCAGCGAATGACCAAAGCAATTGGTGATGCCTATTTGAATCTGCTGTATAAATATGTGGTTTCATGTGATCACTATGTTGATAACATATCACCACAGACTTGGGAAGGTATATGTTTTAGTAAAAAAACTTATTTTTGAAATGGTTTTATTCTTAACCTTTGGGTCAAAGAAAGTAGCGTGGCAGGGAAGCCCACATTTTCCACAACAATAAAATAGAATTATTTTCATTATTCTAAACAACAGAACAATAATTAAGCTGAAAATGGTGCATTAATTAGACGATACACGCCACGCTACTTTCATTCTGTAGGTATTCTTATCTTATTCTACCCCTGACCCTGTCATTGACCCTCAAAGGTTTTCTTTATTTATTACAGATTTATTGGATGTTACCTTAACAGCGTGTGGTTCCAAATACTCAAAACTGGACTACTTCACAAGGCTTAGACTAGTGTTGCTTATAATGCAAAGTGGGAGCAATTCTTGTCAGTTTGTTGGACCACTTCGTGACATGGTGCCAAGGCTTCTCAAACTATTTCAAACTCAGGGAAACGACAAGAAGGTGCAAGAAGTTGTTTTGGAGATAACACTGCATTTGCTGCATTATGTGAGTGGTTTTTGCGTTTGGCTGACTAAGTTGTCAGGATAGTTAGGTTAGGGCCAGTCTACTCCATTTAAAACCATGTCCCAGGCACTGCAGCATCCAAGTGGTCACTTCACCCATTTAGTATGAGTGAAGGTGCCACTAGACGCTGTATAATTCATCTCATTACATAGATGCAAAGGCATAAGTTTAATAAGTACTTGTTTTGTTAATCCCTGACCCAAAAAGAGAGGTATTATAAGTTTGAATGCTATTTTTATATTAATTTAACGATTTCACTTACTTTTGTTATTGTTAAATGTGCAGTGCTTAGGAAAGTTTAAATTGTAAAATTTTACAGCTATGTGTGTATGTCTGTGTGTCTGTCTGTGGCACCGTAGCTCTTAAACGCGTGAACCGATTTAGACACATTTTTTTTTTATTACTAGAAGGTTTTCTAACAAGTGTTCTTAGATAAGTTTTATCAAAATCGGTTCAGTCGTGTATGAGATATGCTAATTTGAAGCTAAAATGTTGGGTGTATTTTAAATTTAGTATGAGACACATGTCAGTAACTAAGTTGCATCTAATTTTCAGCTTCACCTGGAATACAGACTTACAATGTGTGAGTTTACAGAAAATATGCTGCACACAATAATGTCATTTTATGACCAAAACTCAGAAAAGAAAAAGGTAAGTACTGTGGCTTACTTAAATACAGAACAATTTTTTAATTGCGTTTTTACTGAAACACATCAACTTCTAAATGTAATTTCCAACAACTTTGGTTCTATGACTTTTCGAAAAGCTTGATACTGTTTATTTATTGAACATTTCTTATTCTTTTACGCATTAGCTGCCCCGGTCACGTATACGCGCAACAATTTTCTCGCGAACGTACACAAGACACAAGCTTGTAAGCATGTCGACCCTTACAAGCTAGCACCCTACTCAGTTACGTTACGGGCGACTAATTACAACAAAAGTTACAACAAAAGTGTACACTCTGTCTGACGTGCTGTCGTGTGTAGGTACGCCGCTTGGCTTTGGGCGCGTCTGTGTGCGTCACGCGACTCACGCGTCACTATGTAGCACGGGCAATAAAAATGCGAAAGGTGTACAATGTATGAAAACGTAGATATCAGTTTTAGTCTGGTACCTAATGAAAAAGGTGATATATCATGGCATCCGTTTTTTGCAAGTTGATTGTAGTGATCAGTAGACAGCCTACTTAAAGTTCCGCTATCGAATTCGATTGCACCCTGTAGATACTGTGTGAAAGTGTGGACCAAAGTCCACGGCTGCAATATGGCTGAAGTTTTTTGTTGCAAGCTGAAAAAAAATTTTATTTGTTATGCAAGGATGCAAAACTATTGTTTACAACGACTGCTTGTATTGAATACTGAGCTAGCGAAAGTTTCTAAAATCGGGCCACGAGCGTAGCGAGTGGTTTAAAAAAAACACCTGAGCGTAGCGAGGTATTCTGAAGCACGAGAGGCAAATAATATTGCATCAGTGCGAAATACACAACTTTTCATCTCACAGAGCGAGGAAATGGTTATTGTATATGTTAGATACACACAAAAACAATAGATAACTAGGTACATAAAGGTTAGTGAACTGAGTTTCCTTCTTTGCAAGTGAGAGATTAGTCAAATGAGTTCTTCTTAGTTCCTAGGGCGTCACGTTCACGAAGCGCGCAAAGATGACTTTTGCCTCATCGTATGATACTATTACTAATAGCATACTTTCCGAGCCTAGGAGATGAAACAATGAATTTTTATTTTTTTCAGGGTATGATTTTCCAATTACTGAATATTATTGTAAAAATACATCACCCAGAAGGCAAATTGCAAAATGAAGAAGGAAGTTTGGCCTTTAACTGGGATAATTGGAACAAACACTTAAACACTATTGTTGAACTTATATCAGTGGAAGTGAAAGTTTTACAAAAATTATTTGATACCAAATTCAGATTCAAAGAAGCCATTACTTTGAAAGACTGCTGTGAATTCTTTGCCTTGGCTGCATCAGTTTTTCATCAGGTTGGTAACTATTTATGCAATGTTATCCAGCACAAATTGTTAAGTTATAATAACTTATAACTATTTTTTTGTATTTGGTTTCTTTACCAACCTTTTTTTTAGATATTCAACAAACCTATGCAAAATGCTGAAACAGAAAATGGCAGTGCAAATAAACGCCAAAAACTCACATCAAATCAGATAACTGGAGTTCACCATCTCATAGATGAACTTCGACAAAATCAAATGCCGTGGTATGTACTTTAATTACTGTCCACGAAATTTTACCTGAATAGCATAAGATAAATATATTTTGAATGGTGCATCCGCATTTCAGTTATTTCTTGTGGAGCAACATGATATAACACGAAGTTAGTAGGTTTGAAAGATACCTCATGTTATCTTTTTGCAAAAGGCTGTTCCACAAAAAGTTACTGCGATGTGGATGCACCTAGATATAACAATTGTGGAATAAATAACCTTATATTCCTTCAGGCTGGGTATAGTAACAATATTTGTGAAAAACTTTGGCAACAACATTTCCGAAATAGAATACACTTCATTGTTGCTTATACTGGATAGTTTGGTGACAAACAGTCTGCAATCGGAAATGTTGGAAGAATTGGCATGTCATGTCATCAGACACCTTTCAACAAACAAAGAGCAGAAGACAGCTGCCTGTGATAATGCCTTGAGATCGCTGTGGAACTCTTGTGTTAGGTAATGTTTCACTGTTTATAATATTGTAAATGTGTACATAAATACAATGTATGATATTAATGAGCCATCCTCGATTTCAGACATTCCACTGCAAGTGATGGTGTTCACAAAGCACTACATGGTATTTTGCAGACTTTACTACAGGCTGAGGTTGTCACATACCAAGTGGTTCAACCTTTAATGAAATTATACACGGACAAAGCAATGCCAGTCACAGATGAAAGTATGAATACACTGAGTTACATACTCCATTTGTTCTACAGCAAGTATAACAATCCCACTACCATGCAACATTGCCTAGCATGGTTTATTGAAAACGAGATTACTTGTACCAATATGCTGAATGTACAAGATCTTCTACTGAGATTGATAGCAAACGAAAATGTTGACTTGACACTTATGTGCAAGCAAACACATAAAGATCACACACTGCATGATATCCTTCTCGACATTGATAAATCCCTGCTTTATAACCAATTTGAATATGAGATGCCCAAGTTGGCTTCGGCCAAAAAAAATGCTTTCAAGAGGATTGAAAGAAATTGTGACTCTGAAAGACTCGTGAGAGATGGCCTAAAATTAAAACTTGAAGAACAATCAGAAAAGTTCACAAGTAAACAAATAAAACCAATTGAATTTACCCAACATGTTCGAATAACATTCAGCTATTGCGATATGATTTTAAAATACACCAATATGGTTGATGGGTCTCAAATAAATGTGGACCCCATATATGCTGTGATGGGATCATCGCTAAAATTGCTATTTGCGTCATTGACAGAAATGTTAAAGAACTGCAAAGAAAATGCAGAGGAAGTGAAACTTTTGAACAACGTCACGAGTCTTTTAAAAGCGAACTCAGATTCGTCTCTCATCTCTGTCTGTCGCCAAATGGATAAGGATTTCTTCCACTCCGTTCATAAAGTAATAAACAACATTGGCAACAAGCACAATGATGAAGAAGGCATGGACAGTGATGATGTAGATACAGATTCTATGGATATGAGATATAGCTGTATCCATCTGTTGGCGGCTTATTGCAGGAGCAACGCACAATATAAAGAAGATATTGTGGATTTTATACTCGACCCCAAACTCTATAACTTTCTGCTTTGGGAAGACATAGAATGTGTTTTCGTATGTATTTACATGTTGATCGACACTTCAGTGGAAAATCCTCCTCTAGGTGGGTTTAACTTGTCCAGCAATTTTTTTTTCTTAATTATGCCTTTTCTTTCATACCAGCTTTCATGTTTGGTATTCCAGAGATGATATTCGCAATTATGCAGCAGATGTGCAAACTCAAGTTCCGGAACTCCAAAGCGATTGGTGGCTTATTTAAAATACTGATGCAAATGTTGGACAGTTTGTGGTCGCATCCGTCGCCCACAATGAAAGCCAACTGTAGAGTGATGGTCAGCAGTTGTTTGATACGGTGCAAGAGCTTGTACTATCCGCCGCACGTGGCTGCATTAATCTACGAATGTGTTGCTAGAGTAGAGCAGCTGAGTCGCCAACATGGTCAAGCCAGCGATAGTACATTGAGGGAATCCTTGTTGTCCGCGACTGCGAGTAACACCCACGCCATCCGCCTGCATTGCAGTCACCTGCTGAAAACCCTCGCCTCCGACTACAAGATAAGTGACGTCCAGGCATATGTCACCCTATCCTTGGAAATATTCATAATCGACGTAAGTCATAGTAATCAAACTTTCGTAATTAATAATTATATTACAATATGAATAAATCATCTTAATTTATATTCCAGGCTTGTGATAAGAGTGAAGCAATGTTGAAAGACGAGCTAGAAAACAGAACCCTGACAGTACTCCATACATTTTACACAATTGCACAAACTAGAAACACTCTGATAAGTTGCGTAATAAACGCAATTATGAAAATTCTGAAGGAAAAGATGTTGGATAAGAAAATGGTGAAAAAGGTTTTGGATAAAATAGCAGACATAATATCAGTGAAAGGAATTGATACTTATTTGAATAGTAATATTCTTGCGTTACTGCACTACTGGTTTTCTGAGAAGTACAAGTTAGAGGACCTTCCTGTTTACTTGCTGGGCTTCCGTAGCACCGATTCCTTCCTGGAGAATAATATCAAGTGGGTTGTGCCTGCCGAGATATTGTGGCAAAAAAATGGTAATATACAAGACAGCGAAATTCTAAAAAAGCTCCAACGCACCGCAAATAAATCACCAGAAAGTGTCATTGAGGTAACTTTTTCCACATAATCTTTGAATTCTGCTTCAAAATATGAACGGGTGTTTTCTTTGCTGTACCATCTCTAAATTCCACTCTGTAAATTACCTGAAATTTAATGCATTTCAGGAATGTTTCCGCAACATCATAGTTCTGTGCATCCCTTATGTCGTCATTGAAAAGTATGGACTGGACTGTGGCCACAAAGAGAATGAAGCGAAGAACGCGAACACATTGTTCCAACTGACTAGGCAAGTTTTGGGAACTGAGAAATGGAGTAGTTTGTTTGCAGAGGGCATGGGAGAGCTAGTTCTTCTAACAACTACACATTTGGCTGACTCGTCTGAAGTAAAGAATATATTCGACTTGGATATCCCACAGCCAATGGAGAGTTACTACTATCCAAAAGAAGTTTACTTGGCGATATTGAGATACTTTGGTGTAAGTATTTACCATTTTATTACATCCATAGGAAACGTGAGTAATCGATCTTGCATACTACGACATCAAAATATTTTTATTTTACGACATTGTTTCTTACAGATCATGATTAACGAAGATATAATGCGTTATCTCTGTAAAAACCAAGCAATGATGACCTCAAAAATTATATTGAAGAGTTGGGATAATGTGTTGCAAAAAACCTTTCTTGAAAAGAAAGCAGTTTGCCTCCAAAAATACATAACTTTAATCGAGACTTTACCACTTGGTTTCGATTGTGATCATTTCGTTTGCAACTTTTCTTGCAAGGGTCTCTTGCATGCCATCAAAGCTTCGAAAAACCAGGAAGAGCTGAGGGTATTCATTCGGGCTCTCGAAAAGTTGCTTGCCTATTTCTTGCCCTCTAAAGTTGATATTCTACGCGAGACGTTACCCCTTGCTGTATCGGTGCTGACTGTTAAAAAAGAAGAGGGCTATGTTAGCGAGTGTGGTGCATTGCTGGACTATTTGGTAGAAGGAGCGGATAATGTAGATGGTGCAATGATGCTATCGCAGCATGCGTCTAAAATATCCAAATGTTCCACGAAGACCGAATTCAATGAAAACTTGAAAATATACATCGCCAATTTGTCATGCCCGAGGTAATAAATACATCATTATTTTTAATCTATGCTCACATTCCTTGGACGTTTACATTCTGATTGCTAAAGGTAAACGAATACCCCTTATTTTTATCATTTTCTTGAAAATGTAATATCTATGCGTTACCTAACTTTTTTGGGGCACTTGTAATTTCTATCAATTGACCATGATGTAACGTTTTCTTTCAGCCTCGAAGTGCTGTGCAATTTGAAGCAGTTTCTCACATCCAACCGAGGCTTCGTCAGCAGCCTTGGTAACGATTTATCGGTGAAAGGTTTCTCTGAAGACTGCAAAACGAGCCTGCTACACCAAGTAGTTAATGTTCTGAACAAAATAATGACGTCTGATGCCGACGAGAAGGTACATGTTCCATCTTATTAAAAATTGTACAACTACGAATTTTTTAAAGAAGGAACCAAACATCTAGCAGAATGCGGCTGTCACTAGCTTATTACCACTACCACTCACTATTAGAAATAACTGCAATAGGTACGTCAGTTTAAAAAACTTAATATACCGAACTAGCTTTTGCCCGCGACTTCGTCCGCGTGAACTACAGAAAAAAGATATGTGGTTTACATTGCCACTAAGTGTAACAGCGTGATAATATTTATCCTATGTGTTATTCTGATGTCTAAGCTATCTCCATTCCAAATTTTATCCAAATCCGTCAAGCCGTTTCAGCGTGAAAGAGTAACAAACATGCATCCATCCTATCCATCCTACATAGTATAGTAGGATAATAATAATTGCTCTAATGGTACTTGCTAAGCTTAGCTGGTTACCGTGCCGTGCCCGCGTTCTAACTTAAACCCGCCAGGGTTTAAGTACCGATTGGATCTTTTTTGTTGTGTCCTGATAAATCTTCTAACACTTCACTGTTTTTACCTGCTTAAAATTAAAATGCAATTAATGAAGAATACCATCAACTTTTGATTTTTACCTTACCATACACTCTATTAAAAATGGAAACATTGGGTGAAAAAAATTTTTTTGATACGTCTTATAGTTCTCGAGATATTTAATTTTAAACTAGCTGTGCGACGGGCGCGCGGTCGTCAGCTGCTGTGACGTCACAACTCAACACGCACCCGACACATACACCGTAACACTCATTCAAAGGGCTGTATCTTTGGAACCGTACTAGGTAGCCAGTTGAAATTTTCAGAGATTATGTTTTATTATGGTTGATTACCAAAGACATAATAAAAATAAAAAAATATTAAAAAATAAGAGGGGTCCCCATACAAAAAACGTTGTTTTATACTTTTTGCTCTATAGAAAAAACGGTAAGACATACAAGCAACAAACTTGGTATGATTATAGGGCTTACTCCATAGTGTAACAAAATAATATAAAAACCGGCCAAGTGCGAGTCGAACTCGCGCACGAAGGGTTCCGTAAGAACGGCAAAAAAATCACGTTTGTTGTATGGGAGCCCCCTTAAATGTTAATTTTATTCTGTTTTTTAGTATTTGTTTTTATAGCGGCAATAGAAATACATCATCAGTGAAAATTTCAACTATCTAACTATCACGGTTCATGAGATAGAGCCGTGACAGACGGACGGACAGACAGACGGACAGACGGACGGACAGCAGAGTCTTAGTAATAGGGTCTCTTGTGGAAGCCTTCGGTTATGAAACCCTAAAAACGGTCAAGCGCGACTCGGACTCACGCGCCGAGGGTCCGTATAACCAGTTTTATTTTATTGTATGGTGGTAAGGAACTCTCAGTGCGCGAGTTCTACTCGCACTTGGCCAGTTTTTTTGTGTGTTTAGTCAGGTCATTTTTAATTTTTCAAAGCCGTCATCCATAGCTAAGTAAGAATATATTATTTAAAGTACCGTCGGCCACACGCTAGGATACCCCTTTTTGTTCGATTAGCGCCCTTATGCCGCGCGTGGTAAGAGCTGCCATGGGGTATCTGTGACTGTGGCCGACCGTACAAACCCGTGCTAGGGAATATTTTAAACATAGCTTGCGATTTTAAAACCTGTCCCTAGCGAATTTTTAATGTTATAAATAAGTAATAGTATATTAAAACACTACTGTAACACTGACTAAACACACAAAAAAAACTGGCCAAGTGCGAGTCGAACTCGCGCACTGAGAGTTCCGTACCACCATACAATAAACAAAACTGGTTATACGGACCCTCGGCGCGTGAGTCCGAGTTGTGCTTGACCTTTTTTATATTTTTTTGTTATACTGTGGGGTAAGTCCTAATAATCATACCAAATTTGATGCTTGTATGTCTTACCGTTTTTTCTATAGAGCAAAAAGTATAAAACAACGTTTTTTGTATGGGGACCCCTCTTATTTTTGTATATTTTTTTGTTTTTATTATTTCTTGGGTAATCCACCATAATAAAACATAATCTCTGAAAATTTCAACTGGCTACCTAGTACGGTTCCAAAGATACAGCCGTTTGAATGAGTGTTACGATGTATGTGTCGGGTGCGTGTTGAGTTGTGACGTCACGCGAGTTTGCCGCGCTCGCGCGAAAAACTCCAAAAGGACGGAAACTAAAACCGTCGTAACTTTAAAACTACTGGCTCGATTTGAATGAAACAAAAACAGGTGTATTTCTAAATGTTTAGGCTACACGGTCATAAAGTTTCAAGTGATTTAACAGACCCACGGACATTCTTCATTGTTTCAGACTGTGATAGAAGCATGTAACTGCTTGACAGAGATACGTACATACGATTTGAAGACCCTCGTGATGGCAGCTCCGTCAGATTCCGATAATGTGACGGGCATGAAGCCGCCTCAGTATTTCGCTTTCGTTGTCATGAACTCTCTCTCTCAAATGTTGTTTGATGAAAATACTTTGTTTGTTGGCAAAGTTATGTCGGCTCTTGCGCGGCTGCTCAAGTTCAAAGAGGGAAAGATTGCTTTCGGTACGTGTAGGTTTTCTTTTCAATTACCTCTCACAATATTAAGCGTAACCAAGTGATTAAATATGTTTTCTAACCAACAGATTTAGGAGAAGTCGACCAAGAAATATTGAAACAGTTCCTTCCCGGTGGTAGCACGTTGTTCCAAGCCAGGTTCCAGGTAGACGAAGCGAGGTTCGCGCAACACTGCAGGGAAAACGTTTGGATACCAACGGATTCGGAAGACTATTTGCAATGGTTGTCCAGGCTGTCTACGGCGCTTTTAAACATTGTCGCTTCGAGAGAAAACTACTTGCCACATCTAGCTGCTGTTACAAAGTTAAAGGTATTGCAAACTAGTTTAAGATTATATTTTGATGTTTGTCTGGATATTTAGTCGTGAATCACGTGAAAAGCGTGGGAATAAAATCACGAATTCCTCTTGAATGATATTCGTCTCTACATCTGAAAAAATAAAATAACTTGTATATTTTGCAGCCGATGTTTTCCCGCAGCATTTTACCAGCACTCGTTGGCCTGATATTATCCGCCGCCAATGACGACCAAATCAAAATGATCGGGGCTCAAGTAAACGGCTTCCTCAATCATTTCTTGAGTAAAACCTTCAACTGCTCCTCTTCAGAGAGCGACAGCTTGACAAACGGCGCCAAACACTTCGATCACAACCAAAAAGTTATTATTCAGGACGTCCTAAATGTCGTGAACTTTGTACGTCTGCAAAGGATCCATTACAAGCAACGGTAAGTGAAACTTGGAACCAAGTAGACGGACGCATTTTCTCGTATGTGTTTTTTTTTGCAATGATGTCCCATGGGAATTTTTCCTGGTTTACAAAATGTGATTACAAAATTTATATTGCCGTATATTGCGGCTGGCTAGTGTGTACGTACCCAGCTTCTTCTATTCTATTCACTGGTCATGGTTACAACTCCAGCTAGCTACACAACCACATCAACTCCACCTCCTTCAAAGACCCTCAAATACGATTACAATATTTTCTTCCCTAGGCCCAGTGAAATGGAGTCGCTGAACTACCTAAATCTGGAGTACGATCTGGTGGCGTGGGCAGCCACGGTGGCGGACGGCAGTATGACTGGCCTGTACTATGGCGAGCTGTGGGCGGCCGCGCGCAACCAGGGCGTGCCGCCAAGTTCGCCCGACGCTATGGCGCGGCTGGACGGCGGCGAAAATATGCAGAACATCTTTAGAAAGGTGAGAATTTACAGCTCAAACGAAGGTACTTTTTCTGCTGGTTCTTTCGGAGCATCTTTTTTAGAAATAAGACTTGTCTAACGTCGTTTTATGGTCATGTTCGCTAAGTTGTCGCTGCGCTCTCCGAATACATTTCTACAATTTCGTAATATTTTTTCAAACATGAACATAATCAGCAAAAACGACTGCTATGCCGATCAACAACAACTTCGCATCAGGAGATAGCGCTACGAATGAAAAGATACATTCTTCCTTTATATGATTTTTCTTTCCGTTGAAGGAGCTAGTTTTTCTAGGTTAGCTCCCTAATATCTATCGCATTGCAGTGTTTCATATCAATCGGCGAAATGGACGCCGTCGACGGCTGTGGCGGTGGCCACCTCACCAGCGAAGCGGAGAAGCGCAAACATCTAATGAACACAGGGCAGTACTCAGACGCCCTGCTCTGTTACGACATCGCCCTGTCCCACGGCGCCGAATCGCCGGACGAAACCAGTCTGCAGTACGGAGTGGTGATGTCGCTGCACCAGTCGGGAATGCACCACCTTGCTCTGCAGTATATTAAATCTCTACCAGAAAACGAACAACTAACTGACGTCAAATACGACTGTCTATCTTCACTGGGCGATTGGAGTGTCTTTGTTGATACGCGCGAGACTGAAGCCAAACTAAAGGACCATAAAGTAAACGTGACTTCGGTATTAAAGGAATTGCGCTACGCTTGTTTGAAGGATTGCCTCAACCTTCAGTCCAGCGCTCCCGACTTCGCGAAGAAACTGGTCGAGCCTCTCAACAGAGCCAAGCTGACTGTCGCGAAACTTTGCGAGAAATTGAATATGGATAACTGTCAGAATGTTTACACGGTGCTGTCGCAGCTTCACATGTTCAGCGACATTGAGGATTACTTTGCGGTGAGGAGCAACCAGCTCGCAATAACTAGTTTGCTGGACAAATGGCAAGTGGACAAAGTGGCTCCGTATCAGGACTTCAAACACGTAGAAGCCCTGGTCATGCAACGGAGCTTGATACTCGAGCACGCTTCTAAAGCGTATGGCAATCTGCTGAATGAGGTGGTGGACACACAGCTGCGATATGCGGGTAAATAAGGCTCACTTCCTTTAATGTAATTCTTGGATATGGGCGACTACTATTTATAGCATTTTTCTCTGCGAGAGGGCATACGCCTTATCACTATAACAATAAATTGGCAACAATTTTGAAAATTGACAATTAGCGTCTGTCAGTTTACTCTCCTGAATAATTTATTAGACTTTAGCGTAGGGGGTAATATTTTTTCATTATTTTCTGTCACATAATAGTTATCCAAATCTTGAACCAATGTTGACTATGCCCTTATTATTTCAGAATTGGGACTATCCAACCAGAGGATCCAGCTATCTCAGCGTCTCCTGGCAATGGCTAAGAGCAGTGTTTCGTCGGGAGAGGTGGCCTTGGTAGAAGGGCAAATCGCTTGGGCCAAGGGCCATACAGAGATATCGCTCTCGCTACTGCGCAGTTTCATGTATAACGAGTCGCAAGACGCCAAACTGACAGCTGCCGCGTTACGGTATTTATTCAACTTTGATAGAATATAGCGGATGATTTTTTTGTCGTCGAAAAGTTGGTAATTAATTCTGATCAACTTATCGCTGAAGCTTACGAATTAGTGCGAAAAAGATACAGTATGGTGGTCTAGTCTTGAGCATAAATTGCTCGAAGTTTCTTCCTGTTTCGTCTTCATAGTGAAGGCATCTGAACGAGGACTGAAAATAGTCTGCTTTTCTGTATATAATTCTATTGAATAAGAATATTACCTACTTCTGATTAAGTTTTCAATTTTAAATTTTGAAGTGTCTTTATGAATCAATAAGATTAGCATCCGTTGCTTACTAGGCTTATAGGCCTGTGTTACAGCATCCAGTGCCAATTCGGTACGCAAAGTTTTTTGTTCGAAAGTCCGTTATTGGCTTAAACTTATCTTTAGACAATATTGAGAAACTAATTTAAATATTTTTTTTTATTTTGGTACAGTAGTTTTGTTTTTATGCGCTAAAATGTTTTGTTCCTATGACCGCCAACAGTATGCAGACCGACGCGTGACGTCATAAAACCGTATCTTTGAAACGTAAAATCCAAGCTACTGAACCAAAATAAAAAATATTGAAATTAGTTTCTCAATATTGTCTCGGACTTTCGAACTAAAAACTTTGCGTACCGAATTGGCACTGGATGCTGTAACACAGGCCTATAAGCCTAGTAAGCAACGGATGCTATTCGAATTCCCTCGAATACCCTAAAAATTATCCTTATATCATGCATTGGAAAAAAATACAATGTAGGTAGGTCATATCATGCTCGGCTTATTTGAGTTAGACATCCTGAAATTCCAGCCATTTCCTTCATAGCCTTGTAAGTAAAGTTGCCCTCATTTGCTTCCTCCTCAAACCACCAAAATGACCTTTGCAGACAATACGGCACATGGATGGCCGAGTCCAAGTGCGAAAACGCTCGAGACATAATAGACAAGTATCTCAAGCGCAGCCTTGACTCGTTGGGTGGCAGCGGGCGGGCGGATGTAAGACTGAAGATCTACCACGACATCGCTAAGTTTGCAGACGCCGAATACAAACAGGTTTGCTTTAGAAATTGTTCTTTGTGTCCAGAATATGATGGTTGAAATTGCTTTATTTAATGAGTTACCAGCTCTGCTTACTCCTTCGGGGGTATGATCTTATAGTAAGACTAGCTTTTGCCCGCGACTTTGTCCGCGTGGAAAAAGGATGTGCTTTACTTTGCTCCTAAATGTAAAAGCTTGATAATATGTAGCCTATGTGTTATTCTAATGTCTAAGCTATCTCTATTCCAAATTTGATGCAAATCCGTTCTGCTGTTTCAGCGTGAAAGAGTAACGAACACACTCACTCACAAACTTTTGCATTTATAATATAAGTGGGATGGGATAGGATGTAGCCTGTTCAATTGTACGTATCCCACTAACTGGGCAAAGGCCTTCTCTCATCTCTATGATATTATCTTTTTCCTTTCTCAGGTCGTCAGTTATATGAAGTCGTCGATATTTGAGAACAAAGTGAAATGTATGGAGAACATGAAAGGCGCCGCCAGCTCTCTGAGAAGTACTCAACAAACATTGACCAGGTACACAGTCACTTGTCTGTCGCGTAATTCCTTATCTTAAATTGAGAACTTGGCTCTAATGTTCATATTTCTCCACAGAGAGGAAAAAAAGGCTTTGATGACAAACGAAAAACTGAGTATTTTGGACGAAGCCGAAATCAAGAGTACTATCGCCGAAAAGACGAGATTCTTAGAATTGGCCATGAGGTAATTGATAAACTGCATTGTATTGCGTCTTTTAGCACCAAAATTCAACGTGTGGACATACTCTGCAGGCTGCTGGCCTTGCTTGAAGGGCCGTATCGAGCTCGTTATTGCACGATACAGTGTTTTTCTTACAGAACTCTACAGTTTATTAACAAAATTTTTAGAGCTTAGAGCGGGAATCAGAGTGGTATGCCGAGCTATCAACGGTTGTTAGTACCGGTCTAGCTAAGCCAGATTAGGTCAGCCTCCAAAGTTAGATAGTACGTCCACATTGAAGGAAGAGTTACAAATTATGATTGATTATATTTTATCGACCGACTTCATTCTTTTTCCTCAACTATTCAAAAGGCTCCTATGTCAACTAAAACTTTTCTAACTCAGATACTACCTCCTATCGCTGAAGGAAGGCGAAGAGAACAACCTGTCAGTGTTCCGCGTAATATCGCTATGGTTCGACAATCCGGCTCTGGAGTTCCAGCAGAAAGACGCGGAGACGTTCGCGGGACTCCTCGCCGCCGTCCCGTCGCGGAAGTACGTCCCTGTGCTGCCGCAGTTGGCGCCGAGACTCGGGGATGACAAGCAGACCTTTGCCAACAATTTGAACAGCATTCTGGGTAAGTAGAGATTTTATTACTCTGACCGTTGTTCGACATTCCGACCCTGGAGTTCCAGCAGAAGGACGCAGAGACGTTCGAAGGACTCCTCGCCGCCGTCCCGTCGCGGAAGTACGTCCCTGTGCTGCCGCAGTTGGCGCCGAGACTCGGGGATGACAAGCAGACCTTTGCCAACAATTTGAACAGCATTCTGGGTAAGTAGAGATTTTATTACTCTGACCGTTGTTCGACTATTTGGCCCTGGAGTTCCAGAAGAAGGACGCGGAGACGTTCGCGGGACTCCTCGCCGCCGTCCCCTCGTGGAAGTACGTCCCTGTGCTGCCGCAGTTGTCGCCGAGACTCGGGGATGACAAGCAGATCTTTGCCAGCAATTTAAACAGCATTCTGGGTTAGTACAGATTTTTTACTCTGACCGTTGTTCGACAGTCTGAACTTGAGTTCCAGGCTAGAGATAGGTTCTCTAGCCTATTCACTGCTTTCTCGTCGCGGGAATACTTCTACAGTTGGCGTGAATACTCGGAGATTTCGATTGCAAACATAATTTGACCAAAACATTAACAGTAGATACTTACTTACCACAATAGAAATCATCATCAGCCTGTTAGCACACACTGCTAATACGGTTTTCCGGCTACTTGGGCTATGTGGTCGGACCACCTGGTTAGTGGTCTGCCAACCGATCCCTGTAGTTTTTACTAATCTAGCCAATATAATTCCCCAATCCACAGTCCGTTGCTCCAAGGAGCACCCGCACCACACGCTGCCCATCCTCTTCGGGCTGAAGAACTGTGACAAGGACAAGTACCTCGCGGCCTCACAACCTCGCACGCGGCCGGTTACCGAAGAGCCAAGGACCGCCGCCGCCGCCTCGCTGGTCAATGACCTGGTGCTCGCAGACCGCGGGCTGGGCCGGCTCGTGGCGCAGATGGAGCGCATGTGCGACGGTAAGCGTGGCCCCTCACTCGACCAACACTGACAGGGGCCGCGGACCGCCCCTCGCTGGTCAATGACCTGGTGCTCGCAGACCGCGGGCTGGGCCGGCTCGTGGCGCAGATGGAGCGCATGTGCGACGGTAAGCGTGGCCCCTCACTCGACCAACACTGACAGGGGCCGCGGACCGCCCCTCGCTGGTCAATGACCTGGTGCTCGCAGACCGCGGGCTGGGCCGGCTCGTGGCGCAGATGGAGCGCATGTGCGACGGTAAGCGTGGCCCCTCACTCGACCAACACTGACAGGGGCCGCGGACCGCCCCTCGCTGGTCAATGACCTGGTGCTCGCAGACCGCGGGCTGGGCCGGCTCGTGGCGCAGATGGAGCGCATGTGCGACGGTAAGCGTGGCCCCTCACTCGACCAACACTGACAGGGGCCGCGGACCGCCCCTCGCTGGTCAATGACCTGGTGCTCGCAGACCGCGGGCTGGGCCGGCTCGTGGCGCAGATGGAGCGCATGTGCGACGGTAAGTGTGGCCCCTCACTCGACCAACCCTGACAGGAGCCGCGGACCGCCCCTCGCTGGTCAATGACCTGGTGCTCGCAGAGCGCGGGCTGGGTCGGCTCGTGGCATAGATGGAGCGCACAGTATAAGCAGCCGCAACCAGACCAAAGATAAACGTAGGCTGGCAGATAAGTGGAGCATTTGGCGTTTTTTAGCGCAGCTGGGGAAATTCAAGACACTATGCAACTAATTTCAGCACCCAATATTAGTTGCCTCGCTTTGTGATGCCTGACTCCACAAACTGTGCTTGCGCACTGAGGATTGAAGTTTTCGTGTAAGGTGCTTCAAGTTTCCGTGCATTTTCCAGAAAATAGGTCTCAGTGTTATTTTATTATTTCAGCGCTGATAAGCTTCGCAAACTTCAAGTCACCATCCAAAGACACGAGGCAAAGCGTGCCAAAATCTGAGCTCATAGGCAAGCTGAACAACCTGACTGAAGTGCCAATACCGACGATAACACTGCCCGTCAGACATGACTGCACCTATACGGAGTTCCCTGGTGAGTTATTCCCTGTGTTGCCTATTTTGAGACAGTTTATCTGTATTTTTTGGTCTAATTCAGTAATACGAGTAACATAAATGGTTTTCGCGCGTCGTCCGTCGTCCTTTTGACACGTTCCGGTGGCGAGGTGTATGGGCATGTTCGGTAGCTTTCACATGTAACCGGCGTAGTTGATCTGGCAAGTCCATACATTTCACCGCCGGATAGGCAAGCGGCACGTTAGAAAAGGCACTTACTGTTTTTCTGCTTTGATTAGTCAAATAAACACTCGCGAGTTTGGAACGAAATAGGTGCATTAAAATCTTGTTACTTCCAGAGATGCGAACTCTGAAAGTAACAAGCAAACTATAGCAAGTTACATTACAAGTAATCAGCCTCAGTTGTTGTATAAGAGTGCTATGTATCACTCATTAGCGAACTTAAGCGAGGTGGTTTTTAACGTGTTTGTTTTTTCCAGCCATCGTCTCTTTTGCGCAAACATTCGAGCTGGTCGGCGGCGTGAACTGCCCCAAAAAGATGACGTGCAAAGGCTCAGACGGCAAACACTGGACTTTACTAATAAAGGTACCAAAAAAAGTGGCATCTAATATGGCGGTTCGGTTTTGTTATTTGATGTAACGGTCTCAATGATCATCGATCAGAGATCGGAAGCGCCATTTTCCTTTACGTAAAGCAACTCGACGTGGGAAGTTATTCGGGGGAAAACCAGAAGTGCGGGACCCAGTCTGAACCCCAAAACGCTTGAAGTAACAATATTCAATTCTTTATCTAAATATCTATCTTGTCTGTGCGTTGCGCAGCCGACGCTGAATCGCGATGTCAGCGAAAAATCCGATCCATGAGTCATTAAAGAAAACATTTAGGATGAACTTCAAAACACGCGCCCTCTCGCCCTCATTATACGACGTGTTACAAAACATCCTAAATCTTTTTACAGGGTGTAACCTACTGGTCAACAGGATGTCAATTCTGTAAAAAAAGTTGAAAAAAGCAATTTTTATTTTATAACCTCTAAATTTTAAAATTTTCATAACTTTTTAGTTTTTGGTATCAGCCCAAATTTAAAAAAAAGTTTGCGAGTGTAGCTGCATTTGCACAGCTTTAAGTTGTTAAAACATTGTGAATGTCAATGAAAACAATATTTAAAAAATACCTTTCTCCCGCCATAGCGTTCACATTTTATTAATTTAATAATCAACGGAACGGAGCAAAATTAATATTTAGGTTGTGATCTCTATCACAGGGTGCTATTACCCTGTAAAAAGAGTTAGGTACTTTTGTAACACCTCGTATACAATCAAAGCGAGACAACGCTAGTTTTGAAGTTCAGACCCAATTGTTTTCTGTAATACCTACAATTTCTGTCTAAGCTTCGATTGAACCGTAGTTTGTTGTTTGTTCGTTATCAGGGCGAGGATGACCTCCGGCAAGACGCGGTGATGCAGCAGGTGTTCAACATCGTCAACACTTTGCTGGAGATCAATACAGTGACCAGTCGGCACAAACTGCTCATACGGACTTATAAGGTAACCAGAAGCGCTCACAGCCCAGTTGGACTAGCCATTCTTATGTTTATGCCATTCAATTTATATGTACATATAAATTGAATATTTTTTCTAAAATAATTAGTCAGGGAGGAAACAGGTCTCCCTTTTTGTATGGAGCCGCGGCCGCCCGCGTTTCCTCTTAATCTATAGGCGAAGTTAAGCAACATCGGGCGCGGTCAATCCATGGATGGGTGACCGCTAGTGGCAATTATATCTGAGCGCTTCCGTGCTTCGGAAGCCACGTTAAACCGTTGTTACCGGTTGTTGTTGATTAAAACCAATCGTTAAGCCATGTCACAAGCCCTTTGGGCGGCCTAAAAACTCTGACACTGGCCACTACCTTATACGATTATCTACCTACCTACCACCAGGTAACCAGATATGAGCAGCAGAGAGGGTCTCAAATGTCTACTTGCAGTCGGGTCTCGATAGTTTGAGGATTGTAGGAGAAAAGCCAGATTTGTCCTAACAGCGTATCGCAAAAGGGTAAGAGCCCTGTCGACACAAATTGCTAATTCGGATTAAATTAATTTTAAGACAGAATTTCATATGCGTTAGAACAGTAGATACAGAATAAAATAGGCAGTTCAATACTGAAAACTTTCTATAAGTGATACGGAATAAAATAGGCAGTTCAATACAGAAAACTTTCTATAAGTGATACGGAATAAAATAGGTAGTTCAATACAGAAAACTTTCTATGAGTGATACGGAATATAATAGTCAGTTCAATACAGAAAACTTTCTATAAGTGATACGGAATAAAATAGGCAGTTCAATACAGAAAACTTTCTATGAGTGATACGGAATAAAATAGGCAGTTCAATACAGAAAACTTTCTATAAGTGATACGGAATAAAATAGGCAGTTCAATACAGAAAACTTTCTATAAGTGATACGGAATAAAATAGGCAGTTCAATACAGAAAACTTTCTATGACTGATACGGAATAAAATAGGCAGTTCAATACAGAAAACTTTCTATAAGTGATACGGAATAAAATAGGCAGTTCAATACAGAAAACTTTCTATAAGTGATACGGAATAAAATAGGCAGTTCAATACAGAAAACTTTCTATAAGTGATACGGAATAAAATAGGCAGTTCAATACAGAAAACTTTCTATAAGTGATACGGAATAAAATAGGCAGTTCAAACAGAAGACTCTCTATCTATCCCACAAATGGAGCCATTTATATTAGGTAATTTCTCAGGGCTAGTAAGATGTTCATGTTTTCTTCTGCTCGCTGGAGTGAACCGATTTGGATGCGGTTTAAAAAAAATGAAACCAGGTTTTCTAGCAATGGTTCCTAGATATGTTTAATCAAAATCGGTTTAGCCGTTTATGAGATATTGTAACTTGAAATTAAAACGTCTTGATTTTTCAAAAATGTATCTCATGATGGCATAGAAGTAATTGATATGTAAACATCCCCTGCACGGTGGTGATATTAGACTCTATTGTGTAATGTTAACAGGTGGTGCCTCTGTCCCACTGTTCGGGCGTGCTCGAGTGGTGCGAAGGAACTGTGCCAATAGGCGGCTACCTGATCGGCCACGGGAGCGCTAAAGGAGGCGCACATAGCCGCTACAGACCACAGGTTCGTATCTACCGCGAGAATGTACAAAAATATTCTTAGTGCTAAAAATTTTCATTTTATTGTGGCATGCACGCTCCACGAAATCACGTGATTTGATGTCTGTTGTAGTTTTTCTCATTATCTTCTTTCATTAAGTGACCATCGCTTAGAGGCGATTGTCTCAACTTCTTTTTATAAAATACTAGCTTTTGCCCGCGACTTCGTCCGCGTGGACTACAGAAAAAGGACATATGCTTTACTTTGCTCTTATGTGTAAAAGCGTGAAAATATGTAGCCTATGTGTTATTCTGATGTCTAAACTATCTCTATTCCAAATTTCATCCAAATCCGTTCAGCCGTTTCAGCGTGAAAGAGTAACAAACATCCATCCTACATCCATACTTACAAACTTTCGCGTTTATAATAATAGTAAGTATAAGTATAGTAAGTACTAGGATGTATCCAAGAGTGACGTTCTCTTTTTCCAAAAACGTATAAATAAAAACCGTTTTTTTTAAAAAGAATATGCTTTTTTTTCATTGCTATGGTTCTTCTAATAAGACCGATAGTAGGCATTTCTAGATATAGGATTTTACGGACCATGTCCGATCCAGATGCGAGCTATAGTCCTGTTTTCCGGAGTCTAAAATATGTTCAATCCGGTTCGTTCAGGAACGCGGGCGGTGGGGTTTCGGATTCGATTCGGACTCTGTGTCTTTAGCTCGTCTTCACATGACCATCTACCCGCAGGACATATCGCACAGCGCGGCTCGCGCGAAGATACAGCAGATGCAGGGAAGGTCTAACGCGGAGAAGCTGGCCGTGTTCCAGCGAATACTGCGCGAGTTCAAGCCCGTGTTCCAATACTTCTTTACTGAGCACTACCTCGACCCCGTCACGTGGTACGAACGACGCTTGGCTTACACCAAAAGGTAACTTTATAACACTTGCTAAAAAATGCATATGCATTGGATACAAGCTCCGTGAAACCATAATTAGCTTGACCCGAAGCCGAAGTCTTCGGGGCAGTTATTATCGCAACAGAGACGGATCTACCTCGCCCGGGATACATATTGGTACTACAGCCATACACTATATACTTTGGGAGTTGATCCAGGTCAGAACTAATTGTATCTATTCCAACTTTGTACCTTATCTTAGATTATCTTCTGTTTTGTACAACAAAAATACAAAAAAAAAATGCACTTCAGCATCCTTTCAAGAGGGAAACGAAGAAAAATAAGGAGGATTGACTATATTCGGATCACTACAATGCGCTCCAAAACCAAAACCGCTGCTGTGGAGTTGCGATACCGAACGCGATAAGAACTCGACTGGCCACCTCTGCCGCTTAGGCCAAGGCAGATTACTTGCAAGTCTCAGCTATTTCCTCATATAACATTATAGACGTTTTGTTAACTAGACGTAAGCCGCGTTTTCACAGTCAAAGTAAATAAAACCAAATGAGCCATCTAAGAAAATAGACGCTTCTGATTGGTCGATTCCATCCGAGCCAGTGCTTTTCCATTTTAGCGAGCTTGTCTCTGGCTCGGATGGAATCGACCAATCAGAAGCGTCTATTTTCTTAGATGGCTCATTTGGTTTTATTCACTTTGACTGTGAAAACGCGGCTTACGTATAGATGGCTCATTTGGTTTTTTACTTTGACTGTAAAAACGAGGCTGTACTTTTTCCCAAGCAATGTAAGCCAAAGAAAATGTTTAATTTTCTCATGATGTAAAAAACATGATTGTCCGCAGTGTCGCCACGTCATCAATGGTGGGCTACATCATGGGGCTGGGCGACAGGCACGTTCAGAACATCTTGATTGACAAGTACTCGGCAGAAGTAGTGCACATCGATTTTGGTAAGTCGAACGTGTGACAGACATCTGTGGTACGAGTACAAAGCAATACATACTTATAACTTAGAAAAAGATAAACGTTTTAATTGTGAAAAAAAGATTTGTCGTGCCGCCGAGCCATGAACCTCTATAGATATGCCACCACTTCCACAGTTTTTCATTAGACTATGGCGAAGCCCAAAAGGAGGGTTATTTAATTTCACGTACCTAATGGACATTTAAGTTTTCTTATCCTATCATATATTTCTTACTGTGCATCTGCTGCTACTGTGTTTTCGCTTTCAGTCCTGTCCATTAAAGGTTGTTTGGAAGAAATAGTTTTTAGCGATAAGACCGCCATTTGTACTGTTATTTTTAAATTGTTATCTGTAAAATGTTTTCTATTGTACAACAATAAAAAGTTAATTACTTAATTTTCCCTTGGTTGCCAACTGCTAGAAGTAATTTCATGCGGCTTATGTTATTTCTAGGCTACCGCAACTCCTTAGTTAAATCCTAATGCGATCCGTTCTTCTAGGGATCGCTTTCGATCAAGGCAAGGCTCTGCCCACGCCGGAGACTGTCCCGTTCCGTCTCACGCAAGACATCATCGCTGGCTTCGGGTCTAGCGGCGTCGAAGGGATCTTCAGAAGGCAAGAGTGGAACCAACCACAGATTACTACTATTTACTATTAACTTTACCAATAAGATCGATTAGATGCACTAGATAAGGGCTACATTGTAAAATAAACACCCTAAGCTTGTATGAATAGGGGAAAAATAGATCTATAATTTTCTTACGCTTGGTGCCATTGATGAGAAGAAATTAACAGAATGCAATAAAAAAGGCAGAATTACCACCATGCCGCCATTTTCTCAAAATCTGCATTTCATGACACTTCAAGTCTAGGGTCTAGTCTAGGGTCTTGTGTGTGTTTGTTATGTTTTTATTGCCTTGCCCAATATTTTGACGAAGCTTTGTGTTTTTTTTTGTCTAGGGAATCTATATTGTGTCCGAAGGGCAAGCAGAACCGCCTACTCGCTCTATTGCATTTGCCTACAGAGGAATATTTTTACATCTAAAATGAATGTTATGGTGTGACTGCAGATGTTGTGAGAAGACGATGCAGCTTCTGCGCGACAACCGCGAGGCTCTACTGACGACGCTGGAGGTGTTACTGTGTGACCCTCTCTACTCCTGGTCGCTCACGCCCGCCGTGGCTGAGCGCAAGCAGAACATGCCTGCGCCGAGCACCGCCTTCCAGAGTAAGCCATTTTCTTTTACTAAGATGTTTTCCTAGATGTAGGAGTTGGAGATTGTATGCACTATTACTTTCAACCCATTAAAGACGAAGCCGGCGATTAGAACCCAATTCTTATTTTTCGATGTGTGTAATTTTCCAAATGAAATAACGCACATCGAAAAATAAGAATTGGGTTTGAATTCCAAATGAAATAACACACATCGAAAAATAAGAATATTGTGTCCTAATCGCAGGCTTATAATGGGTTGAAAGACAAGTAAAATACTTATTGGAAATGATTTTGCTGAGTCTGCAGCGTGCCGAGTGGCTCAATTTATCTATGATGTGTTGAACTAGACGGATGTTACTTTTGAATGATGTCCCACTGGACGGCAAAGGCATTTCCCCCTCTAAACCCAGAATTTTCGGCCCTGAGCCACCTCCAACCAATATTTTATTTGTTGTCCGGCGTCGTCTGCGATATCCGACGCTCCTAAGTAAGTAAGTAACTCTTTATTGCACAAACGAAAACATTTAACTCCTACTCGGTGGCTTGCTAAGAAATAAAGTATTTTGACTGATCTGCCAGGGGGCAGAGGGTACGTATAAGCCTTTTCCCCCCATCACGCTTCGAAAGTCCTTGTCATATCAAACGCAGTACTATAATTTGTAACCACTTCATTGTTTCAGCGTCAGGGCAGCCGGGCGGCGGTGGTTTGGCTGAGCGTGCGCTTTTAGCCGTGAGCTGCAAGCTGAGCGGGACGGAGGGAGGTCTGGCGGGCGGAGTGGCGGTGGCGGGCCAGGTGGCGCGGCTCGTGCGTACCGCCACCGACCCGGCCAACCTCAGCCGCCTGTTCCACGGCTGGCAGCCCTACTTGTAGACGGATCAAGCTGAGCGGGATGGAGGGACGTCTGGCGGGCAGAGTGGCGGTGGCGGCCTAGGTGGCGTGGCTCGTGCGTGCCGCCACCGACCCGGCCGCGGCTAGCAGCCCTACTTGCAGAGGGATTAAGCGATGCTCTAGCTTGAGCCTTAGAGGAAAAGTTAAAACTGGCTTGCTCTCGATAATATGGCGTTGATTCTTCTCCCAGATCAATGACTAAAAACTCTTTTTGTGGTGATTGTCACAGAGAAAAACCAACTGGGCAGTGTTGCAAGGTTATTTTCCTTTATAAGGGATCAGCGCCATTTAATTTTGTAGACAGTTCGAAAAGCAAGTTTCATTACAAATCGTTATCGTTGTATGATGACCGCATTTTAACGTTGGTCAGTCTTCTCTGTAGATACAATGTAGTAAACTACCACGCGAACGCCACGATGCATGTCAATTCAATCTGAAATTAATCACTCATTTTGAACAAATCATAGCCGTTATTTTGTCTACCTCACAAACATCAATGCACTGAGATTAACTGCTTTCGTTCGGTTACTTACATTCCAGTGTAAAAAGATTTAATTCCAGTGTCGCTAACTATGCCATTATTTGATTGTAAGAAAGAATTGCAACCCTCAGAGGACTTGTGTTGTTGTTATTGATGTTAGTTAAGTTTATTAATTTTGTATTATTAGCATAGCATGCTGTATTTTAGAAATAATGTATCAATAAAAAGACTGCGATTTCATAATTCTACTTTCGTTTCATTACTATTATACAATATTACACACATCGAGGGGCAAGACTGACTCTAAAAAATACGATGAGAAAGGACTCGAGTAGCCTCCAAAGAGAATATTATAATATAACACTACGTTTAGTAGCCTCAGGCCCGGTTTCTGAGTTGAGAATTTTGCTAAGCAAATGGGTAAGTATCGTCCTGTCTCTGCAGATTTCTCACAAAAGAGCGTGACAGAGCGATACGTAATGTGCTTAGTAAAATTCTCAACTCAGAAACCGGGCCTCAAGCTTCAAGACAGCAAGCCTTTTAGCCCTGACTTTTTTTACCTACTAGTAGCGCCATCTAGAATGTCGTACCAGAACTAAAAATACAACGCCATCTAGAATTGAATAGCAGGACTAGCAGTCGCCTTTAGCGCAAGGTAAACTAAAAATGATTTTGTTATGGCAACACCACTCATTGATTGTCAAAAGTCATCACAGATTAGAAGCGGGTAAATAAATTTGGTTGTTGCCATGGTAACAATTTTATAAACAAACCGAAATCCAATAATTTAGGGTTTTCAACGCTTTCATTTGCAATGTATGCTAAGAGTATCTTAACCATACTTCCTAGTTTTACCTGCTTCCTTACCGTCTAATGGCGGAATTACATATACTCGGTCATATTCAAAGTGCAAGCAAATTCCAAAAGAGTTCTTCCCTATTTTGCAGATATTCCTTTCAGTCAGGTATGTGCGTAAATTGCGTTGTTCTTATCCTCCTACAATGAGACTAAATTAAATTTGTTTTAAGGACCCAATTGGACAATTGTTTCTGGACTCCCCGAAGGTCAAACTGTGTCTGGTAAAGCCAGTCACGACACCTCTGCTGTTTGGAACCACCCCCTCGATATACATTACATTACGAAAGGATTACAAGGTTGATTGATTGGTTATTTTTCGTGAGTTAGTTCTTTAGAAAAAACAAGAGGTTTGTTTACTCATCCGCTTCTGCTTTCATCATCACAACAGGTTGGCCAAAGATATTATTACAAGTTAACAGTCTTGATTCGCTCGGTAGAACGTGGGTGGTTGGATATAGTTGCTGTAACTTGCCTTCTGTGCCAGGATACCATGTCATAGACTTACCCTGCTGGGCTCCCGCCGCTGTTACTTTGAGTGACAGAATCCGCCAATACTTCCTTGGAGGATCACACCAACTTGTTCAAACTGATATTATTGGCTTGGGACTGGATAGGTCAGTTACCTAATAACTAAAATAATTTTATTTTTCTTCTATGGAAATAAAAAATAACATTGCTTTCAGGTTTAAATTGAAAACCGAATCCAGAGGAAGCATAAGACTGCAAATTGATTTAATTTTAAGGAACTTTAATCAGTTTGGTGTTGAATATAAGTAAAGATGAAGATACTCACATACCTTGCTTTCACAATGCTCTCAGTTATGATACAATTCTGTATCATTGATTATATTCAAGCAAAACTTGAAGTTGATGAACGAAAGCCAAAGCCTAAGCCAAAGGATCTCAATGTAACTAGTCAGAAAAGAAAATTTGGTGATATTATAAAGGAGTATGGCAACAAACCGCATGCTCTTTATTACCGCACTGATAATGCTAAACTACTTGAAACACTCATGAATGTGTCAGAATCAACATCTGTTTATCCCAATGCAACAAAGTCCGAAAGATCCATAACTACTGAAAATTTTCCAACAAGCACTGTATATGATATTCTGTATGAAGATAATGCAACCAGTGTAAATGAAAGCACCTCAACATCTGAAGTGCCATTTACAACTACTGAATTTGAAAATGTTACTGATTTGACTCTATTCAATAACAAAAATGCTACTGATGTTCAACCTACTCCCAGCCCAAAGAAGAAGCCTTATTATGATAACTGTTACTGCGACTTACTGGTAAGTAGTCAGTCATGCTTGCTTGCCATGCCTAGAAATGAGGATGGAAATATTTAAAGAAGCATATGATATTTAGATATTTTATTGTGAAATATAATTTTATGTTACAGTACCATTTGTGTGACATCAATTGTTGCTGTGATGGAGACTGTATGGATAATGAGCGCAAACTGTTCAATTGCACGGAAAAGGGAAACCAATTACCAGAGGAGGCTTTCTCTTGCTCCAACCGAGGCAATGAGAATCCTATGCTCAGTGGCATTCAGAACTTATTCTGTGTTGTTAAAACAAATCTTCCAGAAAAACGGAACATTAACTACAAAAAGGCATTTATCTATTTACAATATTAATTAACATTACCTACACCTACTATGGATAAAACGAGTTTTTCAATAAAATAATCATAATGATTTCAGTACAAAGCTGTGGACGTATCTAAACTAACAGAGGATGCCATGAAATGGCACGACAAGTCTGAGACGAAAATTCCGATAGCACTTTCGCCAAAGATATACACACGTGGAGACCCCATTTGGGTATTGAGAAATAATACAGTTAATTACATTGGTAAGAGTTGAGAATAAGATTTTATTAGTCTGCTGATTATGAGATTCCGATTGCAATGTCTGAAAAATTTGTTACAGATTTGCCTTCATCTAAGATAAATAGCAACTGTGACAGTAGAGCACCAACTTACTTCCTGAAAGACCAGCGCATCCAATGCAATGTCGTCATAAGAGAGCTCGAAATGTTTAACATTCTAAAGACAATCGAAGAAACTAAAGTATAAGTGTGAAATCTACAAATACTTCTAATTTGGTAAATACTACCACTAACTAAATTAAGTTATTAAAAAATCACGTTGACAGCTGGGTACTGACTGAGCGAGCCACCTTGCGAGGCAGACGTTCGTCCAATGTAAACAGATCTACCATCACGCCTTGTCACGAGGAAGACGCGAGGCAGGGGCCTTAGCCTGTAACGCAATGGTGCCAAAATGGGCTCCCAGTTGACGGCTTCAATTACGATTTATTAATGCTGTCGGTCCTTTTAATGTTTTTTTAGTACAACAAAGAATATTCTGATTCTAATTCTAGAGGATTAGTTCTCTGGTTGAAGGAGAAAAACGAGGAAACCCCGGTTTTGTCCTTCTGCTGGGACGCCATCGTCACGCCGTTGCGTTACAGGCCCTGGTAACTCACAGAGTGGCCAGATGAGCGCTAGCCCCGCGAAAACGTTCGGCCGGTCAGTACTCGGTCAACGCCGTCTAAATTATGTTTATAATGTTTCAGAATTGCTCAGAACTGCACTGCACAGAGTGGGAAATTAAAGTTTGCAATGAAACCACTTGCACAAATTACACCAAGGACTTGCACGAACCCTATTGCACTGATAACATGGACGTTATTTGCAAGAATATAGCAGTCAAAGTAGAATATGTTTTCTATTACTGGGAATCTAAAATAGTTGATGCGGTGTTGTACTTTTATATGCAAACAGTTTTGTCGAAAGTGCAGTTCATCAGACAAGAAATCGGCGTCAAGTTTTATTTAGCCGAGAATTCGACAAACAAAGTTGTCGAACTGAGCGGTAATCCAGGGTATCTGATTGGCTTCCCTTTGATAGCGTCTTTTGAAAATGACAACTATACAAGAAGATTTTTCAACAACGGCTCTAAACAAAGTTATTCATTGCACTATCCAGACAATAAGAATGGTCTCTGCGTGTTCACCAACAACACCAATTTTGTTAACTTCGGAATAAATAAAAGAAACAAATGCCGTTACACGATTGAACCAAACACATTTACTAATGCAACAGAAAGCTGTGAAAATATTTACAATAACATCGAAAACATTATGGGGATCAGTAGAAGAGCTGTCATATCTCCACTGGGAAATCCACATGGCCTAAATGACGAAGATTGGATGGTTTTGAACATGGTCAAGTTACAAAAGATGCCTATCATTGGTGAACAGCATGGGACGAGTGAACTTCATTGCTACTTTATGGTCACTAAAGTTTCTTTGTACTTTGGATTTGCCGATGTTAGTGATATATCTGGCAAAGAGAAGATCAAAATATTGACTGCTGCAGCACATTTAACAACACAGAATATTACTTTAACCGAAGATAATTTATCAGTTATTCTAACATTTGAAACTAATTTTGTAGACGTGACTAATCCACCCACCTACGAATACGCGGGAAGCCCACAGTTGAACATCCATTTACCAAAAGATTTCTTCTTCCCTTTTCCATCCAATAAAATTAACATTAACAATGAATGTAATGTTGCAATCCTAGTAATATGTCTAGTTTTAACATTTATTTCAAAATAAAAAAGCATTTTGTATTAACTAATAATTTTTATTTTGAAATAATTTAAATACTTCTATCACTTCTAACTTGGCATCCACCATAGGATCTTGAGTCTGTGTGATGGCCTGCAAATAAAACGAGAGCTTATTTATCAGGCGCGCGCTGTGCCTACCGGCATTTGATGACACCACACGAGACAGGATTGGGTCTATTATCTAACTCAACATCAATTACGATCGCTTTCAGTTTGCCATTGCAACGATTTGACAAGAGCTGTCATTTAAAACAATCTTGATCGCAACATACGTCTAGGATATTGAGTGTACATAATCGCATATCTGTTCACTCAATATCCTTCAAATTCCTCGCTGAATAGAGAGGCACAGTTATTAGATTAGAAAACAGAGTTATAGAAACACAACTGCTGCCAGTCTCTATTCTATTAGTAGGTCACCACTTCACTAGTAATCATGTTTCTATTCGCCCTTTTTTACGGTAGTAAAAAGAAGGCACATACCTATGCAACGTAAGTGTAGACTTTGCGGTCGTCGGGCGTGCGCGCGAGGTACTCCCGCTCGATGAGTCCCTCGATGCGCTTCTTGATCACGACCGGCGACGGAAGGAAGCGCGCGCGCAGCTGCTCCGTCACCTCCGCCACCAGCAGTGTATGCTGCAGTGACAGACAAACAACAAGTTCAAATCTCAGAACCATTGGCTTCCCCCCGCCCCTTCCCCCCGCACCGCAACTGTCAGCGCGCGCACGGCGCCTAGTGACACGCAGTCTGAGACTGGCCACGGCGTCGCGAGGGCCGTCTCAGCTCCATGATTAAGGTCTCCGAATGAGAACCGAAACTAGTCTGCTACACCGCATAATACAAGTAAGTTTAACCGTTTACGAAATACAAAACATTGGCTTGTTTTAAAATAGTGACCTTTTTGTTACTCTTCTCAATATGACAGGACCCTTCTGTATATCAGTCGACTAAGCAAGCAGTAGAGACTCTAACTGCCGGTTTCTGAGTTGAGAAATTCGCTAAGCAAATGGGTAACTATCGTCCTGTCTCTGCAGATTTCTCGCAGCGAGAAACCGGGCCTTTGAATTGAGAATTTTGCTAAGAAAATACTTAACTATCGTTCTGTCACGCTCTTTTGTGAGAAATCTGCAGAGACATATGACGATACTTACCCATTTTCCGAATTTCTCAATTCAGAAACCGGCAGTAACTGATTTAGCAACACGCCGTATCAACGTGAAGCAACACGGCGAAGGCTGCCCTACTCCATTTGTAGTAGTAGTAGTAGGTATGGAAAAAGGTTTTTTTAGATTTCAGCGTAGGCACTGCTTGGGCAGGCACCATAGTAAAGTGTTATTCATGAGTTAAAGTTCGACGGTAGGCCTGAGTTGGCAGCAGTAAGCTTTTGACTACTCTTGCCGAAGAGATATTGTATGAAATAATCTTCGCCGTTAGCCTAAGGCCCGGTTTCTGAGTTGTGAATTTTACTAAGCACATACTTACGTATCGTTCTGTCACGCTCTTTTGTGAGAAATCTGCAGAGACAGGACGATACTTACCCATTTGCTTAGCAAAAATCTCAACTCAGAAACCGGGCCTATGACTCTTAGCCGGTAGACCCCACAGGTGGAAAGAGCCCAAGTTATTACTGACCGGCATCTTCTTCCTCGCCTTCATGATGCGGACGATGGCTGCCTCTATCTCGTGCTTGCGATCCTCGTCCACCTTGTTGCGCGTCTCGCGGCGCTCTGGCTCCGACTCGCCCTTTGCCGCCACGGTCTGGATTTTAACTCTGTGGAAGAGGGGTATTGCTATGTAAGATGCAGTCTATTCTCTAATCAGGCATTAAACATCGTTTTATAGTTGAAGTGTTACCAGCGGACAAACTGCTAGAACGTCTGAGAAATCTCTGGCGACAGACTTTTAAAACCATAGACGTAAGTGACTTAATCTTCTTCTAGTCTAGTTTCTCTCCACCATTGGTGGTTAAAAAACTCGGTCTAAAACGGAGAAATTAACTTTTGAATGTTTCCTTAGATAATTTTTAGCTAATTCAATACGGTTTGGTGTCAGGGTGAGAGGGGGCCTCCTGAGCTTGGGGGCCCCGGGACATTGCCCCTCCTTGCACCTATGTAGTTGCGCCACTGGTGGTTGGCAATCAATTTATACTCAGTTAGCAAGCTACTTTTAGGCAGACGAAACAGATCTTCTTACGCTGGCCACACCTGTCCATTCTTTGATGTCTCTCAGCTATGTATGACACTTTGGTCAACACCTAAGTCTTTAAAAATAATATAAGATCCGAGGGAGGTGTGGCCTTTACCCATCAGCTACTAATGTAAAGGTCTAAGATATTGTGTGTGAGATTCGTTCGTACGGTCGGCCACAGTCACAGATACCCCATAGCAGCTCTTACCGTGCGCGGCATAAGGGTGCCAATCGAACAAAAAGGGGTGTCCTAGCTTGTGGCCGACTGTAGCGGTAGCACTGAGTGCCGTCCATTGCGACTACTCAAATTCTAGCTTCATATATTGCATTGCCCCTACGGGGCTCATATCTTGTACATACTTAATAAATCTCTATAACATCTTGTAATCACATGAAGACAATAAATAACTGAACGATTGCCCACTGTTCGCCATCCAAGGCGGCGTCGCTAAGGTGCACGAGGCCGACACAGACGTAACGACGTGGTTGGACGGCTTACCTTTCACCGTATAGCATTTTCAGCACAATGCCATTCGCAAAATAAATACTGAACTGAACTGTACCTATGTAGCTTGGAGGTGAAGGCGTCGTTGACGTAGAACTGATGCGAGGGCTCGATGTCCTTGGTCTTGGGATGTTTGATGAGCACGCGCTGCGTGGGCTTGCCCATCGCCAGCGACTGCAGCGCCCGCACCAGATCCTTCTCGGGGACGTCCGTCTCGTTCAGGATTTCCTGGGAAAGGACATAGACGTCTTTATTCGTAAAATAGTTTTAAATTAAAAGGGCAAAGATATCTTTATTCGTAAAATAGTTTTAAATTAAAATAACAAAAACATCTTTAGTCGTAAAATAGTTTTAAATTAAAAGGGCAAAGATATCTTTATTCGTAAAATAGTTTTAAATTAAAACAACAAAAACATCTTAAGTCGTAAAATAGTTTTAATCCATCTTTATTCGTAAAATAGTCTTAAACTAAAGGACAAAGACATTTTTATTCGGAAAATAGTTTTAAATTAAAAGGACAAAAACATCTTTATTCGTAAAAAAGTTTTTTATTAAAAAGACAAAGACATCTTTAATCCCAAAATAGTTTTAAATTAAAAGGACAAAGACATTTTTATTCGTAAAATTATTTAAATTAAGAGAATAAAGACATCTTTATTAATAAAAATTGTTTTAAATTATACGTCAAGGATAAATTGAGTATGTGACAGTTCAGACCAAATATTTTTGGACACTGTCCGAAATGACACTTTATAATTTTTATATATTTGATCATCATCATCAGCGCACCTCTGCCCACTGCTAGGCCTTTTCCCCCACACGCCACCTCTCACGGTCCCTCGCCATCCACAATTCCGCATCCATGGACCCATTCCATCCATTCGCGTCGATTTTGGTAATATTTTATTTTTGTTATAAGGTCGGTAACAGTTAGTGATCAATAAATAAGGCGTATTTTGATAAATGGAGGGCAAAATAGTAGAATATGGTCGGGGCTAGCTGCTGGGCGCTGGGGGCCGGCTGTTGGGTTACAGTTTGATAAAATATTCTTACCGGACTGAGGTAAAGATAAAAAGGGGAGATTAAATCGTTTAATCTGAAGCCAAGGCCAATAAGAGGTTTGCATTTGATCACTATCAGCTTTCAGCGCCCCACTGATACTCAAAACGTCACATAAGAGTAAATGTAAACATAACAGTCACTATGAAGATTGAACCGATCCGTAGAGCTAAAAACCAAGCCCTCAGAATACGACTAATGCGGCAATACTTCACTGTCTAAATTACTAAAAGAACAAAAGGCATCTACGCACCTCATAAGTGAGCCGCTCACGCTTGTTAAACAGCAACAGCACGCACATCTGGAAGGTTGACACTTGTATGATGTGTCGGCGCGGCACCGCGACCATGCTGGACGAGGGCACCAGCTGTTGGGAGCTGGAGGTGGGCTGCTGGGCGCTGGGGGCTGGCGGCTGGGCTCCGGCGGCTAGTTGTTGGGCACTGGGCGGCGAGCGCGGCGGCGACGCGGAACCCGAGCCGGCGAGCGCGCGGAACGTCGCGTTCAGATCGGCGCTTCCTAGTTGCGGCTGCAGGGACAGCTGCCGCCCCGAATGCTTGGCTAGGTAGAAGCTGGGAGGCAAATGAAACCGATATTAGTTCAAAAGTTTCGAGGAAAAAGAGCTCAAAATCATGAGGCTTTCCAATCGGCATTTATTGTTATTATAATAGTATGGCTTTTCTGTTCCTTTGTTAGTCTCGCAAACAGAGGAATTCAACCAAGCAATCTCTGAACAATATAAGTAACTAACAGGAAATCTAAGAACTAAAACGTTGTCGAGAGCTACCAGGCCAAGTCTGTACAAAGGTACAGAGTCAAGGCTCTTCTTTTGGCGCTCAGCTGATACGCAATTGAATGGAACTGTACGTGAGTAGACTTTAGATCTGTATTATTTTTTAAGCACGAGATTCTTGGAGTTTCTTTACCATGCTTCTTCTCCAAGAACGATCAGAGCTAGTGAAGCTGGAGGAAAAAATATTAGATACTTAGTATTAGATAGTAATAAGTATCTGATTTATATACTTTTTTTACTTTCAACCGATGCAATGCATACTGCCCATCCTCACGTATGGTGCCGAAACATGGTCGCTTACCAAAGCAAACATGGATAAGATCCAAGCGGGCCATGCTAGGCATCTCACACCTTGATCGTGTGCGTAACGTCGACATTCGGCAGAAGACCAAAGTCGAAGATGTAGGCGCGCGAATCTTAAGATTAAAGTGGAGATGGGCAGGGCATCTGGCTAGGCGGGAGGACGGACGGTGGACTAAGGCAGTCAAGGAATGGTGCCCTAGAATGGGTCAGCGGTCGGTGCGTAGACCGAAAGCTCGATGGGTCGACATTGTCAAAACAGCGGGAAGACAATGGACGAGATTGGCATTAGACCGAGGGGGTTGGCGTGAAAAGGAAGACGCCTATGCCCAGCAGTGGGCTTTATTTATGGGCTGGATAGATAGATAGATAGATTATTTACTTTAGATAATATTTTAATGTTCAATGTAAATAATTTATTTATGGCATATTGAATAAAAAAAATGATTCTGATTCTAATTCTGCAGGTGTGTACCTTCGGAAGACGTCGAAGGCGTTCCGCGGCGTGGTGGGGATGTTACACTTGGGCGTGGCGCTCTGCGTGGGCCAGAAGCCTGTCGTGAGCACACGCACGGACAGGTCCACTCCGTGCAGGTTCGTCTGCAATCAGTCGTACACGGCATTAGCACCACCACACGATACAAGTTAACAGATTTATTTAAACATTTATAATAAGTTGAAAAAATTCACTCGGGACAGGACTTGAACCCGCAACCTCTCGCATACCGTGCAGGCGCTCTACCAATTGAGCTACCGAGTCAAGTAACTGTCGATGCGATTTTTTTCAACTAGTCTCCGTCAACTGGACGGGGGGCGCCCGGCGCCACCTGGTGTGATTAGTTTGCACTAATGTACACCACCCAATGCGTTCATCTTTGCAGATGAAATGCTCATTGGAATTTTGATATTGCCACTACATTTAACCACTTTTTATTTTTTCTAAACAGTTGGTGTAGATTAGTGCAAACTAATCACACCAGGTGGCGCCCCCCGTCCAGTTGACGGAGACTAGTTGAAGAAATTCGCATCAACAGTTACTTGACTCGGTAGCTCAATTGGTAGAGCGCCTGCACGGTATGCGAGAGGTTGCGGGTTCAAGTCCTGTGCCGAGTGATTTTTTTAAACTTATTATTGTTAGGTTTTATTATTATTACTCGGTTTTGTTCATAAAATATATATTTTTAATCAACTGTCGATTATTAAAAGTAGTTTTTGGTTTCCGTAACGCTGGCCACATCGATTCGAATACGCAAACTAAGTGACAGCTGCGCTATAAATAGTCGGACGCATCGTCAGTTGAGTCATTCGGTTGCGGCCGTTTGCTTGGAACGGACGTGTCTATGCCGGTTTTCTAAATTGAAGTCAGTGCTACCTAGTGAATATTCTGCCCATATTGTGTTGAAATAAATATATTTGTTGTATCTGGATTACTGTATCTGAATTATTCTGGAGGAATAAATATCTACACCCAAGTCACGTAAGTTGTTTGAGTTTATTATATTTCAGAAGTGGCACACCCACTTGTCATGAGGCTTATTTTTGCTCAAGTAAAAATCTATTATTTCAAGTAAATATGTTTTTGCATGAAAATTATACGAAAATAGGTTTGTTTTAGCCATTTCCTCTCAATTAATCAAGCCATTCTATTGTTATCGAGTGGTTATTAGTGAGGTTATTTTTGTCCTATTTAATTGTATTCTGTGTTTTGGCAATTTAATAAACCTTTTATTTATCTAAACATGAAACATGAAGGAATCTCCATTTTCATCATTAACATTCGTTTTATTTTCATTTTTATGTCAATCCATCATCCTTGGGAGAACATACTGAAGACCGGCTACGGCGCGTTGCCATTCCTGACTACCCTGGCTGGCCGAGTGAGGCTGAGGCTGGTTGAACTACAAGGCTCGCGGGCGTCAAGGTGGGCGAAGTTCGCTGCCGACGCCGTGCACGTGCGCCGTGACGCAGTGTTACTTTAGAAAAGGTGAGATGTTGCAGTTCCAATTTTATGATGATGATAGAATGCTAATGAAAGAGCAAAAATCCTTAAGATGATTCAAATAAAAGTTATAGGTTATATTGTTGCAAGTGTGAGTGTATGCGCAGTATGCTAGAGGACTTTCGTGAGTAATATTGTTGACGTTGTGGCTCGGAAAAGTTGAGCGTGGCTCGTGTTAAACCGCCAAGTCTTCGGCTGCCTTGCATTTTTACTTGCTGGATATGGCCAAAATATTATGTAACCTCCTCCGTTTTATGGTTTTTAGGAGCGCTAGGCCTTTGTTTATTTTTCCGACACCGTCATTTACTTATCTATCCATCCATGATATTTTTGCGTTTTTACCATTATCCATCCATGATATTTTTGCGTTTTTACCATTTGTAACACCTTGTGGTGGTATCCACATTTGGAGCGTCTGACCATTTACAAAGGGTCTCTGTTATGATTTGGGGTCTGTCCAATGGGAGATGGTGCCCGGAGTGAAGGAAAATTGAGCGATCGTTAAATCCCATCTTTCCTAGATTGCTGCTGGCTGTTGAAAACATTGGCGAGTGCGCGCGCACATTTCATGTGTGTGTTGCGGCTCAATATCTCGGCGATCCTATGGCCGATTTGGCTCACGTCCGAACTTGAAAATCTGTTGGTTTTGTTCACTCAACTGCCAGGTTTCGTGACGCTCTCTGACCATTGATGCTCTGGTTGTCGTCAAGCTAACGTTCATACATGCAGGCATCTGATTGTTCGGGTGAGAGCCTCGCTCGCTCGTTCGCTGGTTCCTGTAAGACGTAGCGTCGCAAAACGTAGGTGACCTTAAGTGCAGTGATCTCTTTGTGTATTCCCTCCTCATCCTTGTTGCATGGGGACGTAATATTCCTCTTATCGACTTGCCTGCGTACCCACCTGCTCGGGTTGCCTGATATCTTAGGTTTGATTGAGATTCATAAGAATAAATCGGTCAACACTCTTTGAACTGACTGCGTACACTAGTTATGAAAAGTTAACTCAGAGCCGTTGCAGATGGTTCTTTGGTTAATTTTGATATCTCTATAGTAATGGTCATTTCCAATAGCCATTGATGATGATGATGATGTCCGGCAACTGCTGTTGATCTGATGGACTTCGCTGGTATGGCCGAGTGTGATTAATGTAGCCTTTTTTTGCGGTGGATGTTCGTCCGCAAATGTCACATGTCAGTACTCCATTCTGGTAGTTATATTTGATAGGTATTTTCGAAAGCCATTAAACACAATTACAAAGGACTTAGACATAGACGTTGTACCAACAGAGTCAATGTAGAAACAGTTGGACCATTCCGGAACCCATTTTCCCATTACGGTACAGCTACAGTTTTGTGAGCGGCGTGCGGCGGCTTGTCACTGGGGACTGGATAGAAATGATGGTGGTATTGTACGACTAGTTCACAGACAAGATCGGATTAGCCCGGTTGATCATGGTTAAGTGTACCTTCTTCTTCTTTGATCCATTTACTCCTCTGTGGAGTCTGGGGCTGAAACGAGGGCTTTCCATTCATCTCTGTTCATGGCTAGGGAGGGTAGCTCTGGACAAGTTGCTTCCTTCTCTTTCGTCTCAGAGAGAACGGATCTCTTCCACGTCTGAAACGGTCTTCCGGGTCATCATAAGCCTCCGGCGGGTTTCCATTCGAGACACGGGATGTGGTGTTCGGATCTTGGCAGGTACCTTTGTCCCAACCAACGCCACTTGCGTTCCCTGATGTCTTGAGTTACGGGGTTTTGTTTCGTGATCTGCCACAGTTCGGTCTTTGAGATGGTGTTGGGCCAGTGTCTTCGTAGGATGCTTCTCAGACAGTTGTTGACTAAAACTTGGACCTACCTAGTAGTTTTTATAGGTACTACAAGGATAGAAAACAAAATTAAAACACTTCTAACTAAGCCTATGATGATGATGTTTTCAAATTCGTGTAGTGTACCACCATGTAGGTAGGTTATTATTCTGATGTTGTTTGTGTGAAACGATTTTGTGGATCAATTCAGATACCACTAGTGTTTGCTGTATGGTTGGTTGGTTATAGCTGTAAAGGGTATGTATGTGACTAATAAATTGTTCATGTGGTTTTCAATCCACATGAAAGGTGGTAGATAACGCTGTGTACGCTGTGTATTATATTCTACACCTCATCGTAGAGGGCTCTGTCTGTGGGCGCTGGTGTTTTCTGCGCTTCATTGAAAGTGGTAAAGAGTCCTCTGTGATTTCTGAAGTGCTGTGCGTTCTGTTGTGATTTCCACCTCTAATAAAAGATGGCTGAGGGTGATATGTGACTCTCAACTCCTCATGGTAAAGGCTTATCTGTTAACTCATCCCAGTTTCAAAAACTTTCTGTTGCTTATTTTGGGATATTAAAAGAAGAGATATTAAAATAACACCTACCCTTTGACTAGAGAAAAGGCGTCAATCTATGAAGTTCTGAGTGCTAAAATTAAAATGAGAACACCAAATAGAAGTGATAAACTAAACTCTATTTAAAAGTTTGAGTTTACTAAATAATGATTACTGTTTGCGTGGCCGCTCAGTGAAGTGGTCTACGGCAGGTCTTGGTCTTGACTGAGTGAGACTCTATGAAGCATTATGCAATCCTTGGTTTGAGTTTGAGATACTTTTATTTTTCAAGCGGCGCAACTTAGTGAATTTGAATTAAGGTCCCTGTAAAATTAACGGTCCGCTTTTATTTTCGGAAAGTGAAACCGAGTCGATGTAGGTTCGATGCAGAGTCGATGCAGAATAAATGCAGAATCTATCCAGAGTCTAGTAGAGTAAGTGTAGAGTCCATGTAGTAGAGTTAAGGTAGAGTCAGAGTGAACGTAAAATAAATGCGCAAGAAAAGAAAAGAACTTATGTGTGTTCTTTGTCGCAATCGTCATCCCGATAAGTTTATTGTCTTCAAAATGAAAATTGTGGTTCATTCAGAGTGCATGCATAATAAGGGTCAAAATTGTAGTTGCCTGGAAATAGAATTGTTGATAAATACAGGTACCTAGGTTTAAAGGTGGAGAAAAACATGTCCTGGCAGACCCATATAAATGTGGTATGTGATAAACTTAGGGCGGTACTAAGCAATTTTTCCACTTAAAAAGAAAAAAAAGTGTTGTAAATAAGGCAACCTTGTATGCCGTGTATTGGGCACTTGTAGATTCAATCATATCTTATGGTCTTAGTTGTTACAGTAGCACTTTTACATCGTATCTGAATAAGATAAAAACATTACAAATAAGAATTATGAAAACCCTAATAGATACTAAAACGAAAAAAGGTTGTAAAGGAAATTATGATAAGTTATTCAAAATATGTAAACTTTTACCAGTACACTCTACATTTAAGTTATCAATACTTTTAGAAAACAATAATATTGTATCATAAAAAAAAAAACCTAAGAAATGTAAAATAGCAACTAGAAATGTGAGTAACAAAAAGTTGACTGTAACATCGAAAAATAATTACAATGTAAAAAGAACAAGGCAGTACCTAGTACCTACTATATTGAATGAAATGCCAGTGAAGCTAAGATCCGAAGAAAAAGTTACTTATTCAACCGGACCAGTTTGTCAAAAGTATAGAAGCGTGTTCCTAATACTGTATGATTTATGTAAATTTTCTATACCTACTGTAAACCTAATTTAATCTAAAATAAAACTTTTATAGTTTGGCAGAAAATGTATGTTGTATACCTGTAAGCTAATATGAATAAACATTTTTATTATTATTTTTATTATCTGATTCACAGCAAGAACGGTGCGCTTGAAGTATCGCAACCGTGGGATTTTTCTTGTGAATCGTGCGCTTGAAGTATCGCACATTCACAAGGAAAGTATATGTATGTTTCTTTTTCTAACGGTGCGCTTGAAGTATCGCAACCGTAGGATTCAGCGGTGCGCTTGAAGTATCGTATCCGTCTGACAATAAGATGCGAAAAGTATCGCAACTGTAGGATTGGGCGGTGCGCTTGAAGTATCGTATCCGCCTGATCACAAAATGTGAACGGTGCGCTTGAAGTATCGCAACCGTAGGATCCAGCGGTGCGCTTGAAGTATCGTATCCGTCTGGATCATTAGATGTGAACGGTACCCAACCGTAGGTAATTACAATAGGTAATGTAAAAACTTTTTCTGTTAATGGCATACGTGCACACTTTGTTAATGAGTAATATACCTAGCATATCAACCAATTTAATATTGTCAGTTTAGGCTAGTTAGTTTAGGCTTATTTCTAAGATTCTCCACTGTTTAAAATTATAAGTAAGCAAAAACCTACTTATTTTAAAATGTTTTCTCTTATGTTAACCTATTTTATATTACTCTAAACAGCCGTTCGCTGCTATAGATGCACCTACAAGATCTGTCTAGTTTCTTAAGTTTTTGCACTAGGTAGATATCTCATGTTTTGACTATTCTTACTGCTTACATAATGGAATCCGTGATTGGCTCCATTAATAGTTTACATAAGAAGCATTGTAAGAACTGTATTGCTGTGGATTTTTGTTATTAAATAAAAAAAAAAAATACTTACGAAGGACTCAATTGGCCGTGTGTTAGGTTCGTGTTTTTCTGGCTCGTGCATGAGGACATGCACGGTGTCAGGATGGACGAGTGTTAGGTTTTATTATTATTACTCGGTTTTGTTCATAAAATATATATTTTTAATCAACTGTCGATTATTAAAAGTAGTTTTTGGTTTCCGTAACGCTGGCCACATCGATTCGAATACGCAAACTAAGTGACAGCTGCGCTATAAATAGTCGGACGCATCGTCAGTTGAGTCATTCGGTTGCGGCCGTTTGCTTGGAACGGACGTGTCTATGCCGGTTTTCTAAATTGAAGTCAGTGCTACCTAGTGAATATTCTGCCCATATTGTGTTGAAATAAATATATTTGTTGTATCTGGATTACTGTATCTGAATTATTCTGGAGGAATAAATATCTACACCCAAGTCACGTAAGTTGTTTGAGTTTATTATATTATAAATGTTTAAATTATTCCCTAGCACGGGTTAGTGCTTTAGAAAAAACAAAAAGTGGTTAACAGATTTAGTTACGTATTAGGCGAGGTTCACACGGCATTGTCCTGCACGTTTTTTTGCAGTATACGTCTTAACGAATGAATAGTGGCGTTCACACGGGTTCTATGTACATTGTATGCGCCACTATTTATTCGTTAAGACGTGTACTGCAATAAAACGTGCAGGACCCTGGACCATGCCGTGTGAACCTGGCCTTACACTACCAGAGAACCAGCCGGCCAACACACGTTTGTGAGAGTGTAAAATACTGCAGAGCTCAGTACAATCGGCCAATGATTGCCAACTCTAGCGACAGCGATATTGAATCTTTAATAAACTTAGGGTGGGATTTCACAGCTTTTGGATAGTCGATTAAACGCCTGAGATCCCGGTTCTCAAAAGTCAAACGTTTGTAAGATGGATCGGTGTTTGATCGCCGTTTCCGTATCGGAGAGATTCTCGACGGTAAACTGGCGAGTAAATGTAAAGAAAATTCGTCCGGACGGACAGCAATGGTACCATCTAATGTCGCTACAGCAAAAGAAACGGTTTCTATTCTAATTATACTAGAATGACATCACAAAGTACGTACAGAGCAATCGCGGCGCCGAGCTAAGTTTTAAATGGAAATAAATTCACCCCAGATGACAGCACATGCTCCTTGAACTCCTCCATGATTGTATTGGACACGGTCATGTCTTTGAACATGCCTTCGAGCTTCGATGTGAACTGGCAGCCACACTCGGTCTGAAATATAAACATTGAGTTACATTGGCATAAAAAGAGGTCTTTAGGTATTTTAACGCGCTATTTTGCGCCATGTTTTGGACTCCTCAAAGCACGGAGCTCGCTATAGGTCGGTAGGTACGGTACGGCTACTAACTTAGACTCGAGAAGACTCAAGAACTCATGAAGGCTCAAGATGAATGTATTATGATGTCGAGCGATCCGGTTCTTGATCCGCTGAGGAAAACGACCGTATGATAACTCAAGCTCAAATATTTAAAATAACTGTACTACTACAACTAACTCTAAAAATATCTACTTCGGTTCTAAACTACAAAACAACTGTAAAGTCTTAAGATTCTCTGCAAATTTCTTTACTTTTCATCAGACAATTTAGCACAAACATGGGAACAAAGCAAAGAATAAAGAAAATCTCAAGACTTTTGGAAAGATTTTCTCTAACTATTGATGTAATTCGGGAGTAGCACAGGAAACTTACAAGTAAATGTCTGTGGATATCGGGTAAAGAATTTTGCAGGAATGTATGGACTGGACAGGTTGTGGGAGGACGGACCACTATGTGCTTATCGGCTGTTTTATCTGCGAGACGTCACCGATTATGCAGTGAAAGTCTCGCGGTTCCACATCCTTTAGCATACCTTCTCTCTGGGAACGTTCAAAACCGGAAATTACAATTAAATTAACTAAACAAACTTTCAATTAGAGCTTAAACGGTACTAAATATAGTTTTTGTGGAAAACGAAAACCTGGTAAACAATTTTTAAGGTAATTTTTAGGGTCAAGTAGCTAAGACTTTAAAGCAAAAATTCAACATGCTTGCTTGACCGCAGGTCCTAATAACTACTCAATTAAAAAAACATTTTAGCTTCAAAGCAAGCACATTGACGATGTAGTAGCAAATACTCATAAACTAGTTTTTTGGACAGTGCCACTGCTTTGTTGACCAGAACACAATATAATCGGCTGAATTATTGTGGTTCTGTTGTTTACAATAATGAAAAGAATACTATGTTATTGCCGCGAACAAAAACCGCTTTAACTTCAAAATAAAAAAAAAACTGAAAATTGTGAAATTTTGAGCCACGTTGCTATTGTCCAACATTTATTATATGCAATGCGCGCGCGCCTGCGCGAAACGGATTAGCAATAAGTTACACATCGCGAGAGATCACAGTTCAGGGCGTAGCACTTGTTACCTTGAGCTTAGAGATCATATTCTTCTCGCTGTCGTCGGACACGGACTTGTTGAGCAGCAGCCGCTTGGCGAGGTGCTGCTTGTAGTAGCGCTCGAACACATCCTTCTCTTGGAGGAAGCGGAACAGGACCATCGTCTTGTCAAGCACCGCCTCGATCTCTTGCTCGCTCATCTGTGGATCGTGGAGGATGCTATTGATAGTTTTGCACAGACTTTAAGACGGAACGCGGGTAGCCGGCTTCTCCATACAAAAAATACAAAAAGGGAGACCTGTTTCCTCCCTGGATAATGATTTTAGAAAAAAAATGTTTATGCCATTCAATTTATATGTACCTCTGCCATGTCCTTTTATTATTATTTTAATTATTTAAATAAATTTAATTAAAATAATTAAAATAATAAAAAAAGGAAAATATAGGGACATGGCAGAGGTAAATATAGATTGAATGGCTTAAACATATTTTTTCTAAAATCATTATTCAGGGAGGAAACAGGTCTCCCCTTTTGTATGGAGTTGAGGTTACCCGCGTTCCCTCTTAAGGCGCGGGGCATAGTGAATTAGCCCGCGCGCAAAGAAAAATGCACATAATCGACGCCTGTATCAAATACACTAAACAAATCGAAAATGTTCACATATCAAACACTAGAATTAGGCGAGACATATCTAACACAGCCAGTTTCATGTTTATATCCATAACAGCCCCTCTACTTTTGACGCATTTTTCCAATGCGGCCGCAATATGGCGCAATTTACAAAATTGAATATTTTACAAATTAAGACGCATTTTGTGTTTTTATTGAATAAAACAGCGTTACCTTTGAATAAACATTACAAAGTATTTAAAATCAAAGCATTACTATGCGAATTCAAAGAGAGATTAATTTTAAAACTTTTTCAATTTGATCGCAATAGCGTCAAGGGTAACCCCTAGATGCAAGATATTTTAATTGAAAAAAAGTGCGCCGCCTATTATTTTGTTCAGTTAAAAGTTAAAATATCTTCAAAACGTTTATGAATGTCAACACGAAACTGGCTGTTTTAGATAGCTCTCACCTAATTCTAATGTGAACATTTTCGATTTGTTTAGCGTATTTGATACAGGAATCGATTTTGTTAATTTTTTTTGCGCGCGGGCTATTCACTATGCACGGCGCCTTAAATAACAACTCCGTATTTCGGTAAAACTACATTAGAAAATTACATGAAGAAGAAAAGCAAAATCGATCAGTGATGATTTATACAGCGTCCAGTGGCACCTTCACTCACACTAGATGGATGAAGAGACCACTCGGCGCTGCAATGCCTGGGACATTGTTGTTTAGATGGAATAGGCTTTCCCAGCACCTACACCATCTTGACAGCTTAGTCGGCCTAGCCCACAGGAAATACCTTATATTGTAGTGTAGCCTCTATAAAAAAGTAAATACACCCAAAAATTTTTGCATATTATTCAGATCGAAAGGGCAAGATTAGAGCTTGCAATAGTAAATAAAACTGACGGGTCCACTCCGGTTATGTGCCGTTATTGTAAATCACGCAATAATGCGGTGGAATGTACAAAAAGAGAGTAGAGGGGCGCATTTTTAGTTTAGCTTCGGCGATCTCAATGAGCTTGACTTTACTATACAGAAAAAATTGCGAACACAATCAGCATCGGTCGTATGTACCTGACGGAAATAAAGAATAGAAAAAGAACGAGACAGATTGGATTAATGGCCTTCCCTTTGTTCTTTAATATTCGCTGCATAGTGTGCCATACGCAAAATAAATAAATATTTCGCGGTCGGTTGTAAAGGTAAAATTTTCAGCGCTACTATTCACCGATATTTGTCAGTGACTGGACGATTGGCAGCTCATTAAAAGTATGGTTGATGAAAGTTAATTGCAAGGTTTATAATATTATGGCATCGAATAATCATGAATCAAAAGCAGGCGGAACCAGACTGCACATAAACAATATTGCTAAATAATGTGTTTTACTTACGCCTTTCTCTCCCTTCTTGAGTTTACCATCGATGAAGAGGGACAGGAACTCCGGCGACTTGTTGTTCAAGTTCAGGAAGTACTCAAAGTCCGATGCGATCATGTGCTTGAAGATCTTGTCATTGTTGAACGAGTTATGGAGGAAATGGTCGAAACGGTCTTTCAAGTCCAGTAGATTCTGAAATAAAATAAACATAAATTAATAAAAATGGGATTCGAAAAACTCAAATCGATCTGGAAGCATGTTATGTAGTATTAAACTTTACTTTTATTTATTTTTATATTGGTATATTTGGTGTACAAAGCCCCAGGCACTGCAGCGCCGAGTGGTCTCTTCACCCATCTAGTGTGAGTGAAGGTGCCACTGGACGCTGTATAAATCATCTCATTAAGTACGTAGATGCAAAGGCCTTTTTTTTTGGTGTACAAAACAGAAGACAATCTAAGATAGATAAAGCATAACGCAAAACAAATCTCCAATGAGCGCAGTCCGCCCGTCACTACTTTCACAGTAGATTTACGCGTAAACTCAGGGACCGGAGCGATACAAAATGGTCTACTTCGGTCGAACGCTGTCACTTTTTTTTGCGCTGCGCTGGCGGGCGCAAGCCTCCGTTCCTCGACGCCATATCCCCTATTTTGCTTGCTTACAGTCCGGCAAACTCGCAGTGTGCGTCATGCCTCGTCCCATCACCTTTATATGAGAGAACCCACCTGCACGAAGGCGATAGCGTTGGTGTTGTGATGCGTGTCAGTCACAAGCGCGAGATGGTCGGACACGGGCGACATTCGTTCCCGTACAAAAAATACACTCGAACAAGCTGAACTCCGACGCAACATCGGCTTTGAAGCCGCTAGTTTGAGTTGACGTGTGCGTCTTGCCTCACTTCGTCTACGAAGATTATCCAGCAAGCTCTGTACCGTACCGTTGCTGTCGATTACCGACCTGGGGCCTTAGCCTGTAACACAATGGCGTATCAATGGCGTCCTAGGTAGAAGGACAAATCCGGGATTTTTTCGTTGTTCTCCTACAACCAGTGAACTAATCCTCTAGGATTAGACTCATAATATTCTTTGCTGTACTACAATAACATTAAAAGGACCGACACTGGACCGACAGCATCAATAAATCGTAATTAAAACCGTCAACCGGAATCCCATTTTGGCACCATTGTGTTACAGGCTAAGGGCCCTGCACGAAGGCGATAGCGTTGGCTGTCAGTCACAAGCGCCCGTCCCGAGACCGTCTGTGAAGATTACCGTGCTGTAGCTACACATAGGGGAACCCACCTGCACGAAGGCGATAGCGTTGGCTGTCTGTCACAAGCGCCCGTCCCGAGACCGTCTGTGAAGATTACCGTGCTGTAGCTACACATAGGGGAACCCACCTGCACGAAGGCGATAGCGTTGGCTGTCTGTCACAAGCGCCCGTCCCGAGACCGTCTGTGAAGATTACCGTGCTGTAGCTACACATAGGGGAACCCACCTGCACGAAGGCGATAGCGTTGGCTGTCTGTCACAAGCGCCCGTCCCGAGACCGTCTGTGAAGATTACCGTGCTGTAGCTACACATAGGGGAACCCACCTGCACGAAGGCGATAGCGTTGGCTGTCTGTCACAAGCGCCCGTCCCGAGACCGTCTGTGAAGATTACCGTGCTGTAGCTACACATAGGGGAACCCACCTGCACGAAGGCGATAGCGTTGGCTGTCTGTCACAAGCGCCCGTACCGAGACCGTCTGTGAAGATTACCGTGCTGTAGCTACACATAGGGGAACCCACCTGCACGAAGGCGATAGCGTTGGCTGTCTGTCACAAGCGCCCGTCCCGAGACCGTCTGTGAAGATTACCGTGCTGTAGCTACACATAGGGGAACCCACCTGCACGAAGGCGATAGCGTTGGTGTTGTGATGCGTGTCAGTGACAAGCGCGCGACCCTGCTCCCGCAGATGCGCCGAGACCGCGTCGGCGACCGTGCGGAGACCATCGGGCACACGCGACATCAGCTTATACACACACGCCAGCTCAGAAGTGCGCGTGTGGAGAAGCATGTGGACCACGCCGGAGTTCTCCATCTCGACTGCGGAGAGATAACATGGTTAAGGCGCTGGGTATAGTGAATTAGCCTGCGCGCAAATAAAAATGCACAAATTCGATTCCTGTATTAAATACACAAAAAAAATCGAAAATGTTCACATATCAAACCCTAGAATTAGGTGAGAGCTATCTAATATAGCCAGTTTTGTGTTGATATCCATAACAGATTGCAAGATATTTTGTCTGAAAAAAAAGTGCGCCGTCTATTTTTTTTCATCCAATATATCTTCAAAACGTTTATGAATCTCAACAAAAAACTGTCTGTGTTAGATAGGTCTCACCTAATTCTAGGGTTTGATATTTGAAGATTTTCGATTTGTTTAGTGTATTTGATACAGGACTCGATTTTTCTTGGCGCGCGGGCTATTCACTATGCACGGCGCCTTACATGGGATGGTTCACAACGAAAGGAGACGAGGACAATCAAAGACGAGATACGTTACACTACAACCAAACATAAAACAAAATTAAAATCCACCCAACCAACCTGGCGTCAAACCTTCTTACGGCACACCGCACGAAGCGACTCAAAGACATTGGTGCTGGATGATCGCCACTGGCTTCGCTATATTTGTATAGCACCTTCAATGGATATGAAAACTAACGCCATATACCTACGCATCACACAACTTATTTGCTTATGGTCAAGAAGACTGATCGCAGATCTACACAGAAAAATTAGATTGGGAAGTAATACTACCGAATAGTGTTCCTAGATTAGCTCGTGTTCGAGCACCGAGATCATCCGTGGCTCGGTGCTCTCGTCCAGGTAGTGACGCGCCCGCTCCACCTCTTCGCGCTATAGTGCGCCCTATGGTCACAGTGCCTATGGTCACACAGTGCCTATGGTCACACAGTGCCTATGGTCAGACAGTACCTATGGTCTTCATGTGCCGCTCGATCAGCTCGTGCTCGAGCACCGAGATGATCCGTGGCTCGGTGCTCTCGTCCAGGTAGTGACGCGCCCGCTCCACCTCTTCGCGCTATAGTGAGCCCTATGGTCACAGTGCCTATGGTCACACAGTGCCTATGGTCACACAGTGCCTATGGTCACACAGTGCCTATGGTCACACAGTGCCTATGGTCACACAGGGGCTATGGTCACACAGTGCCTATGGTCACACAGTGCCTATGGTCACACAGTGCCTATGTTCACACAGTGCCTATGGTCACACAGTGAATATGGTCACACAGTGCCTATGGGCACCCAGTGCCTTTGTTCACACAGTACCTATGGTCTTTATGTGCCGCTCGATCAGCTCGTGCTCGAGCACCGAGATGATCCGTGGCTCGGTGCTCTCGTCCAGGTAGTGACGCGCCCGCTCTGCCTCTTCGCGCTATAGTGAGCCCTATGGTCACACAGTGCCTATGGTCACACAGTGCCTGTGGTCACACAGTGCCTATGGTCACAAAGTACCTATGGTCTTCATGTGCCGCTCGATCAGCTCGTGCTCGAGCACCGAGATGATCCGTGGCTCGGTGCTCTCGTCCAGGTAATGACGCGCCCGCTCCGCCTCTTCGGCGATGCGCGCCTCGACGCGCGCTATGTACACCGCCGCGCTGTTCTCCGCGAGAAACTTCTGAGACTCCATCTGCCAAGAATAAAGACATATTTAAGGCGCGGTGCATAGTGAATTAGCCCGCGCGCAAAGAAAAATGCTCAAAATCGATTCCTGTATCAAATACACTAAAGAAATCGAAAATGTTCACATATCAAACACTAGAATTAGGTGAGACTTATCTAACACAGCCAGTTTCATGTTGATATCCATAACAGATTTCAAGATATTTTGGCTGAAAAAAAGTGCGCCGCCTATTTTTTTTCAGCGAAAATATCTTCAAAACGTTTATGAATGTCAACACGAAACTGGCTGTTTTAGATAGCTCTAACTAAATTCTAGTGTGAAAATTTTCGATTTTTATAGTGTATTTGATACAGGAATCGATTTTGTGCAATTTTCTTTACACGCGGGCTAATCACTATGCACGGCGACTTAAGTCAAGGATACGTTCCACTTTATCACTTACCGTGCCAAGGAAATATAATGATGTAAAAATTAAAAAAAATAAAGTAAAATGTAGCCTATACATACATGTCAGACTAGCTGGGTACAGGCCTTCAGGAGTCTTCAGGCTTAATCTTTCATTAAATTATTTCTTACAAGATTGAGGGATTAAACATTGCTCAAAATTAAAACCGATTCGAACTCTACGACCTACTACCGGCTTACAGTGCCATTGCTATCCTCAGTAAGACAAAGCGGTCAAAGGAAAAAGATGTGAGGGCAGATGTAGCGAAAATACTTTTTCGTACAACCTTAATAATTTCGAACCACAACACACATTACAGACTTGGGACTATCAAGCGTCCTGTCTCTCTTCCAACTTAGGATTCAAGCAATGTCTCGAGCGAAAAAGTACAATCCTCCAAAACTACTAAACTAAGGCCTTTGCATCTACGTAATGAGATGATTTTTACAGCGTCCAGTGGCATCTTCACTCACACTAGATGGCTGAAGAGACCCCACGGCGCTGCAGTGCCTGGGACATTGTTTTAGATGGAGCAAGCTTGCCCTGCCTGCACCTGTCATCCTGTCAGCTTACTCGGCCCATCCCTCAAACCACCTTCCTAATAGACCATTAACATAAATCCAAAGCGCACAAACCCGATAAAATTCCGAAGACTGATGAATGAAGGGTTTCTCAAAGTCCTCTTCATAGACGGAGCGCGTGTTGATCCCGAGCACCATCACCATCTGGCACGCATTGCGGATGGCCAGTCGGTCCACCACCTCGCCGCGGCGCTCTCGGGCCACCAGCTCCAGCAGTGTCTGCCGCAGGTGGTCGCGGATGCAGCCGTAGCGGACGACCTGACAATAAATTAATGTATTTTTAAGCACGTATTTTTTTGGCGTAGCTTAAGACGACGTACGTCTCACAACTAGCGCCGCCAATGGAAAAAAAATCATATCTTTTTTTTGGATGCGTTTTTAGCAAAAAACGCTCCTGCGATTTCTCAACGCGAGGCTTAACTATTTTTAGGACCTAAGGTTTGGATTCCAGATCCTACAACTTAAGAATGCAATCGATTCTCGCCAAAAGTGGCCACTTTTGGCGAGAATCGATTGCATTCGTAGGAAATCTAATCCTGGAATCCAAACCTTAGGTCCTAAAAATAGTTAAGCCTCGCTTTGAGAAATCGCAGGAGCGTTTATTGCTAAAAACGCATCGAAAAAAAAGATATGATTTTTTTTCCATTGGCGGCGCTAGTTTTGAGACGTACGTCGTCTTAACAAATAGGAGCAGCCCCCTTAGCACGCGGGCTTTTTGCCTACTCTCAACTGTCACCTTAGCCCCTTAACACTACTGAGGGGACAGTGAACAGTGGCTTAAGTGACACCCCCCTCTCCAGACTACCTCTTTTTTATTGTAGTGGCCCTTTTACCGACAGCCTAGGTCATGAAAAGGGCACACTACGTCCAACAAACGATCGAAAAATTGAGTGCCGGGACCTATGTGCGGTAGGTCTTGCTAAAGTGACAGTTGAGAGTAGGCAAAATGGCCCGCGTGCTAAGGGGGCAGGAGAGGCTGGGAAGGTGGTAGAGAGTAGAGTGGCATGAAAGCACGCCGCGCAGGCAGCACTGAAATGGCACATATACCAACTTTTTAAGCAAAGAAACTTTCAGTAATTAAAAAGGATCGGGCTATGAGAACAAAAGTTGTTTTACATTTGAAAGCATGTTGCCCCGTATATTGATGGGGGAGACATTAGATGCAGGGCTGCAGGGGACCGGGGAGGTTAGCGTGTCAAAGAAGAGCCCTATGCCCAACAGTGGGCGACATCCATGGATGGATAGTATTGGATAGGTAGATAGATTGAAAAGAGATCCTTGGAGTTTCTTTACTGTGCTTCTGCTCCAAGCAAATGATCCATAACTAAATTTAATGAAAGTGTTAGGGTACTCTTTGGGTACGAAACCCTAAAAATGGTCAAGCGCGAGTCCGACTCACGCACCGTGGTCCTAGAAACCAGATTGTTTAAATATTGTGTGGCGGTACGGAACCCTCAGTGCGCGAGAGCGATTCGCACTTAGCTGGTTTTTGTTATTGAAAACCAGCTAACCAGCTAAGCTACTGCTGGTTTCTGATTTGAGAAATTCGCTAAGCAAGTAGGTACTTAAATATCGTTCTGCCTCTGCGGATTTCTCACAAAAGAACGTAACAGAACGATAGTTAAGTATTTACTTAGTAAAATTCTCAATTCAGAAACCGGGCCTTAGTTCACTATGACGGAACGCGTCGTCAAAGTAAGCTAAGGCTTCTGATTAGTTGTTTTCATTACAACGCTACATCACGTGACTAAAATGGCCAATCAGAAGCCTCAGCTTACTATGACGGCTCAATTGGTTTTAGTGTACTAAAACCGTGAAAACGCGACTTTAATACATTAAAGTTGAAGGTGTGGTAAGATTAGGGTATTGCTATTTTGCATTCCACTATTACTGAAAGACAAATTCTCACCTGATCTCTAAAAATAATGAGTCCAAGGTTGTATACATTGTCCACTTCATTTTGCTGTACATATACCCTGTCCATATACATTAGTATGTCCCGGATCATGACCATGCTGGTTTGATGATCTGTCCATGCATTGTTGAGAGTTTGTAGGAATCCATTGTGGAGAGAGTGGAGGACATCTTCTCGGACCTGAAATACAAAGAATTGTGTGAATGAATAGGTTTACTTGTTAGTTTTCCAACATGTTTTCAGTGGCCACTACCTAATATACCTACCCATCAGTGATACACATTTCTTTCGGGAGTGCGTGAATATAATTAAACTAGCCAAGCAAGAACAAAAGTAAACAAACAAACAATTTATTATAGTAAAGACCATTTCAGTCGAAAATAATAGGGTACATTTGGCTGGCTTACTGGATTGACCTAGTTTTTATTTTAGATTCAAATCCAACATTAGGTGATAGTAGAAGTATTAAAAGATTTATACAAAATAAATACCTTTGTTTCCAGATGGTGAGTGACCACTTCTTTTAGCCCAGTGTATAATCTTTCACCATGTTTGTGAAGAACCATGGTATAAGCATTACGATATAACTCTTCAAAGGAGAGCCCTGAATTGTTTTTCTTCTGTATTTCTTGTATAGCATTTTTAAGTAAACTCCATATGCTCTCCACATACTTCTCATCCATAGTCATCTGAAATTGTTGATTATATTTTGAATAACAGACGAGTTATATGTCTCGCTGTAGTACCTATAGAATAATAAGCAATATTAAGCTTTAATTTTTATTCATGGTAAATATGGGCCAAACATTTATTAATTCAGTGGTAAACAGTTTGTAAGTGACATCAACTGAACCAGTACTTTGCAAATACATACACATACACACTTAATACACCAACCACTGCAGCTACCTCAAACTCTATTTGCACTTTCATAACATTGCAGCAAAATATTACAAACCCATGAGTCGGGGTACATCTGATAATATGGCTCGGAATAGTTCCATACTTGAAATTTCTTCATCATCTTAGATGAAATTTTTGTGACAGTTACAGAAACATTTTATAAACATAAACTTGGAGTAGCAAAGCACTAAACAACAATATTAAAAAAGTGAGTAATATATTGCAAATATAGATTAGTTTCACTCTTGTCAACAATATTATTGACATATTTCAATACAGGAATTTTGTTCCAAACTACAATGACTAATTTGGTTTCCATATTTGAATTGAGTAACAATTTTTGAGTGAACTAATGAAGTGCTCTCAGGCTTTCACTGAGCAGTGACAAAGACCTCTGTGGTGTTTTTAAAAAGAGGTTAGTGTCACAGTTCAATGTTGCTGCATTTACGAAATTGCTAATTTGCTAAGATTTTTTTTTATTCACAAAAATCAAGGCATTAATTTTATTAACCGAGCCACTGAAGTGAGCGAGGGTCTCCGTTTCAGCTTGGGCAAAAATGCTTTTGCATGTCCGGATGTCTGTTCTCCTCTACAGGTCGCATTTCTTAACAGATTTTTGAGAAATTTTGTGACCAGATTCGATAATTATATGGATTTTTTTGTCGATTTAGTTTTTCAAAATTTTACTTGCATATATGTCGAAAGATATGTTGAACTTTGTTGATTATCGGCCGATTTGGCTCAAATTTAGAATAAACATTGCTTCTACATTAATATGCAAAATTAAAAAAAATTCAATTGCACAAAAAAAAAAGTTAATATGGAAAACTGCTTTTTAGAAAACAACTCGGAACCCGAGGGGAATAGAGATAGCGCTACCGATACAGCGGCAATGAGGAGATGAGATATTTACCAGAGACGTGGAAAATTTGGTTTCTTTTGAGGCAAGCCTTATGAGAGTTTACGAGGCCAAAGGCCAAGCTTCGTTTAACGAGACCGTTGGCTGAATCCTACACAGAGCAAAGCTCGGAGCTGGTGATACGCTCTCATCAGACACCCCAATCTGTGAGGCTGACGGCCAAGATGTAGAAATTTTGCCGAGGGTGAAGGCCAAGCTCTGCCTTACGAGGCCGAAAGCAGAGTCCTGTGTTGAGCGATATGGGCCATCTCCTACAATGTGGGCAAGTGCGATTTCCTTTGCCCTCTTTGTGATAACTGTTGAAGAAGAACTAAGAATACTTACAGGGAACGCTCTGATCCTCATTTTGCCCGGTTTGTCTTTTAGAGTGCTTTTCATCATTGTGACTACCAAGTCGCTTACAAACAAAACACTAAGGTTCAGAAATGTCTACACTTCGTGTTCATATACAAAGAACCACATACTTCATTGTTACTCTCTTTAGCACCTGCAAACAAACCAAAGGAAATATTAGACTCCTAGTGCAAAGGTATTGACTTGTTATGGAAGGAGGCACTGATGTAGAACCTGTCAAAGAATGGGATCAGCAAAGTAGTGACTAATGCTTCTCTTCTAGATTATAAGTAGGTGCAATGCAGGTCTAGCAAATGTATTCTGCTGCTAATATTGAGAACAGAGCCAGCCGAGTGTCTGACACAAAACAAAGAGCTTCTCTGTCCTCTCTTTCGCTCTCATGTCAAAGTTCATAAACATCAGCGCCACCTTATTCTGACACAGCCATTCTCATTTCAATTCCTATGCGTAAAATTACTGCCAAGCCAATCTTGGCGTCACTAAAACGAAAATAACACGAACTTACAAATTCTCGGGTCGTTTCCTGCCGTCTAGATATATTTCAATGCTAGTTAAACCACAAAATAATCACGATTTTTCACTTCATTCGCATGCATACCTACAACACCTACTTTTACAATTCAATTGTTTTTTTTTCTTTTTTTTACTGAAGAAAACTCAAAACCTGAAATAGTGATGTCCTACAATCGGTATTAATCGATTCATGTCTCAATCCGACCACAGAACAGCAGTTGTTCTTTTCTGTTCTGTGGTTTTGTGCTTCAAGTACTTTTGCTACTCAACGCTAGATGGCAGGGTTATTCAGAGCGATCATCTTCGACTATTGCCGCTAGATGACGCTAGCGTATTTTTTGGAACTTGAAGAACGTAATTTTTTTTTGGGTTCTTTTGATTATACATTTTGCTTATCCGAATTCAACATTGTAGGACTCAGAAATACAACATTATAAGAATTCAACATTTTGAGAATTCAACCTAATGGTCCGGAAGGGAATATTCGAATATCGCAGATTTATATTCGAATATTCGAACTGGTTTATTATTCGAATTATTCGAATATTCGAATGCAAACCCTACAAAATAGCTATGTAAGAAAGCCGTGTCAACAAAGAAAATGGCCTTGTACAGTCAGCCACATACCTACCCCTTTTTGTTCGATTGGCGCCCTTATCCTGGACTGTGGCCGACCATACATAAAAAGAGGTTAAGGGTAGACGATAGCAAGATGGCGGGAAATTCAAAATTTTCACAGACTTTTACATTTTGTAGCTAAACTGAACTATTTTTGTTCAGCGATTTTTCGTTCGCGAGAATAAAACCGTATTCTTTTCATTATTGTAAACAACAGAACAACAATAATTCAGCCGATTATGTGTTCTGGTCTACGAAGCAGTGGTACTGCCCAAAAAACTTGTCGTAGACCAGAACACATAATCGGCTGAATTATTGTTGTTCTGTTGTTTACAATAATGAAAAGAATACTCCAGCCTTAGGTACCTAGGTACGTACGATCGGCCACAATCTCAGATACCCCATGGCAGCTCTTACCGCGCGCGGCATAAGGGCGCCAATCGAACAAAAAGGGGTATCTGACACTGTGGCCGACTGTACCTACCTTAAAATTTTTGTCCGCTACACCAAGTAATCTTGGTGAGAAAATATTGTTTTATGATGCTTTCTTTATTGTTCATTCGCAAATGACTATCTACATAGGCAAAGTTTTTGGATACAATTCTTATAAATTCTAGGTAGGTACTATAATGATGTAACCTCCGTTGGACTACTGGCTGATTATAATATTTGATTAGGTAGGCTGTTTAAAATTATATGTTGGAAGGCTGTAAATAAGATTGTCAAGTGGTGACTGAGAAGAGATCCGCCGTTGGGTGCGGACGAAAATGTATATTTTAACTAAATAATAAATAGGAATGTTGGAATATCGAGTTTAATTTGATAGGATATACTAAGCTAGGGATAGCACACAAGTGCTACAGTAATAATAAGTCTATGCAGTACGCAAATTAGTTTGCGAATGCTTTGCACATTGTGAGGGACCGTTCTACCTTGCAGAATACTTACTTTACCTTATTACGCTGGCTCAGCGACCCGAAGTGGATCTTGGGCTCCGCAACCAAAAGACGCCATCTCTCTCTGTCCCCCTCTACCCTTGACGCATTTTTCCAATACGGCCGCAATATGGCGCAATTTACAAAATGTCATATTTTACAAATTAAGACGCATTTTGTGTTTTTGTTGAATAAAACAGCCTTACCTTTGAATAAACATTACAATGTATTTAAAATCAAAGCATTACTATGCGAATTCAAAGAGAAATTAATTTTAAAACTTTTTCAATTTGATCGCAATAGCGTCAAGGGTAACCCCCAGGGGGGCTACTCTCGACGCTATTGCGTACATAATACAAATTCTCGTTGAATGAACACATAACGTCACGCACGTCCAACTGCAAGCGTAGCATAAGGCTGGATTAGAGCGCATCTATGGGTTTATAACTATACAAGGTGTTACAAAAAAATTGAATAGAAGTATAAAAGCTTTTTTTTGTTGCCCGATCCCCTCACATTCTTTGAATAAAATACCTCCCGCGGACCACGAGGCCGGAGATGATAAACTCCGTCATCAAAAATGGCTAGCGGCAACGGGAACCCAGGAAGCCTATAAATCCTAAAATGTCCGATGAAGGCCCTCCACTCCAATAAGAACGGGGGTTGTGCGGCGGGTTAACAACCATGGAAAAACACATTGCTACGAAACCACGACCAAAAGAAACAAAGTCAAATAGACCGTGCTTCGTCCAAATAAAATTACACAAACAACTTCCTTTTTGAAGCATTTATTCAAACAGGAGATTAAAGGAACTGAAAACAAAACACGAGGTTGACTGTAAGCCTTCCTCAAACATTAATAAAAAGGCACAACTCAAATAAAAAAGTCCGAGAGGGTCCAGAGACGACGAGGTTTTTGTTACCTACTTGTTCCCTTTCATGTTACTTCATTAGGCACACTCCGCACACTTTATCTTAGCAGGAAAAGGGTGTAAACTAAATTATTAAATCGCTAAACATTTTATAAGTAATTGCCACTTACATTTATTTTTAACAATAACATCTAATACTGTCGATTAAAAATTAAGTAGATAGTAATTACGCCATAAAAAATTAAGACCTAAGTACAGTCGGCCACAGTCTCAGATACCCCTTTTTGTTCGATTGGCGCCCTTATGCCGCGCGCGGTAAGAGCTGCCATTGGGTATCTGAGATTGTGGCCGACCTAATGAATGGCTAATAGCTTCATTAATTAAGATTAATGCATCTCATTTACAAAATACTCCTAATTTCAACTCAAGGCTCTTTGAACCCTATTAAGGTGGGACGATAGCAACGTGGCGGGAAATTCAAAATTTTCACAGTTTTTTACATTTTGTAGCTAAACTGAGCTATTTTTGTTCAGCGATTTTTCGTTCGCGGAAACAACAAAGTATGCTTTTCATTATTGTAAACAACAGAACAACAATAATTCAGCCGATTATGTGTTCTGGTCTACGACAAGTTTTTTGGGCAGTGCCACTGCTTCGTAGACCAGAACACATAATCGGCTGAATTATTGTTGTTCTGTTGTTTACAATAATGAAAATAATACTTTGTTATTTCCGCGAACGAAAAATCGCTGAACAAAAATAGCTCAGTTTAGCTACAAAATGTAAAAAACTGTGAAAATTTTGAATTTCCCGCCACGTTGCTATCGTCTACCCTTAAGGCCAATGTCTCAAACGCAACCTGGATCTGAGTCATGGGAAGCACTTAGGTAACGCGCCAGGCACCCGAGTGAGGTTACATACAACACTCCCGATTTAGGTAGGTAAGGTAGTACCTACCTAAATCGGGGGTGTTGTGTTGTAATCTCGCTCGGGTGCAGATAGGCACTCTGACCCACAAGATAGCTCGCTAGATAGGTAAATTGCGCTCATATTTTATAACGTGCTCCAAAAGATCACACATTTTCTAATATTTCCATTATCATTATTTTTTCTTACCTAGTAGGTAATTATATTATTTTTTTGAACCTAGGTAGAGATACCTACTAAGTACTTTACTAGGTATGCATGAACTTGCACCAAATCGCCGCCGATATTTGATTACAGCAAAACCTTTTTGTATGACGTCGTAGGAGGACAGATGCTAAGTATACAGGGTGTTAAAAGACCGCCGACAGACCCGAAAGGCACGCATACTAAACACAAAAAAAATATATAACTTTTTTCCATAAATTATTAGGGAAATGATTTTGGTTTTTAGGGTTAGAGTTTTGGAAATAATTTTATCATGCTATGGATTTGTAACGCAGAGAAGTCATATTGCGCAAGTGTTGACATAAACTTACGCTCGAGGTGCCGATGTTTAGAATACATTATTGCGGGTTGCAATTTTAACGTCGTTCCTTAGAAGAAATGGTAAGTACCTACGCAATACTGAACACATTATTCACGCGAAAATCCGACTTTGAGCATTATTGAGAAGTCCGACTTTGAGCTTTATTATCTCGGAATCCGTTGATTTTCCAGGAATAGTTCCTTGGGCAAAAATGTTCGTTATGATTAGGAAAATACCTGGTTTCCCACTTTGTTGGCGGTCTCTTAACACCCTGTATTATCATAGAGCACAATATATTGAACGACCTAAGCTTCCTTCGTGGCTATCTTGCTTGTTTATGAGAAGCGGCCGCGTGCGTGACTCAGGCCCAAAATCCACCGAATCGGACCATGTTTTCCGATAACCGTGTCAAAATAGGAAAACATTATATCCTCTAGTTTCTTCTTCACTTCGATGGATTCTGGCCCTAAAACCGGCCGTAGCTCATAGATACTGTAACATAATGTATTGTCGGTTGTAGGTTATAGGCGGGCTGCGTGCGTAGTATAGTAACCCATCGTCTTCAGTAAAATTGCTGGGGTGGGCGTGGATGACCCACTTTAGCAGCAGCAGCGCCAGGCAAATGACCACGGAGGAAATCAGCCGGAGATATAGCGGTGCTATCGGGGCTGCGTAGTAACCCGTCCCCTTCAGTAATAGCTGGGGTGGGTGTGGATGACCCATCGCAGTAGTAGCAGCGCCAGGCAAACGACCACGGAAGAAACCAGCCGGAGATATAGCGGTGCTATCGGGACTGCGTAGTAACCCGTCCCCTTCAGTAATAGCTGGGGTGGGTGTGGATGACCCATCGCAGTAGTAGCAGCGCCAGGCAAACGACCACGGAAGAAACCAGCCGGAGATATAGCGGTGCTATCGGGACTGCGTAGTAACCCGTCCCCTTCAGTAATAGCTGGGGTGGGTGTGGATGACCCATCGCAGTAGTAGCAGCGCCAGGCAAATGACCACAAAGGTCGAGATCATGACGCGCAGCGTGCGCTCCGACCGCTGGTCGCGCTCGCTCGCGCGCAGCCGCTCGATCAGGCCGTTCTGGAAAAATAAAGAAAAAGAAAAAGTCTAGTCACATTAAAGCTGGGTTTTCACGATCTTCGTGCTTTCGGACCGTGTCTACCTTCTCGTGGGTGATGATGATGATGACATTTCTCGTGCGTATCGAAGGTAGGTAAGTCGAAGTTTCCATCCCGGTGTACCTACACGATACGAGTAGCATATAGGTAGGTAGTAAGTAATTTTGTAAGTTTAGGTCGTGAAGTTTCGACTTTAGTGGCCCGCCAGATCCTTTATTTTTTCTTACTCTGCAAGGTTGCTCGTAAAGTAAAGGTAGGTATAGTTACTGCCTAAGTTACTGCCTTGGTAGGTAGCCGGTAGGTACGGTCACAGATACCCCATGGCAGCTCTAAACGCGCGCGGCATAAGGGCGCCAATCGAAAAAAACGGGGTATCTTTGGGTGAGGCCGGCTGTACCTATATTGCACTCAGACTGCACTCTTGTATGCACGCGTGTACTCGTAGGTAATGGATAGGTTGCGCTAATGACACACGCAAACTTTACAGTTTGCGTATGTCATTCTCCTAAATTCTCACCTTTTACATTCAATTATGACTTAGGTAAGTATTACTTTGAAACTCAACTGTACAGTTTTTAGTTTGAGTTTATTTTGAGTCACTTTACGTTGAGCGTCTTTATGTCGAGTATCGTTTCCCCGAGTATCATCACGCCGAGTACCTATCGCTCTATATAACGTGTTACAAAACATCCTAACTCTTTTTACAGGGTGTAACCTACTAGTCAACAGGATGTCAATTTTGTAAAAAAAAGTTGAAAAAAAAACAATTTTTATTTCATAACCTCAAAAAAAAAATTTTATAACTTTTTTTTTGTGGTATTATTTTAAATTTAAAAATATGCTTGTGATTCTAAGTGCATGTGCATAGTGCATAGTTGTTAAAACATTGTGAAAGTCAATGAAAACAACATTAAATAAATACTTTTCTCCCGCCACAGCGTACACATTTTATAAATTTAAAAATCAACGAAACGTCACTAAACAAAAAAAATTTGGTTGTGATCCCTATCACCGGGTGCTATTACCCTGTAAAAAGAGTTAGCATCTTTTGTAACACCTTGTAGAGTCCCAGGTCACGTTCGACTCTATATCGGGTCTTCTTACTTCTATTAGGTACACGTAGTTATTTGGTTCAATATTTGTAAGCCACATACCCATCCGCCGTGCGAGGCGACCCATCCTCCAGGATCTTCGTGCAGGAGGTCCGCCAGGGCCGCAGCAGGGGCCGCGATCAGCTCGGCCGATGGTTCCCCGACGGCGGAGTCGGAGGCCTCGCGCGCCAGAGCGCCGCATACGCAAAATACTGCTGCTATCTGTTGGGGCGATAATACATAATGTTATAGCCTAACCATGGGCGCCGGCAGCAGGGTGCAAGATGGTGCACGTGCACCCCCCTGTCAGGAAAGAAATGCAAAGATATATTTTTTTCTCTTATCCTATTACTGTTTGAATAAAAACCGAAGGCTCTCGCTGCACAATTTAGACCAACATTAAATTTAGTAAATTTTCGGGCGCGCAGCGCGCACACTTTGTCTTGTTTAGATACAATTATTATCGAAATCACGAATATCGAACGATCAAAAAGTGTACTACACGGCCTAGGGCGGCCTAGACTGCAATCCACCTTTGGATGAAGATGCACTGTGCCCCCCTGAAAGTAGGTAATCCTGGCGGCGCCCATGATCCTAATCATAGTTGACTAATTTTATCTGATAAGTAATCCGTCCGTATGAAATTTCTGAATAATTTCGCCATTTTCTTGCGCCACTGTTGAAGCGTTTTGAATTTGAATGTCAGTTATCCACTGATCACTGCTGCCACTGCCAATTTTGTTAGCGAATGCGTGTACAAAAAAGCTGTTCAGCACCACCCGTATAGAAGGAAAGTCAAAAATAACTTTGACAAACGAAAACATTTTTTTTACGATTTAGCAAAATTTCGATAATTACTTGAATACGTTAAATAGGTACTTTTTACCTTACCTACTTACTTTATACCTTGTGCTATATCATTCTAATCCACCCTCCATAAGGTCCTGCCTGCCTGAATGAGTGAGTGAGTACCTATGCGTGGCAAAGTAACGAACAAGAGTGATTATTTCAAGAGACGTAACATAACAATCTTATTCCGAACTCAGTTGGATCCTTTCAAAGAATAAAGTAACTAAGGGAAACTTCTCGCCTATTCAGTCACCGTAAAGTTTGTTCAAAGTTGCGATGCGCCTTTTCTTTATAATATAGATTGGTCTCTATTTTAGTGGCTTGTACCCTATACAGGGTGGATTTTTGAGACGGGGAAGTAAGGGCAGGTACCGTTATAGTTACAGGAAAATGTTCCTACGAGACCTTCCATAACTTTTTGAGATATTATGAACTGCATTCACAGATTTTGGAAAAAATGTACGGTCAGGGAAAAAAAAATTAAATTACTATTTTTTTTATGCCAATCGATCCTCTTTCATATAGGGATCAAAAGACTCTATGGAGCCGACTGAGGTTTGAGTACTATAAATTTCAGAAATAAAAACTTTTCCCATACATTTTCTAAGAAAAATAAACTTTTATTATTATAATGCCATTCGATCCTGTTTCGTGGAATCAAAATACTCTTAGGAGCCAACTGAGGTTTGAGGGCTAGAAATTTCCCCCGTACAAAATGTACGTGGAGATATTTTTCGCGATTTCTAACATTTCTTGTACTCAAACCTAAACTGGCTCCTTAGTGACTTTTGATCAGCGCTTTTGATCCCTAAACGAAAGAGGATCGAATGGCATTATGAAAAAAACCGTAGAAAATTTATGGGGAAAGATTTTGTAAATTTCTGACCTTTCTAGTACTCAAACCTCAGTTGGCTCCTTAAAGTCTTTTGATCTTAGATTAAATAAAAAAAGGATCGAAAGTAGTAAAAAAAAAAAATTGGTACTCAAGCATTTTTTTCACTGTCTGTACATATTTTCCAAATTCTGTGAATGCATTTCATAATATCTCAAAAAGTTATGGAAGGTCTCCTAAGAACGTTTTCCTGGTTAAGGTACCTGCCCTTACTGCCCCGTCTCAAAAATCCACCTGTATAGCCACCACAAGCTAGAAGTGGGCTGGTAATGATTGCACCTTTGCTTTGAGTACCTTTGACCAGGTTATGTTGTCCCTAGTGATCTGTCGAGCCAGAGCGTCAGAAAGAGGCCGCCAGCATCCGGTCCCTTCCTCTCCAGCCCCTCTACCCTTGACGCATGTTTCCAATGCGGCCGCAATATGGCGCAATTTACAAAATTTTATATTTTACAAATTAAGACGCATTTTGTGTTTTTATTGAATAAAACCGCCTTACCTTTGAATAAACATTACAAATTATTTAAAATCAAAGCCTTACTATGCGAATTCAAAGAGAAATTAATTTTTAAACTTTTTCAATTGAATCGCAATAGCGTCAAGGGTAGAGGGGCTGGCCAGCGCAAAGACCAACGAACAATACAAGGTGTTACAAAAGTACCTAACTCTTTTTACAGGGTGTACTACTGGTGTACCTACTGGTCAACAGGATGTCAAATCGGTAAAAAAAAATTGAAAAAAACAATTTTTATTTTATAACCTTAAAATTGAAAAAAAATCATAACTTTTTTGTTTTTGTTATTAGCTCAAATTTAAAAATATGTTTGTGCGTGTAGGTGCAATTACATAGCTTTGAGTTGTTAAAACATTGTGAAAGTCAATGAAAACAATATTTAAAAAATACTTTTTAATACAGTTGCTCAAAAAGTGGCGTATTGCAGGGACTTATAGCGTTCGGGATGTGGGCTATTACACACGCGTGCTTTTTTTTTACCTTTCCCGCACTCGTGCGTTTTCTTTCCCAACTGTCAAAATAATGTCTATTAAAAAGAAAAACCAACCATGAAGTTTTTACTAAAAAAGTTTTTATGATTCATGCAAATACGTATATTTCTAAAAAGAAGCTACTAATTTGTTTCAATATCAAGAAAATTTATTTTAATGATTATGATTTTAATGATTTAATGATTTTATTGAATGAGTTTGGTTAGGTTTCATTTCATTAAATTTCATTTTCATTTCTTATCAATAAAAAACTTCTACTGAAGACTTGGCTGTATGCATAGTTGCCTTTGCCTACCAGAATGGGTGAAGAAAAAAAAACTCTGCTTATATTCTACGGTTGGCGCCATTTTGATTTTTCATAAATTTTCTTTCCTTTAGTTCTTTGTTGCACAAAATTAGTAATTTCGACCCTAGTTTTTTTTTATTAACAGCCACAGGAACTCATTATGATTGCACAAAATGCTTAGGAGAACATTTTACCGGAAAAGTCAAAAATGCTAGGTTAGTTGAGTTTATTGTGTTTTTATTATTTTATTAAATTTGCTTCATTTTTTCGCAACTGTATTAAAAATAGTCGTTCAGTACACGTGCGGAACCGTCATTGCAACTTGTTCCGACTGTCAACCCTCGCCTTCGGCTGCGCCTTGGCTCGGGTAGCCATTTGTCGGAACTCGTTGCAATGACAGCCTTTCCACACTTGTAATGAAATATACTATTTCTCCCGCCACATCGTTCACATTTTATTAATTTAAAAATTTACGGAACGTCATAGAGCAAAAAAAATATTTAGGTTGTGATCTCTATCACCGGGTGCTATTACTCTGTAAAAAGAGTTGGGTACTTTTGTAACACCTTGTATAGTACCTACTGTTAGTTATAAGGTACCTTCGACCAGGTGATGTTATCCCTTGTGATCCTTCGAGCCAGCGCTAAAGCCAATTCAGCCAGCGCCGTGTCTGAGCGCAGCATGGTGGACGGCGCCCGCGTGGCTTGCCGCGCTACGTGCCGAAAAGCCTCAGGCCTCTTCCTCTCCAGAGCAGCGCAAAGGGCCCGAAGCGCTGTCAGAACCCCTGACTCCACATTAGCCGCTGCGTCCTCACCGCATTCCGTCTCGATCATGCGCTGCAGCCGCTTCATCACTATCTGAAAGCATCCTTGATTTACGACTTCGTATGGAAACAACGGGACCGGAAGAATTGCAATTTGTGGGTTATCCCGAGAATCCCCACTGATTTCCATTGAGTGTCTGGTGGGAATTTCTGGACATAGAATTACCAAAAGGTTCTCCTCTTATCCCTTAGCTAAGCCTATACTATAAAATGTTAAAAATATAATTTAAAATATATTTTTTATTGTATTCTCTAAAATTTTATTTAGTTTAATTTAATGTGGTACATAATATCTTACTATCTTTACCTAGCTAAGGGTAAGCATGACAAGATTTTTCTTTAGGTATGTAACATCCTATCTAATTCCAGAAGCTATTTTCGGACTTTTCATCCAGAAATTCCAACGGGGTCTCAGTTAGAATTATTGGAATAACCCCAATTTCATTTGATTTCGTTAGATGCTCACTCTTTTGGTACTGATGGTGGATCGTCGTATCTGTGAACGGATGTACTGGAGGCAGAGCGCGCGGCCCTGGCGTACGATCTGCGGCTTCACCTGTATTTTTGTTTAAAAAAAAAATTAACACAATTTTAATTCAAGACAAATTACAAATAATTACAAAATACAAAAATACTAAACTGCTAAAGTTAGGTATAAATGCAAGTTAGGACGTTTTTTTGTAACATGTTGTATTTCTTTGGCTAGATCGTCTCTCGAACTTAATCTATCTATCTAAGCGTCTATTTACTTTGCCTGCCTATTCCGATTACAGAGCCAATCAGCTTCACAACAGCCATGTAATGCCGGATTGGCCTCATTTGCTGGCACTTGACACAGAAAAGAAATAGAGCCGTAGGATCGTTTCGGCCGTTCTTTTCTCGACTACACGAAGGAAAGATGTATGGAGATATAACTTGGTTCTTGACCAGCTGATGCATAGTGGCAGACGGGCGTCAGCCGCGCTCGAGACCATCTTGCTGAAGCTACTTGTAATGCCACAACTGTGTGCTATTCTCTGGAATCTCGCATTCGACACATCTCAAAGGAAAAATCTCATGTCATTTCGATCTCGACTGCCCCCGGTCCCTCGGGTCATGTCCAGCGAAAAAGGCAAGGATCTCGCAAAAATCTCGTGCGTTATGTCGAAAATGACTTCGTGGGAACAGGAGATGATGTTGTGACATTTGCAGCAAAATGAGATTTTTCCTTCGAGATGTGTCGAATGCCAGATTCCGAAATAGTTGACCTGCGTGGGCGAGGCGAGGCACCAGCCGATGGTGGCAGAGAGGCGGCGCGAGACGGCGGCGGCGGCAGCGCTCGAGACCATGGTGCTGAAGCGGCGCTTGGTGCGGTCCAGCGCGGACAGCGACCGCGATGGCGAGCCATGCCGCATGCCTTAAGAGAAAACAATAGAACAGTGAAGGAACTGTCAAATGGGTACGGGCAGTGACTTTGTATAGAGTTGGTAGTGGTAGAGTATCTGCCGATTTCTGAATTGAGAAATTCGCTAAGCAAATGGGTAAGTATGCTTCTGTCTCTGCAGATTTCTCACAAAAGAGCGTGACAGAACGATAGCTGATAAGTATTTACTTAGTAAAATTCTCAATTCAGAAACCGGGCCTGTATCACGTAGATACCTATTTAAGTATTGTTTTGTAGATTACAGTGTAAACAATCCATTTAAAAATATGTTTGGATTGAAAGCATGAGAGGTCCTTTTTATCAAGCTCATAGAGTATGACCCGGTTTCTGAATTAAGAAATTCGCTAAGCAAATGGTTAAGTATCGTCCTGTCTCTGAAGATTTCTCACAAAAGAGCGTGACAGAACGATAGTTAAGTATTTGCTTAGCAACATTCTCAATTCAGAAACCGGGCCTAAATCTACCTACCTAGATAAGATGAGATATGCACGAATGTAGGCAGGTACGGCCCGTACTTAGGTACTAACCTGAAATTATAAAACAGCTTCACTTCATCCAAGCTATGCCTAAGTTTTGCCCAAATTATGTGAAGCGTAGCAACTCGAGTATCTATAATAACTAAGTACTTATAGTTGGAGAGCTGGTGACCAATCGAGATATTTTTTCGTACAAGGCTGGGAGTTGGTAGGCTGATAGAGTAGACTTCGCTGAGTCTGGGAAAAATAATTTTTTGGCCCGGTCGCGGTTGAAAGTTAGATTTTTTCGACTTTGAAAGTTTAAATGTATGGGTTGAGTCATTTCTTTTTTGTCTACAAGGCTGGGAGGTTCTAGGCTGCCTTTTTAGTCTCCGCTGATCACAAAATCACTATTTGTTACTAGCCGAACGCGGTAGAAATATTGTTTTTTATAACCTAGATAGTGTGAATTTTTGGGTTATAAAAATCAAACTTTCAACCACGTTCGGCCAATAAAAAATATATTTTCTTGTTCAACGGAGTCTCAACAACTAACCTAGAAGTTTCTAGCCTTGTACGACAAAAAAAATATACTGAATCCATACATTTAAACTTTTAAAGTGGAAAAAATCTAACTTTCAACCGCGACCGGACAAAAAAACTATTTTTCCCAGACTCAGCGAAGTCTACTCTATCAGCCTACCAACTCCCAGCCTTGTACGAAAAAATATCTCGATTGGTCACCAGCTCTCTAACTATTATACTAGGCATGCAACCCCAAATACTTTATCCTATCGACTCAGCCTCTTCAAATCAATGGAGAAAGGTGCCTCGTTCATTACCTACTTACTTATACAAGGAAAAGCTATTCATCGCAACGTGTATTGTCCGGGCGGGACGCATTTAGAGTAGGTAGGAGGTAAAAGATTTATTGCAAATAGATAAGGAAAACTTTGGATAGGTGCATCTCTGGTGCATCTCTAATGAAATGCAAATAAATGTTTATAGCGCGAGGCCGTGCCTACTAAGGCGTGCGTGATCAATAAAAAAAAAAAACTAGTGGGGCTATTATGAACCCAATTATACTTAAGTATACGAGAGACTAGGTAGGAATACCTAGAAATAGTCTGATATGAAAGCAGACGGTTATAATAACTTATTTTGCAAGAGCCATTTCAGACGCGAGAATTTCTCCTTAGGGGAATATTTTCAGGAATTCATTTCTTAGTGCAGAGGTAAAAAGTTTTAGAGTATGTTTCTATGTTCAGTTGTTTCGACTGTGCGATGTCTGTCAGTCAGTATAATAATATCAGTGACGGGTATTGTTTTATAGGTAGGTATACCTACGACACCTACGTAGAGATAGTCCTTGTAAAGTCTTACAAAAATGCCTGTAGTTTTTTTTAAATTCATAATCTGTCTCAATTAGGTACATTTTATATATTGATGTCAGGACAGCCGACAAGCTTCGGTTCTTATTCGTAAACCTCAAGGAGAGACGGGCGCTCGCGCCGCCACAGTCAGCACGTCAGTATGATGAGAGCGTCACGGCGCAAGTAGCCGTTGCGCGTGTATGTAGGCAACTCATTCAGACGATACAAGTTCCTACAATCGGCATTTGTTTCTCACCTACGACGATTATTAAGATTCATGGCAGGGCTTCAAGACAAATATTCATACTGGCAGCAAAGGTGACTCTCGTTCGGCAGGCAGCTCAGCGGGAGCTCCCTCAGGGGCCTGCGCCACCTTGTCATGATAGATGACAGGGCCTTAGACCATAGATTCATACTGGTAGCAAAGGCAAGTGTGATGTTTAAACTGTCAGTTTACTATTTTCCATTATTCACACAATAGAAGGTATATTTAATAGTAGAGAAACATATAATTTGTATATTATTGGTTCGAAAGCTGTGATAGGGGTGAGTCAAAATTAATGGGATGTGAATGGTGGCGTTTTAATTTAAAAATGGTATAAAATCGAAAATAAGATGAAAGAAGAAGAATGAAAATAAGAAAGAAGGTAAATTAATGGTGTGGAGTTTGCACACAGTTAAACAAGGACTCAACAAGGCTACGAAGGAACTGGCATGTGGCCGAAGTGCATGGAGATTGCAGCACCGATAAGAGGATACCTAACCCTTAAATACAGGGTGTTAAAAGACCGCCGACAGACCCGAAAGGCACGCATACTAGATACCAAAACAAAGTACATTTTCGATAAATTATTGCTGGGAAATGATTTTGGTTTTTTAGGTTATAATTTTGAAAAATATTTTATTACGCAATGTACGTGTAACACACGGAAGTCATATTACGCAAGCATTGGCATAAGTTTATACTACTTATACTTGAGGTGCCGATGTTTAGAATACATTGCGGGTTGTAATTTTAACGTAATTTTTTGTAAGAAATATTCAAAATTTTGATATGGCTTCTTGAGAAGAAATGTTAAGTACTTGATACTAAATACATTTATGCAAAAAAAAAAGTTTTGAAAAGTCTGACTTTGAACCTCAATACATATATCGGAAACCGTTGATTTCCCAGGCATAGTTCCTTGGGCAAAAATGTTCCTTATAATGAGGACAATACGTGGTTTCCCGCTTTGTTGGCGATCTTTTAACACCCAGTATAATGATGATGATACACATGAACTGACCATTAAAGCCGAGAAGCCCCTCGCTCGGCAGGGAGCTCAGCGGGGAGCTTAGCTTGCGGCGCACGCGCAGCGGCGCAGGCGCCGTCGCGAACTCGTCGTCTTCTTCGCCATCGGGTGGAGTGACGTGTATGGCAATGTTCTTGCTCTCGACGCCAACCGTGCTCTCCATTTGGCATAGCTTGCGGCGGCGGCGGCGGCGCTTCTAGCAGCTAGCTGGAGTTGGGAAACGTTTAGATTTAAAGTTTTTCTTTGGACAATATATAATTTTATTGTTGATAGAGATTTTATTGGTTTTCCAGGAAAGGAATAGTAAATAAAAGTACACGTATTTTTTCTTTTGTTGAATTTCTTTGGAAATTCTACTTAGTTATTTTAAAGGTTTTTTTGAGCTATTTTTGTTCAGCGATTTTTCGTTCACGGTTATAAAACAGTATTCTTTTCATTGTTGTTAACAATAGAACAACAATAATTCAGCCGATTATGTGTGGTCTTCGAAGCAGTGGCACTGCCCAAAAAACTTGTTGATTCCCTAAACTTCGTGAGGTCATGATTCCCAGCTGCTAAGAGTCTTTCTTTTTTTTTAATTTTATATTTTTTTCTGTTTAGCAAAGTCTGAGGCAAAGGCGTAGCTCGCTGTAGAGCCGCGGTGCCGGTTTTTTTAATCCTGCAATTTTCCAACTTTCTCTAAAATAACACAGCAGAAAATGTTTCGAGTATTTTTCTTGATTCCTTGAAGCTCATTCTCGAAACGGTTTTTTTATTTCAGCTTATATTTTGATAATTATATTGTCCATTATTTTGGTTGCTTTATCTTTTGATTTTATACTTAAATTATTCTCTTTGGTGGTTTCCAGCCAGCCGGATAGATTAGGAGCGTTAGTCAGCTGTCAGCTGCTTGTGTCATCATTAGTGAGTGGCCATTGGTCCAGTCACGCGATAATTCGAGATAATGAAGTGGCCAAGCATGCGGTGATTAGCATCATTTTTTTCCGCTCATCTTATTTGTATTGTTCCGTGTGCGTTTTGCATTTTCGTAGCCACCGCCAAGTGACTCCGTTGACTCTTTTTGTTTAATGTCGGTAGATAGGTATAGTAAGAATAGTTCATGAGATATTTATTACTTAAATAAAACCGAGTTATACCTACCTATAAGTTTTTGCGGTCAGTAGGTTGTTTTTATGAAGGTTCTTGCCCCACTTCGAATTCCATCCTTGATGGTGATTCGATTGACAAGTGTCTATCGTACGTACTACCTAAATATTAATGGAATATATTGCCGACTTGCCGAGGTCCAGGTATCTATACCGTCATATTTAAGTACAAAAATCGGCGTGAAAAGCAACAGTTTTAAAGTACCTACTTAGCTATGAAATATGATTTTAAAAATATTTAACTTTAAAAGGTATACAAACTTCATGGCCTTACTTGACAGTGGCGCCAACATGCCTACACCCGGTTTTAAAACACGGTAAAATTAGGAAATTTTCACAACTGCGCGCACGTTTGTCTTATTGCATGGTAACCTCGATTGTTGTTTTTCAGTGTGAAATAGGAGACTTTTCTGGCGTGCGTTTTTTCATAATGAAACGTGAATCATTTTCGCAAATGACGAAATTTTTTTAAAGGTACCTACAATCATCACAAGTGCACATTCATCCTTTGTATAAAGTAACGGTATCTTGATAATTTTTGACAGTAGAATCGGAATTCATTGTAAAAAGTCCTCGACCAGCCCCTTTAGCACGCTGGCCTTTTGTCTACTCTCAACTGTCACCTAAGCCACCTGTTAACTGTCACCTCAGAAGTGTTAAGTGGCTAGGAAACTTTCAAGGTGACAGTTGAGAGTAGGCAAAATGGTAGCGTGCTAAGGGGGCAGGGATGATAGTATAATAAGGGAAATTGCGTTTTTTTATTTAGAACAAATGAATGATTTAATTCAAAAAAAGTATTAGGCATGCATGAAGTCGTCGGAAAAAATCATAAAATATTGAAAATTATATATTATTTATTTTTGGAAGGCTAACAGAACACATTATAGATACAAAGTTTAGAAACAGAGCCAATTAGAAGCCTCCACAAGTAGATACAGACTGGTTAAATGTGGAATGCAGTCAAAAATAGAAAACTTTCAAGTTTTGTCTACTGATAGAACTAAGTAAACGGAATGGAAAAATCCGAATAGTTCTATGAGTTCTATCAATAGAACTGTACGAGTAGAACAGTTCGGAATACTGTTCGGAACAGACAAAATTCGGCCTTTAATCTTTGTTCAATATAGAGTACTAGCTTTTCGCCCGCGACTTCGTCCGCGAAGACTTATAAGAAGTTGCCTGGGTACATCTTTCACCATTATCAAATTAGCATGAATAGAGTCATGGGTGTGTATTTTTGTAAGCTATCTCTATTCCAAATGTCAACCAAATCCGTCGTGCAGTTTCAGCGTGGAAGTGTATGTGTTGTGTATGTGTGTGACCAAATTGGTAAAGATCAAATGAATCCAACAAAAAAAAATACATACTTTGAACCTTTTTGGCCATTTTAGGTGTATCATTATTATTGTTTTCTTCATGCTTGGTAGTTTTGCTATAAAACGCAACTGTAGTTCAAATTTCAAAGTTCTAACTTAAATGGTTTGGACCCAGCATTGCTACTATATCAGGGACAAATCTCCAACGTTTCCACCCATTTTAACCCTTCATTCGCTGAAATGAGAAAAATGCTGAAACACGTGTTTAATTATTTCTGATTAAGTATACGAATGCTTAATTTCAAGTAAATCGGGCCAAAAAAAAATTTTATTTCATTACAAACTTTGAACCCCGGTTTGGGCATTTGAAGGGTTAAAATTATATTCTTTTTTTCATGGTAGGTAGTTTTGCCACAAAACACTACTGCAGTTTCAATTTCATAGTTGTAGCTTTAATGGTTTAGGCCTGGCATTGATACTACATCAGGAAAAATCTTCAAACTTTTCTACCCCTTTTAACCCTTTTGTGGACAGAAATTTGAAATACGCTGAAACACGTGTTTAATTGTTTCTTATTAAATTTACAAATACTAAGTTTCAAGTAAATCGGACCAAAAAAAATTTTTATTTCATACAAACTTTGAACCCCGGTTTGGGCATTTGACGGGTTAAAATTATATTTTTTTCTTCATGGTGGGTAGTTTTGCTACAAAACGCTACTGCACATTCAGATTTCAAAGTTGTAGCTTCAATGGTTTGGGCCCAGCATTGCTACTACATCAGGAAAAAAACTTCAACGTTTCCACCCATTTTAACCCTTCATTGGCTGAAATGAGAAAAACGCTGAAACACGTGTTTGATTTTTTCTGATTTAGTATACTAATACTTAATTTCAAGTAAATCGGACCAAAAAAAAATTTTATTTCATACAAACTTTGAACCCTGGTTTGGGCATTTGAAGGGTTAAAATTATATTTTTTTCTTCATGGTAGGTAGTTTTGCCACAAAATACTACTGCAGTTTCAATTTCATAGTTGTAGCTTTAATGGTTTAGGCCTGGCATTGATACTAAATCAGGAAAAATCTTCAAACTTTTCTACCCCTTTTAACCCTTTAGTGGGCAGAATTTTGAAAAACGCTGAAACACTTGTTTAATTGTTTCTTATTAAATTTACAAATACTAAGTTTCAAGTAAAACGGACCAAAATAAATTTTTATTTCATACAAACTTTGAACCCCGGTTTGGGCATTTGACGGGTTAAAATTGTATTTTTTTCTTCATGGTGGGTAGTTTTGCTACAAAACGCTACTGCAGTTTCAATTTCATAGTTGTAGCTTAAATGGTTTGGGCCCGACGTTGACACTACATCACGAAAAATATTCATACATTTCAACCTCGTTTAACCCTTAAACGGCTACAATTAGAAAAAAGCTAAAACAGGTGTTAAATTATTTTTGATTTAATATACGAATTCTTAGTTGCAAGTAAATCCGGACAAAAATTTTTTTTTTTTTCATACAAACTTTGGACCCCATTTTTACCGCCTTAAGGGTTAAACTTGAAGTAAATCTGTCTTAACCCGTAGCGTGTCCACAAATTACAACTATTGACAAATTTTCACTGTTGTGGCATTAGCGGTTTTGTTCCAGCATTGATCGTAACTGGTGAAAAAAATCGAAAAACTTTGGCACCCATTTTAACCCTTAAGAACATAGAAATGAGAAAAAATCTGAAATAGGTGTCCAGTCATTTAAAAAAAAAAGTACAAAAAACCAAGATTTAAGATTATAAGACCCAAAAAAATTTTTTTCCCATACACACTTTGAGTCCTATTTTGACCCACTTAAGGGTTAAATAAAAAAAAATCGCTTCTTAAATGAACCCTCCACCATATAACGCAACTTTTGTCCAAATTTCATACTTATAGGTTCAGCCGTTTGGGCTGTAGCGTGATGAGTCAGTCAACCTAAGCCTTTTATATATATATATAGATTGAAATTTAATCTGGCTTGTTTTTGCGCATAACGACTGTCAAACAAAACAGAAAAGGAAAAAAACCTCTACACTACCTACCTAGGTTTTTCTTTTGATTGCACAGAGTCAGGTCGATCGATGTCGAAGATTACGCACGTTCAACTTGATGTTAATAACGTGATATTAGATTTTATTTATAGGCAACAGGTTCTGTTGTAAAACTAAATTGGCGGAACAAGACGGTACTTCCAATGGCGTTATCGTCTTCCAAGACTGGAGCCTTACCGGCAACATAAAATCTAATGTGAGACCTTTCAGAGGAACTGTGGGTCCCTTGATATTTTGGTATGCCATAATGAAAGTAGAAAAAAACAACCTCCCTTAACTTTGCTGTTTGCGGTTAGTTAGTTAGGTACACGACCGCAAACACATTCCTTAAAGGATTAAGGGATGTGTTTGCGAACTACGAGTAGGAGTAGAAAGTAGGAACTTAGCAACAGACTTAGATTGTACCTCGGAGATGTTTGATACTTCAGACGGCTCTACATAGGTAATTAAATTATTCCTCAAGGATATTCAGTATGCTCACGGTTAAACTGTCGTTCGCGTCACAAGGAGGTCTCTAACGCAAGGTCCTTGCACCGCATCTATTTATCTACCCCCACCATGTTTCCGTGCGATGCAGAGATGGGCACGTACCCGGGTATATACCCACCTGTGGGTATTTACCCGATATGTACCCGGTAAATACCCGTATGCACCCATTTGCTGGGTACATTCAATTTGTGATTTCAAGTATAATGAATATTATTAAAATGAAAAACAAAGTATGCCAATCAGTTCTAAACCATGTTCCCTACGCAAAGTACGTCTTAGTAATTTTTCGTTGAACGCATATTTACAAAGTTATCCATGTTTTTGTGATTTATTTGTATGAAAACGAATATTCATAAGGACATTTTGTCTTATATTTTTATATAATTAACAAAGGGTATGTTTAAAAAGTACTTTGTCATACTTTGTATGACTAATAAAATAGTTTTTAATATGAATTTAATAATTATTATTATTGATTAGGAACCAAGTGTCAAAAATTGATATTTACATTGAAACGGTAGACAATACTGATGAAGTCGGGTCGTTTCGGTCTAATTAAAATGCGAAGACGGGTTAAGTGTTGCAAATAACAAAAATTTATAATCATAAAGTATGGTTTTATGTTTGTTCTTCCCGAACAAAGAATAAGTAAAACTTATTAAATTCGTTTATTTTATTTTGTAAATGGCATTGTGCTCAAAATGCTATACTGTGAAATGTAAGTCGTCCAGCCACCTCATTACGTCCGAGTCAGCCTCATCGACACCGCCGCCTTGGATGGCAAACAGCGGGTAGTCGTAGTTAATGTAGGACATCGTCTGAACCCGCCCGCACACGCAACTCGGGTCCGACCCACAGTTACATACTTGTGTATTTAGCTCCGCACTCCGGAATCTATTTATTTGAGTCCAGTACTTTCTGGGAAGATGGAAACCTGGCACACGGATATCTGGCTCGGACTCGAGATGCTTGTTAGGCAGTTCCACAGATGTCCACTGATCCCGCCATTTCTTCATCAGCGTTCTGTCGTCCTGCAAGAGTTCGTCCTGCCATTTCTTCATCAGCGTTCTGTCGTCCTGCAAGGCGTGCATGGCATGGCAAAAGATCTCTCTGATGGTAGGCGAAGATCACTGCGGGTTGCCTGAAGATGAGGTACTAGTGGCAGGTGCGGCATATTGTTGATCTTATCATACTCCATTCTGATCATTAATTATCTTCACCGACGTGACGGGAATATGTAGGAAATGACGGGAAGCCATTTGCTGTTTGTGGGTCTGACGGTTCCGGATATGTTCCTAATGGCGCTGTTCAATTCAACGTCAACCAGGTCAGTATGATGGCCGGCCTACACTGGCTCGGGCCGCACTATGGACAAGGGCTAGTGTTGATATGAGCAGTGTATCCGCTTTGCAGCCCCATGTTATCGCTGGTAGTTTCCGTATCAGGTTGCAGCTGTTTGATACCATTTTCTTTACTTTCTTGAAAAGTGGAAGTTCTGTCTAGAATTACACCAAGATAGCCTGGGTTAGGGTCGTGCTTCATTGCAGAAACTGCGTTTAACACCTTTACGTACTAGCTTGCCTATTGTTGAGGTAAAAGGAGCAGCTCACAGTTTTACATGGGTTAGGTTTAATCGACTGGGGAGTCGATGAAATAGCGCTCAAACTTTGCAACGGCTTCCTGAACCGAGTTTTGTCGCTTTGTCCAGTGTCGAAGCTTGTGCTGTGATGGCAATGTCGTCGCCTATATAAATGATCGCCCGGTGACTTTTGGTATGTAACTGACGTAGACGTTGATAAGCGTAGGCGCCAGGACTAAGCCCTGCGTAACACTATTGTTCAGAATTTGGCATTTGAAAGGAGGGCGTCATAAAGACGATACGTGCGTGGCAATAAAAAAAACACGAGCTCGTAGGGTAGTCCCTGACTGTCCCTGTTTCCAGATATGTTCCAGAGAGTTTCAAATGCTGAGCTGAGATCGACGAATACCGCCACTGTTTTGAGTTTCTTTTGGAATCCTGCTTCGATGTTAGAAGTTAGCACAAGCACTTGGTCAAAGCAACCCTCAATTTTGGTGGGATTTTGACCGAACCGGGGTTGCATCAGGGAATTGCAACCATCTTGCCATGCCATGCAGGCCCATGAACTCTTGCAGGACGACCGAACGCTGATGGAGAAATAGCGGGATCGGTGGACATCTGTGGACCTGCCTAACAAACATCTCGAGTCCGAGCCAGATATCCGTGTGCCAGGTTTCCATCTTCCCAGAAAGCACTGGACTCAAATAAATAGATTCCGGAGTGCGGAGCTAAATACACAAAATGTAACTGTGGGTCGGACCCGAGTTGCGTGAGCGGGCGGGTTCAGTCGATCTTCCACATCAACTACGACTACCCACTGTTCACCATCCAAGACGCGGTGTAGATGAGGCGAGAGGGCTGGACGGCTTACATTTCACTGTATAGCAATTTGAACACAATGCCATTTACAAAATTAAATAAATAAAATAAACGAATTTAATAAGTTTTAGTTATTCTTTGTTCGGGGAGACCAAACATAAAACTATACTTTATGATTATATTTTTTTGTTATTTGCAACACGTCTTCACATCTTAATTAGACCGAAATGACCTGACTTCATCAGTGTATTGTCTACCGTTTCAATATAAATATAAATTTTTGACACTTTGTTCCTAATCAATAATAATTATTGTTAAATTCATATTAAAAACTATTTTATTAGTTAAACAAAGTATGACAAAGTACTTTTTAAACATACCGGTTGTTAATTCTATAAAAATATAAGACAAATGTCCTTATGAATATTCGTTTTCATACAAAGAAATCACAAAAACATGCATAACTTTGTAAATATGCGTTCAACGAAAAATTACTAAGACTTACTTTGCGTAGAGAACATGGTTTAGAACTGATTGGCATTCTTTGTTGTTAATTTTAAGTCACAAATTGTATATACCCAGCAAATGGGTGCATACGGGTATTTACCGGGTATATACCCAATGTACCCGGTAAATACCCAAATGGGTAGATTGGGTATATACCGACCGCCCATCTCTGGTGCGATGCGTATACATATGTAAGTTGCCGCGAAAAAGCGTTGGTCTCTATTTTTTTTATTTTATATTATTTGTTTTCTCTTTCCAAAGCCTGTGCTCATTTCCATAATTTTCAAAGAATGAGCAAGCCTTCTTGGGAGAACCCTTCCGAGCACTAATTCGATTTGAAAGACGCGAGTACGCTAGTCGTGATAAACATTTCAGAGCGCAGATGAGAGCAGGGCACCATCTGTTTAGTCTTGACAATTTCCCGGGCGATGTAAAATTATTTGAACATATTCATTCAAGTCTGTACAGAACCGACGGAAGGAAACCTTCAAATACGGTGTACCTCCTACCATGGAGTCGGTTATAGATTAGAACCGAATGACTAGCTGTGCTGTACACGAACGACCACCAGTGGCGTAGCTAGATAACTAGGGGCCCCAACTAAACTGTTTAGGTTTTATCAAGCCAAAATAGTATAGACAGGGAATATAAATTGAATAATTTAAAGGGCCCGAAAATGTTAGTCTAAAACGAAGAAATAACTCTAGAATGTTATTTTAAAATTATTTTTTCTTAGCTCAGAGCACGCTCAGAGTAAAAAATAGGAGCAGGAGAGGCTAGAAATAGGTGGTTGAAAATGGAGGGGCACGAACGCGCGCCGCGCAGGCAGCGCTGGAATGGTAGCATTGCACACTTTTAAAGGATAAGAAAATTTAATAAAATAAAAAATATCGAGCTTTTCGAAAAGTCGTAGAAGAAAAGTTGTTGGAAATCGCATTTAGAAGTTGACGTGTCTGAGGATAAAAGCTATTTAAAAATTGTCCTGTATAGCTACGCCACTGCCGACCAACCTACTGAGCTGAGGTCAATAAATAACTAAAAAGGTAAAAAAAAATAGAAGTTCAAAACTAAAACCCGACTACTAAAAGGCTTAAAACAAGACCTGCTTATCCTTAAAATAGACTCATAGATAATATAATTAATCGTAGTCGGAGGCCATCGTTATATCAAATGCGAATGTGCGAATGGCCATCTTGGTTTTTTTCAAAATTAAACTATCCTATGTTACCTGGGCGATTGAGACGAATCCAACAATACCTCATTTGTTGAAATCGTCCTAGTAGCTTAGGCTCTGCGAGGGAACAGATGAACACACAAACATACCCACATACATGCCCACATACATACACACATACATACATACAAATATACATACATACGCTGCTAAAATCATAACCCTCCTTTTTGGTTCGCGTAGTCGGGTAAAAATATAGCCGCAATACCAAAAGGCCTCGGGCTGGGAACGTTGACGCAATATCGAAAATGCTTTTCAATGGTGTAAGTGAACAATTGATTGCTGGTGCATACTTTTCACACCAATTCAGTAATTGCTTCTTCCGCTCGCCGAGTAATTCGGAAGGCAAAGTTTTTTGTTCGAAAGTCCGTTATTGGCTTAATCTTATATTTAGACAATATTGAGAAACTAATTTCAATATTTTTTATTTTGGTTCAGTAGTTTGGATTTTACAACGTTTCAAAGATACGGTTTTATGACCTTCACGCGACGGTCTGCATACTGTTGGCGCTGTTTGGCGGTCATAGGAACAAAACATTTTAGCGCATAAAAACAAAACTACTGAAGTAAAATAAAAAATATTGAAATTAGTTTCTCAATATTGTCTAAAGATAAGATTAAGCCAATAACGGACTTTCGAACAAAAAACTTTGCCTTCCGAATTGCACAAGTTCTATAGCTGGCCGGAGAGCTGGTGACCATCAGACTTATTTTACAGCACAGGCTGGAAGTTGGTAGGCTGATAGAGTAGACTTTGCTGGGGAAAATTGTCTTGCAGGTCTGCTCAGGTTGAAACTTAAAGTTTTGATGCTATTTATGCCCAACTCATGTAGACTACCTAAATATAAAATTACGGTGAAAACTTAACTTACTGTTATTACATTGATGCTTTTTTGACACTTTGGATATCACCAAAAAGACATAACTTTATAGACCATGAGCTTTGGCTTTAACTACTTGCATTGCATGCATCAAACACCAACATATTAACCGCTACTGAGTCTAGTTGAGTTGTGCAATAGCATCAAAGCTGTAAGTTTCAGCCGCAGCAGATCTGCAAGACAAATTTTCCCAAACTCAGCGAAGTCTACGCTATCAGCCTACCAACTCCCAACCTTGCACGATAAAATAAGTCGAATAGTCACCAGCTCTCTAGCTATAACTTTCGCAAACATTTTCAGATTGTTCGTCCCAACTTACCTAGTACTCGAGGGTAATACCTACATTTCCGCGACTTGACACATGTGCCTGTTCGGGAAACAGGAAAAGGGATAAGGAAAAGCTCTTTTCAACCACCCTTTATTAATCTCGTGAAAGACAAGTTTAGGTTTATATGGAAAATTTTAATGCCCGCACATTTTCTCTTCTAATCGTATGTGGGTTTAAATGCGAGCGAAAAGGCGAAAAGGTTCAAAAAACCTGTCTCTATCTATTTCATACCCAGCCTATCACGCATGAATTCTAAGCATTTTTACTGATGAACTATCATTATGCAAGACCCTGCAATTTTACATAACAAACCTCAAGTGCACAAAGCACCTTCAGCGTACCAACTTACACAGCTAGGTACAGTCAGCCACACGCTAGGATACCCCTTTTGTTCGATTAGCGCCCCTATGCCGCGCGCGGTAAGGGCTACCATGGGGTATCTTAAACTGTGGCTGTAGTACTTATTGTACCTAGGTAGGCATTATTTATTCTGTGCTACAGCACGCAGGGAGGGTGGCATTGACTCTCGTAGCGTTACGCTCGTAATGCTAATTCCGCTCCTCAATGCTATCGACGAATTGATGCCGCAGGAATACTTAATGAGACGGGGAAACGATTAGAAATGAGTTTAATGTTTACCTACATACGTTTTGTGATCACATTTCCGGTCCTCGGCTGCTCTTCGCCTGGCTGTGTGACTTGTTGGCCAAGTTCGGTAACTTTTTAGTCTTAAGTGCGCTGCGTGGTAAAGAACATTGGCAAGTTCCTTCAAACTGTGCTGTCCAACTCTAAAGACTTTAGTGACGCAATCGACGTACGTAGATATGTATACCTACGATAGGTGCATACATATTTATTAAATACAGGGTGCACTCTAAGTCGATAGCGAAACTTTAAGTAAGCTATCTACTGATCGATACAAACAACTTGTACGGTCGGCCACAGTCACAGGTACCCCACGGCAGCTCTTATCGCGCGCGGCATAAGGGCGCCAATCGAACAAAAAGGGGTATCCTAGCGTGTGGACGACTGTACTAGGTGGCGAAAAAAATATCAGGTGTTCCATACAAAAGGTCGACTCAGTACTGCGCCAAATGTTTGAAACAGCTGATATTTTTTTCGCTCCATTTTTGTCGCCAACTAGTACAAGTTGTTTGTATTGATCAGTAGACAGCCTACTTAAAGTTCCGCTATCGACTTAGAGTGCACCCTGTAGATTGACTGACCACTTTTCGGATTTACTATGAAACATTTTATTGTTGCCATTAAATTTAATTTCTAGAGTTATTGATTAGCATCCAAGTACTTTTTGCTTCCTAAACCTTATGATCCGCAATGGATTTTCTAGTCTACATACCTAAATAAACTGTCAAATATTTTTAATCTATGTAAAATTAAAATAATTCATGCACAACTGAATAGTATTATTATTAGTTTTTTTGTCCAGCTACGGATCGTTTGCGTGAAGAAGAAGCATGGTAAAGAAACTCCAACGATCTCACAATATAGCTAATCTGGGTCAGCTAAGTCAACGGCATGGCAGCGGCAGCGTCAAGCGGATTAGGGGGGTTACCCTTGACTATAAAATTGAAAAAGTTTTAAAATTAGGTAATTTCTCTTTGAATTTGCATAGTAATGCTTTGATTTTAAATACTTTGTAATGTTTATTCAAAGGTAAGGCTGTTTTATTCAATAAAAACACAAAATGCGTCTTAATTTGTAAAATATAAAATTTTGTAAATTGCGCCATATTGCGGCCGTATTGGAAAAATGCGTCAAGGGTAGAGGGGCAGATAAGCCACCCAGGTTAGCGCAAACAAAGCATGAAAAGACGGAACAAATCCCATTAACCTTTGTCACTTGCATTCGAATACCCTTGTGAATACCCACCCGGCAGACTAGAACGTGGTCCCATTTCAATTAGTTAAGTGCTTCTGCTTACCCCTTAAGGTTATATGGTAACATTTATTTCTTTATGAAATGGACCAATTTGACAGGTGATAGGTACGCACGATTCCCAAAATGGGCATGATAAAATAAATGTAGAATAAAATGCAGACAACAAAAATAAAACATAATTAAATAACTAGGATTAGATACCTATTCCGTACGTTATTTTTGTGGAATGTAATTTCAGACGAAGGTTGTCATCCAAGTCTAGTACCAACCTACCTGCTTTAATGTAATGAGAGTGTGAAAAAGCCAAGGTTTTTTAAACCCAGATGAAGATGAAGCAATAAAGCGCTACGAGGAAATGTGTATCAATTTAAACGTTGTTACGACCATCAAACGTTATAATGGGAGTTGGGACGTCTGAATGTGTGCGATAGCAGTTGATAGTTAATGTCGCTCATTTGGGACAGCACTGGGATGAAACCCGCTTCTAATCTTCAGTGCAGTGTAAATGTATAGGTACGTCGTTCAGAGCTTTTCATAGAAGTAGTCTAGACCATTTTCTATCTTACTAAAGGAATTCTTTGAGGGATGTAGACAGGTTAGGATCATACGTCAAGTGACGAAAATTTTTATTTTTTGTTACGAGCTGGCAAAGCAAATATTAGAGACATAGGTTTCGAAGACTATAGAAGAAACTTTGGAAGAGGTCGGTTTGGAGAGTAAAATAAGTAGAGATGCCACGAATAGTGAATTGGCCGAATACCGATTACAGAATATTCGGCAACGCTGTCGGTCGAAGCGCCGAATATTCGGCCGCCGAATATTCGGCGCGAAGTACATGCTTGGTGGGGGCGCGTTAGCTGCAATAACACAAGTCACAACCAGGGCCCTTAGCCTGTAACACAATGGTGCCAAAATGGGCTGTCAGGTGACGACTTCAATAACGATTTGCTAACGCTGTCTGTCCTTTTAATGTTTTTGTAGTACAGCAAAGAATATTTTGATTCTAATTCTAGAGGATTAGTTCTCTGGTTGTAGGAGAAAAACGAGGAGAGCCCGGTTTTGTCCTTCTGCCGGGACGCCATTGACCCGCCATTGCGTTACAGGCTAAGGGCCCAGGGCCCTTAGCCTGTAACACAATGGTGCCAAAATGGGCTGTCAGGTGACGACTTCAATTACGATTTGCTAACGCTGTCTGTCCTTTTAATGTTTTTGTAGTACAGCAAAGAATATTTTGATTCTAATTCTAGAGGATTAGTTCTCTGGTTGTAGGAGAAAAACGAGGAGAGCCCGGTTTTGTCCTTCTGCCGGAACGCCATTGACCCGCCATTGCGTTACAGGCTAAGGGCCCTGTTTTTCTCGTTGAGTTCGCGCGGCAGGCGACGACGGCGCGCGCGCGGGGCGGGGTGCAAGCAAACAGTTTGTATTTGTTTCAATTGCGAGCAAATCGCGGCACGGAGCGCTTTGTTAGTATACAAATAATACGTAAAGTGAAACTTAATTACTATTTTGCTAAGAAGTTTGTTCCTTAGTTCATTTTCAATTGTTTTTTCGTCAAAAGGCTTATACAATTTATATATAAAATATTCGGCCGAATAGTACGTACTATTCGGCCGAATACCGAATAGCAAAAAAGTGGCCGAATAGGCCGAATACCGAATAGTTGCCGAATATTCGTGGCATCTTTAAAAATAAGTCTCTAATTACCTATTAGATTATGAGGAAAACCTATTAAAAGTCTCTGGTATTTAAAGGAACAGAAAAAAACATTGTATAGTATATGTCAGTACGGAATCCTTAGTGCGCGAGCCCGAGTCGCACTTGGCCGGTTTTTTTTTTTTTTGTAGCTAAATTGAGATATTTTTTTTAGGTTGACTAGAAAAAAAGAGGACGTTTCTTTTGTATAAAATTATCTGTCGAATAAATTATCCAGACATTGGAGAGGTAAAGGTATACTTCGTTTGTCGAGATGTGAGCTTCGCGAGGTTTTAGTTCTGAATCTGTGTGCGAACCAGCACCAAGTGTCACAAACCACATAATACGTAATTGGGCGAGCGTGGCCTTACTTTAGGGTCTGCGCAGACGATTCAGGCCCGGTTTCTGAATTGAGATTTTTGCTAAGAAAATACTAAACTATCGTTCTGTCACGCCCTTTTGTGAGAAATCTGCAGAGACGGGACGATACTTACCCATTTGCTTAGCGAATTTCTCAATTAAGAAACCGGCAGATAGACTGTTAGGTATCTAGTATCTATCTGCGAAAACTGTTCCATTACCGACAGGCTGCCAAAGATTTTGATCGTTATTCATTATGGCCCGGTTTCTGAGTTGAGAATTTTGCTAAGCAAATACTTAACTATCGTTCTGTCACGCTCTTTTGTGAGAAATCTGCAGAGACAGGACGATACTTACCCATTTGCTTAGTAAAATTCTCAACTCAGAAACCGGGCCTAATTTAGGGTGGTATAATTCTGAGATCACCTACTTGAGCTCGATCTCAAATAGGTGAACTCAGAAAAGTCAAATGCTAATGTCAAGCCTTGGCTAATGTCAAACTTAAGTAGCTGTCAGCATATTAATAGACACCATCTTGAGATTGACATTGACATTAGCCAAGGCTTGACATTAGCATTTGACTTTTCTGAGATCACCTACTTGAGTTCGATCTTGAGTCGACGACTATTAATGCCACCTAGATGTGCACTAATCACAAATCCACGGAACAGATTATTTTCGTCCAGGAAAATCTGATCTAAAGTCCATCGTTTGGGAAAGCTTTGAGTATACCTTTCGATATCCGATCCTACGCGGATCCTACGCGGCGATATCCGACGCTATGCTTCTCGGAAAAGGGCGGATAATTCCATAGACGCCTTTTGTTAGATTTGCGTTGCTAATTTTCTTTACTTGATTATGAAAATTTGCATTACAATAGAGAGTTAATTTGTTTCGTTGACCTTCCATCCCAATTTATTTGTACTGAATACTAAGAGATAAGTCTTGTGATCTTTTGTGTCTGTGTGATTGTATTTTAAGGGACTTGGAGTTGCAGATTGTTTGCTCGAGTGCTCGCTCGAGCTTATAGGTACTTATTTGATGAAAACGAGAAAAGAAACGGCGAAACATTAGATAAAGTTTTGGCAAAACCTAAAACATTAACTGGTGTTGTCGCCACATAAGTATACTAGGTACCTACGTATGCAATTTTTTGATCCGAGACATAGGCCCAGTTTCTGAATTGAGAATTTTGCTTAGCAAATACTTAACTACCGTTCTGTCACGCTCCTTTGTGAGAAATCTGCAGAGACAGGACGATACTTACCCATTTGCTTAGCGAATTTCTCAATTCAGAAACCGGCAGATAACGTACCCAGCTTATACCTGACGAGCCAAAACCATGAACAAAAGCTAAAAAAAATCGGCCAAGTGCGAGTCGGACTCGCGTACGAAGGGATCTATAAAAACGGCAAACATCATGTTTGTTTTATGAAAAAGAACTCGCTACGCTCGTGGCTCAATTTTAGAAACCTTCGCTAGCTCGGTTTTCAATACAAGCACTCGCCGCAAACAAAAATTTTGCATTCTTGCATAACAAATAACTATGTATTCTGTTTTTTACTATTTTTTGTTATAGCGGCAACAGAAATACATCATATCTGTGAAAATTTTAACCGTCTAACTATCTGCCTATCAGGTTCAGCCTGGTGACAGACGGACAGACGGACAGTTGAGACTTAGTAATAGGGTCCCGTGTGGCACCCTTCGGGTACGGAACCCTAAAAAAAATCGTTACAGGAAAACCGAGAATGATAAAGTTATTAAAAAAACAACGCAGGGATCTTTCTTTCTTGAACTGTGATTGACATCAAAAACTTTTCTGAATTTGGATATAATAAAAAAAATATTACTATTGGGACTTGAGTTGCAAAATTGGAGTTGTTTTTTTTTTAAAAGGTTGCCTAACGCTCGGAGTCACGATCAAGCTCTACCATCTACCATATAGCAACGTGGCGGGAAATTCAAATTTTTTACAGTTTTTTACCTTTTGTAGCTAAACTGAGCTATTTTTGTTCAGCGATTTTTCGTTCGCGGCAATAACAATGTATTCTTTTCATTATTGTAAACAACAGAACATCAATAATTAGGTACGCAAAGTTTTTTGTTCGAAAGTCCGTTATTGGCTTAAACTTATCTTTAGACAATATTGAGAAACGAATTTAAATATTTTTTTATTTTGGTCCAGTAGTTTTGTTTTTATGCGCTAAAATGTTTTGTTCCTATGACCGCCAACAGTATGCAGACCGTCGCGTGAAGGTCATAAAATCGTATCTTTGAAACGTTGTAAAATCCAAACTACTGAACCAAAATAAAAAATATTGAAATTAGTTTCTCAATATTGTCTAAAGATAAGATTAAGCCAATAACGGACTTTCGAACAAAAAACTTTGCGTACCGAATTCAGCCGATTATAAGTTTTGGTCTACGACAAGTTTTTTGGGCAGTGCCACTGCTTCGTAGACCAAACACATAATCGGCTGAATAATTGTTTTTCTGTTGTTTACAATAATGAAAATAATACTGTTTTATCTGTTTGTTTTACTGTTAAAATAGCTGAACAAAAATAGCTCAGTTTAGCTACAAAATGTAAAAAACTGTGAAATTTTTGAATTTCCCGCCACGTTGCTATTGTCCACCCTTAAGTCGTCAGTAGGTACCCGTGCTCTTACTAGTATTTACTTACGTAAAGGGTGACTTTGCAACAAAAGTCCCGTGTGAGGTTAGAGAGGATTCACTTTGGTCATCATGGGCGTTATCGTGGTGGGTGCTGGTGCTATCGCTAGATGGAGTACACTCACAGAGTCGGCATCTCTTTTCGTACTCTAAAATAAATATTGGAAGAATTTAGGTAAAAATACTTTTCCATTTCGCAAACAAGACCGCATAAAAAATCTCTCGACAGACTTATGAAGTTAGAAGATTTAGCTTCCAATTATTGAGTGTTATCTACTTACCTATACATACAACGGCAAGTAGACGCTTACACGCATGCACTCTATTCATTTACGTTACGGGCGACTTTGCAACGAAAGTGTAAGCGTCTACGTGCTGTCGTGTGTACTTACAATCCTTATCCGAATCGATATCGAAATGATAGCGAAGGTATGTTAGGGCTAAAAGCTTTCACTGATAATAATAATAATATATATTACGGTGCAGAGGAATATCATTGTCAACGTAAAATGGACTTACGTAGTTTAGGTTCGAGTCAATTTGATACGGATTTACGTATAGGTATCTATCCCAATCCCAAATTGACGTTAAAACTTTAGTTCTATCTACGAAATCGACTATTACGGGCTGGGATTTGTCCGGACGAAGTCAATAGCCGCGCAATACGAGTTCAATAAAAATAATCTACTAAAAGAGAATGGGCATTTCTAGCCCGTGAAAAACCGATCTCGGGCAATATGCCCAGTCGCTATTCTACTATAGACACATGCCGTACGTGCGCCACGCCAGCCTCGAGGTTAGGTAGCGTTCCATTGTCTTCCGACATCGAACTTTTCGACAGATCCGAAGTAAGCTGCACCATTATTGCAGATTGGACGTTCTACTCTAGAATAGTATTCAAAACGGTTTTATTTTGTTAGTTAAATTAATAGCGACTTGTATTTGGAAATTAATCACAAACATACATCACGAGATAAGTGCATTATACATATACTCCTAATTCGGTGCTAGCTATCAAATCCGAGAGTAGTTAACATGGCTCGAGAAAGACTTTTACGGAATGCGGTATAGGTAGATACCACGGTAAGTTTTTTAATGGGCCGAGGGCTTTGCACCGGCACACGGCTCTCGGGCCCACACAACGATCGATAAGGGACTACTTCAGAGTAAGGCAATTTACATGGGCCGTTAATCGCCATTGCTTCACACTCCCAATTCTTATTTCTGACGCACGGTAAATAGGTTAGACTGTAATAGAAATTATACAGGGTAGTCCAAATAAGGACGTCTTATTTTTTTTAGATTCCTCGCGCCTAGGGCTATCGAAATGCATGTATGTTCCGCGATTTTTACCAAGTTTTGACTTCTTTTTGGTCCACCCTGTATTTTTTAAATTATTTCATTGTTTCAAAATAGTTACAATTTGTTCAGGGTAGTTACACACTCACACAGGTAACAGTCGACAGCACAAAGGACTGTACAGTTTTGTTGTAAAGTCGCCGGTATTGTAATCTCGTAAACGACACATCTCTGAGGGTTATCAATACTTCACTCAGTCTAATAAATGACCGAGACATTTCTGTTGAACGGGACGGCGGTGGCGGCCGGCGGCGTACGGCGGACTGCCTTATAAATGGCCTCGTGTGTACGGCCCTTAGATGCGACGCTGCACCACGCTGCACGGGGATTCGCCTTTGCCAAACTGCCAAGTCTGTTGTGTTGTGTGTGACTTGTGTTGTGTTTGTGTGTGGATCTTTACGTAAACGGCCCACTTCAATTCTACATAGGTAACTTAATCAACGACATTCAAATTATTGTCTGTGTTCAAATACTACATTCATACAGTGATGTGATGGATGGGGCACCAATACTTCGATCGAACCCTGCGAAACGCGCTACTAAGCTTGCTGTCTGTCTGTCTGTTCGCCTACATTCCGTTTGCTGCCTCGAAACAAGTACCTACTAGGTACCTAAAAGACTAAACATTGCGATGTTTCGATATCGCTTAGATGTTCTTCACTCAACTTAAGTTAGATGATGATACAAATCGTACCTATCTATTCACTATTGTTAGAGAGTCATTTACATCTCTTATGCTTGTCATCAGAACACTGAAGCAATAGTTAGAGAGGCGCATAGTTAACAGGCTATTACAATAAATGAATGGGAATTGGTATGAAAAGAAAACATCGGCGCAGTTAGTAACCTTCGCTCATGACTTCGCTATACTTACCCTGCATAATATAAGTGTTTATGTAGGTACCATTACAATGCATTGCGCCGCCCATCTGCATGACAAAACGAAATACGACAACATCCATCCATACTTACCTATTTTTGTACCTATCTATCCAGGAAGAAAACTAAATCTTAGAAGATTATTTTGATAAATTCGCATCCGCCTGCCTGACGCACAGACGAGACGCATAACATTGCCACGAGAATTCGCGATCGAGACCGAGAGTAGAGAGTAAAGCGTTTTAAATTATAGCGTCGAGGGTAGAGACAGGGCAAATGTGGACAGTACCTATGATTCAATCCCTTTTGTCTCAAGATCGAGTGGCAGAAATACACAATACAATTGCCTATTTTATTATAAAGAGTAAAAATTGTAAAAAGTATGTATGTATGTATGTAGGTTTGTAGGGGTAATCTCCAAAACTACTCATCTGATTTTAAAAATTTTTTCACTAATGGGAAGCTACGTTATCGTTGAGTGCTATAGGCAATTTTTTATTGTGATAACGGGAAGAAAATTAAGCCTGTGCGGACGAAGTCGCGGGCAAAAGCTAGTTCATTATAAATAACATGATTCGGAAAAGGTTTTATACGGACACTTAACTCAATAACTTGGGATTGCCAAGCGAGGGTGCCCGGGGGTCGTGGGGCTGTAGTCAGCCTACCCACTCGCCGATCTTAGAAACGAACGAAAACCGGCCAAGTGCGAGTGGGACTCGCCCACCGAGGGTTCCGTACCACCATTCTATGCATTCATATGAAAGAAAAAACGAGGTAGGAATTAGGATGCATACAACGCCATCTAGAGTTGAGGTTTGGAACTAATATAGAGGTCGTTTGTTTCTATGTCGTGTTACAATCCTCCATTTCATATTCTATATTCTTATATATATACCCTACTTGTTGTTGTCGTATATTTTGATTCCGTTAACTTAGAAGCTTGTATTTTTTTAGGCTCCAAGGGGCCGCAGGCTTGAATATTTTGATGTAAATTTCAACCTGACACCTCCACGCGTTCTTGAGAAAAAGGTCTCGTCTTGACAGACAGATGCACAACAAAGTGATCCTATAATCCTATCCGTTTTCCCTTTTGAGGTCCGGAGCCTAAAAAAGATGAAAAAATAATTATTCTTGTAAAGCCAAATTTTGGCACAGCTGTAGAGTAAAGTGTCCTGAACAACATATTAAAAGTACTGATGGGTAGGGGCCCACTGGGCCCAGGACACGACGGCGATGTCGCACTTTGGCTATAAATCGGGCCTATGCCGAAACGACAAAAAAATATTTCCCCGCCATTTTTCCTTATAAAATCGGTCGAGTGTTTTTTTTTTATTTATGAATAAACTCATTAATTGGTCTTTTTTTTGATGATTCAGATCCTAACTCTTTTTACAAGGTAATAAGCACCCGGTGTTATGGATCACAAACTATTTTTTTTTTGCTCTATGTCGTTCCGTGGATTTTTAAATTAATAAAATGTGAAAGCTGTGGCGGGACAAAAGTATTTTTTAAATATGGTTTCGATTCGACTTTCACAATGTTTTAACAACTCAAATATGTTAAAGCACCTACCTACCTAAACACAAAACAATATTTTTAAATTTAAGCGAATACCAAAAGCAAATACTTACGGAAAATTTTCATTTTTCATTTTCATTTTAAGGTTATAAAATAAAAATTGTTTTTTTTTTCTTTTTTTCTTCAGAATTTGACATCCTGTTGACCAATCCGGACCATCCAATCAGTAGGTTACATAGTGTAGAGTTAGGATGTTTTGTAACATGTCTATAATATTTTGACAGAAACTGGGGGTTTCATCGTCTTCACCGGCGGGTAAATAGGGTTGCAATTTGCAATAGAGAAAATGTGAAAAAACATTTTTGCGATGAGTAAGTATTTAAATTCTTGAAGTATTCAGAAAATACATAACATATTAATATATGTATTTTCTAAATTCTCAAGAATTAATAAATACTTACTTACTTAACGCAATTTTTTTTTTTCACATTTTCAATATTGACTTCCTAAAATTTAAAACAAAATCACCAAACTGGTAACACTTGGAGGTATTTAACCTATGCTGACGACAGAATGTGAGCGGGGAGATGGCATTGTGTGCGTGCATTACCATATACACAAGCACAGAATTACAAGCAACCTCGCATCTTTGGTGGCGCACGCACGTTGTATGGGCCAGATAAGGTCAAAATTGTTATATGACAATGTGCTACCTACGTTGGAACTAATCAGTACTGGTACCACGAGTGCTTACTGTCAATGTCACTGAAAGTGACAAGTTGCATAAACAACCTTACTACTATAGTATTAGGATACATGACAGACGTCCGGCGGACGTCCGGCACAGCTTTTTCGCACTCGTGGTAGCTATACAGCTAGTTAAACACCGTTTTTAGACTTTTGGAAAGCTATCTCTTTCGGATAAGCACGGATTATCGAGCCTCCGTCTAATGAGGGCTACCGTTTTAATGCTTACTAGTTGTTGCCACTGTCGAGTAAGGCCATGAAGATTTCTTAAAGTTAGTAGGTACGTAAAAAAATTTACTTCATTAAAATCTTGTTTAATACCTACCTCCCTTAAAACTGTACTTATAAAACACAACGAGCAAACCGAGTTTTGTTCGAAAAAAAAAACACAATTTTCATTTCATCAGAACGGTCTACCTAGTACTTCTGATGCTGGAATATTATATCGAATAACGTGAATTCTAATTGTAACTAGCCCACCTTATTTAACATGCACAATAATTTACAATGAAAATGAATGAATGATTTTTTAAAGGTAAGGTTATTCACAAAATGCGTCTTAATTTGTAAAATATTAAATTTTGTAAATTGCGCCATATTGCGGCCGCATTGGAAAAATGCGTCAAGGGTAGAGGGGCAGTTTAGCAAAAAAATAAATATTACCAAATTTTTCGAGAGAAAATAAAAATCGGGATAGGTGCCTACTCGCGGAAGAGATTCTCAAGGAATGTATTGCTCGCGGCAGAAGCCAAATCGTCTACCTGTTGCCGTTATCAATATCGAGCATAAATGAGCAAAAAAAATTCACGTTGGTTTCAATAATAATAAGGGATGTGACGACCCCATCGCCCACCAATGTGACAGCTAGCAGTAGGTGTCACATTGGCGCAGTCAGTCTTCGCAGGGCAGCTTGTGGCGGGCTGTTGGTGAATTAGTGACACCACGAACCCGAGATCCTCGGAGAGTCGATCAGGCCCCTCGTCTTCGGCTTACCTTTACTGGTTGGCCGAAGTGGACTTCAGTAGGGGCTGCAGGACTCTCACCTCTGGCTTGCCTTAGCCGGCCGTCCAGAGTGGGGCGTTAGAGCTATATGCTCGCAGGGTGGAAGTGAAAGATACATAAGACGCGAGTTGGCACTGTGACTGTGGCTACCACACTACAGTCACTGGGTAGAAAGCGGCGTACACCTCTCGACACCCTGAGCTGCTCACAACCATGTTGCCGCCTTGCTGTCCAGGGCTAGGCCCATAAGCGGCGGCTTATTTAGGTGGCCCATTTAGTGAGCGGCAAGTCATACGTCTGCCAATGATGAACCCCTTGAGACATTTTCCGTGGCAGACGTCAATAGTAGTCTCAAATAATAACCCGGCACCCCAATCCATTTCCCCTTGCCTTCCCATAGCCCAGATTTTTCTTTTCTTAATGTTATTTTGCATTAGTCCTTGTATCTGACGGAGATTATCTCTGGGTAGATTCTTGTATTTATCCAGAGATGAGATCCGGCAAATACACCCATCACATTTAGAGTAAATGGTATTTAAAAGGCCTCTGTGCTGTTGGCTTCGGCCCCACGCAAGCCTCAAAGGACCGGGTCCCCATGGACCCGTGAATCTGAAAAGTATACCAACATAATAATAATAATAATTTATTTTTATTTCGGTAGATAAACAACCATATGGGAGTTCAGTGGGAGGGAGCCGCCTTAAATATTTATTTTATTATGTTTTTTAGTATTTGTTGTTAGAGCGCGGCAATACATCATCTGTGAAAATTTCAACTGTCTAACTATCACGGTTCATGAGATACAGCCTGGTGACAGACGGACAGACGGACGGACAGCAGAGTCTTAGTAATAGGGTCCCGTTTGGCACCATTCGGGTACGGAACCCTAAAAACTGCTCTTTTTCATCGACAGCTACAAATGTCACATAAATTACTGGTAGGCGTAATAAATTGCCTATGACGATGTTAACGACTTTAAGTAGGTACCTACAGGAAATGACCTAACATTGCAATGATCTTCAATGATAAGTTGCAGTTATGCACAACATGCAATGCAATGCAATGAACGTTGGACATGCTGTGCGTCGTAGGTCTGTGTAGGTAACTTATCTATCATTTTTTGGCGATTTTTAGAACACATCATTATAAATGGTAACACACGACGTAACACTCACTTCACTCACTGTAGATAACAATCACGAACACACGCCGCCGCTGCCGCCGTCCCATCGCCTGCCTATAATAGACTTTTGACTATAAAAAAAAACATAAGACCAAGTGCCAGTATCTGTGAATGTGAACGTATGTACTGAAACTCAATGTGTTAATATTCACTTTTATGAATGTGTTAAACCAGGGGTCGGCAACCTGCGGTTCGCGAGCCACATGCGGCTCTTTCGATATACACCATGCAATTTTAGTGGTTTTAAAGCCGAAGGTATTTTGTTGCACTCGTGATTCTGAACCAAATTCCAAAATTTTACTTCAAAACGAGCGAAAAAAAAAACACTTTTTTACAATACAAACGGCTATCACCAATCGACACCATTCGTATGGAGATGTGAATTTTTTTTTCGCGCGTTTTGGAATGAAATTTTGTAATTTGGCTCAGAATCACCAGTGCAACAAAATACATTCGGCTTTAAAACCACTAAAATTTATAGATAGATAGATAGATAGAAAGACGTTTATTAATAGCCACGGAAATAAGTACAATGATAAAAAAAATAAGACAGGATATGGACACACAATTACTTACAAACTATGTACAAGCGACATAACTGTCGGAACATCTCCGCAGCTAAAAATAGGAACTGACTCAGCACTTGTTGTAGGTTACCTATGTAAGCCTACAACACTGATTTTCAGTCAGCCCCTGAGTCATCCACTCCCGGCCGTCACAAGAAAAATAACACTAGGTACATATACAAATTCAAATTGGTAGGTATGTAATAAAAATATATCAATAATTATCATTTGGGACTTGTACAGAAAGAGATACCAGGGGGGTTACCCTTGACGCTATTGCGATTAAATTGAAAAAGTTTAAAAATTAATTTCTCTTTGAATTCGCATAGTAATGCTTTGATTTTAAATACTTTGTAATGTTTATTCAAAGGTAAGGCTATTTTATTCAATAAAAACACAAAATGCGTCATGGTTTGTAAAATATTAAATTTTGTAAATTGCGCCATATTGCGGCCGTATTGGAAAAATGCGTCAAGGGTAGAGGGGCAGGCTCTGCAATTCTCCTCAGTATGTGCGCGCCTAAAGCAACAGTAGGTACATAAATAGATAATAGTTATTAGAGTTTAATATGTAATAGATAGTTAAACATTAATGAGACTGCAAAATTCAATATTTTAGGGGAAGAGTATGAAATATAATTCAGAATAGTAGATACTTATAATACTTATAATACATTGCTAGTTTGAAGCGTTAATAGGTACGTATTAAGCTTTCGCCTAAACGTGTAACCGCTAACTACATTACAGATCGGGGGTGGTAGATCATTCCAACACTTGGATGCTGCAAATCTAAAACTTCCCCGAAACATCACGGTGCGATGACCCGGAAGGAGGGCCCTGGCCTTGGTCCTGAGTGGACGCTTGGACCACGATAGTTTATCGTATAAGTAGGCAGGAGCCTCCCTCCGAACAACACCGAACAACAAAGTTGCTAAATGCAATTTCCTACGCGCCTGCATATTTAGTAGATTAGCGCCATTTAAATATTTGCACGGAGTATAAGTGATACAGTGATATTTTGGACCTCGCGCTACACCAGCGCCCCTAGCGGCAAATCTGAGCATGGTAGCCCTCATTGTAAAGTCAGCGACATACTAGGACACACCGTGGTAACTCTTATCGTGTACCTACAGCCATAAGTACTACAATCCAACACAAATAAAAGGGGTAGCATTTCGCTGACCGTAACAACAGTGAGATTTTTTAACTCTCGTATATTCTATTAAGCGAAAACTTGTCGGGGTTGGGTAAGTTGTCCTTATTTTACAATTTAGTTCTAGAAAGGGTGTCGTGTCCTAGATGCAAAAACCGCGAGCTCTTATAAAGGGTGGATTTTTGAGACGGGGCAGTAAGGGCAGGTACCTTAACCGTTATAGTTACAGTACAACGTTCTTAGGAGACCTTCCATAACTATTTGAGATATTATGAACTGCATTCACAGATTGTGAAAAAAATGTACGGTCAGCGAAAAAAATTCTAAAATACCAAAAAAAAATTTATGCCAATCGATCCTCTTTCATGAAGAGATTAAAAGACTCTAAGGAGCCACCTGAGGTTTGAGTACTAGAAATGTCAGAAATTTACAAAAACTTTCCCCATACATTTTCTAGGAAAAAATAGTAGATTGTTACCCGAGGGACTAAAACACAATTTTTAAGGCGAGAGAGTTTCTTTGAATCCATAGCGGAGCGAAGTAGAATCCTGAGCGCAGCAAGGGATTCAAAGCACTCGAGCTTTAAAAAGTGTTGTTCCCGAGGAGAACACTCTACTTTTCATCACCCTCTATGAGAAAATAAGTGACTGGAACACACTGTTCTCTGGAGTTAATATAAAAAATAATAATAATCACTACTCACAAAAAAAAACTAAAAATTCTCACTACTTGAGGAAGAAACACTTTTATTTTATAAAAGTAAGTATCATCCGGTTCAGATGCTATTAGGATACGACCTTTTGGAGTTGCGTTACGCGACAGTGGTGACTTGTAGAGTCAGAGACCTAAATAAAATCGAACTTGGTCACTTTGAAAAAAAAAATAAAAAAAACTTAGGGTTTTTCGTAGTAAACTGATAGTGTAGGTTCTAAGGAGTAAATGTTGCAAAAAAACCTTGTATCTAAAACGAATAAAAAGTACCTATTTGTGTTGAATGATTTCCTGAAATTTTGGAAGGTTTTTTCGTTTGTCCCAAGCCAGGTGTTTATAAAACGTACTAATATATTTTAGATATTCGATAATTGAGTAAATCCATATGTACCATATCAACAGATGACACTAAACAACGAAAAAAGTTTTTGTTTTCGATTTCGGATGAATATTCACTAGAAACGGGAATTTATTAGCATTTACTCACCTTTGAGTAATTCACTGAGTATTATCACCCAATACTGAGTCCTTAACCAATCGCTAATCATGCGCTTTCCCGACAGCCTTGCTAACAGTACTGATAGGCGTCAGTTGACGTCATATACCGCTCCATTCCAAAAGGTCCTATCCTAATAACATTTGAACCGGATAATAAAATCCAAATTTTATACACAAATAAACAATACAAACGAAGACGGAATGCTTTTCTGACGTTTTTATTTTTCTACAAACTTTTTTTATTTGGCTTGCGCCGCGCGGTATATTTTTTTCATACTGCCAGTCTGTTGTCCATACATTGTTCGTGATTGATCTCACTGTATTATGTCTTTTGTATTATTTCTTTTGTGTTTGTTAATTGTGTGTTCTGTTGGTGTGCCAAACAAACTAAAATAATTAATAAATAAAATAAAACGTCAGAAATGCATTCCGTATTCGTTCGTATCGTTTATTTGTGTACTAAAATTTGGATTTTACTTACTTTCACAAAATAAAAGTGTTTCTTCCTCAAGTAGTGAGAATTAAAGTGTTATAATATTAACTCCATAGAACAGTGTGTCGGATGCCGAGCCGACGCTAATTATTCGTAAGTTCCAGTCACTTATTTTCTTATAGAGGGTGATAAAAAGTAGAGTGTTCACCTCGGGAATAACACTTTTTAAAGCTCGAGTACTTTGAATCCCTTGCTGCGCTCAGGATTCTACTTTAGAATCCTTCGCTCCGCTCTGGATTCAAAGAAACTCTCTCGCCTTAAAAATTGTGTTTTAGTCCCTCGGGTAACAATCTATACTATTTTATGAGAATCGATCCTCTTTCATCTAGGGATCAAAAGACTCTAAGGAGCCAACTGAGGTTTAAGTACTAGAAATGTCAGAAATTCACAAAAAGTTTTCCCATACATTTTCTATAAAAAAGAAAACATTTTTTTTTATAATGGCATTCGATCCTATTTCATGTGGTATCAAAAAACAAATGCCAACTTTTCATCTACAGTATGGCGCCCCATAATTAATTGTTTTCAAAAAATAATTACTTAAATTACAATCTTATATAAATTAAATGTGTTATAATGTTGTAAAATAAATAAATAATAAAATATTCGTTAATGCAATGATTATTTACAATTAGCGTGATATCAAAATATCATCGGTTTTAATAATTGCTTTACTTCCGGTCAAACTTTACATGATTGCCAACTGAAAAAATATTTGTCCGATTTGTTCGATTTGTTTCTAAAAACAACCTCGTTGTTTTTAGAGTGTATGCCTGTGTGGCACCGTAGCTCTTAAACGGGTGAACCGATTTGCATGCGTTTCTTTTTATTTGAAAGCAAGTTTTTTAATGAGTCTTCTTAGATTTGTTTTATTAAAATCAGTTCATGAAATCGGCCGTTTATGAGATATGCTTATTTGAAACTAAAATGTCAGAGGTATTATTATTTTTTAATTTATTAGTTATTTCAAATGTTGTAGAGAGATTACCAACCAGTCCGTATTCTTCTCATCTGCGTCCATAATATCTTGACGCTTGCCCTATTAACTTGAGTAGCCTTATCTAGAGAACCGTAATCTCACACACGGAGGCGGCCGGCGGCTAATCCCATTACATGAAGAAAATAAGTTTTTTTTAAAATTATTATAGCCACACTTTTTATTTGCTAAAGTAACGACTCTTCTTGTGTTGAAATCTTTTGTGTTTGCTTTTAATGTTTTGATTGTTTACATGGTGCGCAGGAGTTGGGACCGTTATCGCACACTCTGATGGCGTAAGATCTGTATGATAGCAACAATAAAATGTTTAAAAATAAGTACTTTTTTCTGCTTCGTATTTGTAGAAAACTTTTTTTATCTTGTAATTGGTTATACAAGGTTGCAAAATTTGTTATTTGGTGTGGATGTTTACCTACTCGTATTGTATAGGAAGCGAAGGTTTCTATTATTAAACCACGGACGTAGATAATTAGATTTTTTAAAACCCAGCCAGTGTTAGAATACGTATAGAAGCCCATTAAAATGTTGAATTTCTCATTTCCAATTTCGACACTCATATAATATGCCTTCACTAATGGAATATTTAACATAGTTCTCTACATTTCTACCAAACATCAAAGCGGCCAAGTTAGGGATGGTCAGCGACAACCTGGGGATCTACCGGCTAAGACGAAGCCGATTACCATTGGCGAAAATCGAAGTGCGATTTATGAAAAATGAACTGGGTGGCAGTACATTTTTCAAAAATCGAACTTCGATTTTCGCCAATGGTAATCGGCTTCATCTTAGCCGGTAGACCCCCTGAGATACCTACATCTGTATGTTCAATTGATGATAAGAGTTACTATGTGGTATCCTAGCGTGTTGACCGTACGTGTAGATATGGTATCGTAGTTCGTATAATGTAGGTAGGTAGGTAGGTAATCGTATGATGTAGTGGCCACCCCTGCCCCTCTACCTTTGACGTATTTTTCCAATACGGCCGCAATATGGCGCAATTTACAAAATTTAATATTTTACAATTTAAGACGCATTTTGTGTTTTTATTGAATAAAACAGCCTTACCTTTGATTAGTTAAGATTAGTTCACACGCACCCATAATACTCTTAATACAAGAAAAATTACATACAAACAACAAGACAAGATCTAATAGGTTGACTTTATAGATATTAGTTATTTATTTTATATTATTATTATTTTTGTTTTTATTTTACTAAATTGAAAATTACTAACTAAATAACCGGCCAGTGGTCCTGCGGAGGTTACATCATTACAGTACCTAATACCTATATCCAGTAATTAATATCTACTGAGAGAAGGCCTGACTCAAGCAGCAGAGCTAGTAGGACATACCATGTAATACCTAAATAAATGTGAAAAAATTGCCACACCTATGGCAAAGCGCCGATACCTACCTACTATCTAACTACCTGTCTGGCTAGCTAACGAGGCAGTCTATTAGGAAGTAGCCTGTACCTACAATTAGCAAGTAAAATGGTACACAATGTAAGTATTCATTCTACGAATAACAAATTAATTATTAAGCCATTCACCCAGTATTTTGTTCTGTGTACGCCTTGAATTTAATTAAGACACCGAATGAAATAGGTATTTCTCCGGTAGTTCACTGTAGATAATCCGCCGCATAGGCCTAGCAAGAGTAACAAGTCCATTTTTTTAAATTAAAAAGTTATTGGACATTTCTATGTTGCGAGTTTAATTTAATTATGTTGAAAATTAAGTTAATTACTTTATGCTGTAACGTTAAATTATTACATTACGGCGGCAGTCCTATATTATATCAAGAGAAGGTACCTACCTGAATTTTCTACGAACGCCGTTTATACTCTGATTTTTTATTCCGTAGAATCCTGACATTTCATAAGTGTTGATACTAGAAAAGCACTCTAGCGAAAAAGGGAAAAATTTGACCCATTTGAGGAAAACAAAATTAAATTCTAGTTTTTTTTTAAATATTTTACCTACAAAAAGATTTAGTAAAGAAGGATACGCGATTACTTTGCAAGTCTTTTTGTATAGCTTTTGTTGCGGCAGTTTATGGAAGTCACGCTTGACCTTAACGCATAAATCATAAGTATCTACAGTCGGCCACACGCTAGGATACCCCTTTTGGTTCGATTGGCGCCCTTATGCCGCGCGCGGTAAGAGCTACCATGGGGTATCCTAGACTGTGGCCCACCGTACCTACCTACATGAGCATAACATACTAAAGCGGCGCGAATAGACGCGAGACTTGAACTTGAAATCTTTTTGGGTCATGTTCTTCCTCTTAAGGTATTTTAGAGATACCTAACTAAAGTAAAAGTAAAATACGACTAGGGTACCTACTTGCCAAAAAAGCTTAAAACAATGTCAATCAAATGGGTGTTGGGTATTATGTTAAAGCTGGACTGGTGACTATTTAGTCGTACACACGACAGCACGTCAGAATTTACACTTTTGTTGCAATGTCGCCCGTAACGTAACCGAGTAGAGTCCTAGCGTGTAAGGGTCGACGTGCTGTCGTGTGTATGCTGGGAGCTACACTTTTATTTTGAAAGTGTCAAAAAGTAATTATGCTTTTTGTTCCCTATCCGCCCTTCATACCTACTTGAAAGTCAAATATTCCGATGTCTGAATGATCCTCTCATTTGTTGAAATTGTATATACAGGGCGTCCCACGGCTATGCCACATGGAGGGAAAGTACCTTGTATATTGTAGATAGAACATTTTACTGAAAGAAGACATTATTTGAATTTAAAAAACAATTTAATCTGCATTCATAGATATCTAAATAATTACATGGTTGAACCGGAAATCGAACCCGTTACATGAGAAAAAATAATTACCCTGTAGTTTTATTATACCGATCGAAAGGCTTCATCATAAGGATTATTTTTGAGTAGGCGACATCTCGGACAAAATATTTTCGGACACTTTGCCGAAATGTCGCTTTATTATTTTAATATTTTTGAGGCGACATCTCGGACACTTACAAATAAAGCTGTTTTGTACAGTCGGATAAAAAACTCCAATCGATCTTATTTATGAGAAGACTAATAAAAATGTTACAAACTCACATGAAAATAAAGTCGTGTGTACATTATGCAGTCTTCAATATTTTCTCTCCCACGCAAGTGTGTCGCTCGCGACACACATTTTATTACATTAATTTTATGTATTTATGCTTATGCTTATAATTTTATGCTTATCTTAACTATATTATGTTGACAATATTTGAATGTTTTGCCTCGTGTACCAACGTTTGACAATCTGCCCCCGCGTCTCATGTCACTGCGCAGGTAACAAAGGCTCAGCACAGCCAATAAGTCCCACTAGTTATAGTGTTTTATCAAGACGTAGCGTAGGGTAGTGTTAAAACAAATCATTTTTGATGAAAAAGTACTAGGCTTACATAAGGTGGTAGGAGGATCACCACCTCAGTTCTCACATCATTACGCGGGGTTGGTTAGGAACAAAATGATGTGAGAACTGAGGTGATGATCCTCCTAGCACCTTATGTAAGCCTAGTACTTTTTCATCAAAAACGAGCCGATCGCGATCTGAGTGCTTAAATTCAGAATCAGAATCAGAATCAATTTGTTTTATTCAATGAGCCATAAATAAATTATTTACACTGAACGTCAAAATATTATCTAAAGTAAAAAAAGGTATACATATAAATCAGATACTTATTACTATCTAATACTAAGTATCTAGCTACTTTTTTTTCTCCAGCTTCACTAGCTCTGATCGTTCTTGGAGAAGAAGCATGTTAAAGAAACTCCAAGGATCTCGTGCTTAAAAAATAATACATTTTGTAATGCAGGTAGGAACTTAAAAAATAACACATTGGTAAGTGTGGTGATCGTGCGCTGAACTGGTTTAGTGCCAGACTTCTTTGTCATTTAGATTCAGGCTTTAACTGTCAAGAAAAACGGCTTTTTTAAGCCGCTTTAGCTATCCTAAAATAGGCAGCTGTGGTAACGTTCTTTCTCTGTGTATTATATTTGAATACTTTAGTATCTGACTGTACGATACAGGTTCAATATTTTGAGTGTGTCCGAGATGTCGCCTCAAAAATATTAAAAATACAAAGCGACATTTCGGACAAAGTGTCCGAAAATATTTTGTCCGAGATGTCGCCTACTCTTATTTTTTGCTAAATAACATAGTGTCAGAAATAAAAGGAAGACCATGAATTTTAAAATTTTTAATACAATATTAATCAATTTATCAATGAAAATCACAGTAACAAAAGAATAAAAGTATGAAAATGAAACACATTTTTGAATTATTTCTTTATAATCAGCCAGCCGCATTGCGATGGACAAAATTTTACGCGTCTTTCGGCTCAGGATACGGCTCGATTTGTTGCATACTACCAGGTAAATGTTAAAATTCATGGTCTCCCTTTTATTTCTGACACTATGTTATTTAGCGAAAAATAATCCTTATGATGAAGCCTTTCGATCGGTATGATAAAACTACAGGGTAATTATTCTTCTCATGTAACGGGTTCGATTCCCGGTTCAACCATGTAATTATTTTAATATCTATGAATGCAGTTTAAATTGTTTTTTAAATTAAAATAATGTCTTCTTTCTGTAAAAGGTTCCATCTACAATATTTAAGGTACTTTCCCTCCATGTGGCATAGCCGTGGGACGCCTTGTACATATAGTAGGCTTCGGGGTCCCTGCGGTCGGACAGTCTAAGGTTTAGATAGGTACCCCATCAGCTTAGGAGTGCTAATCGAACAAAAAGGGGTATCCTAGCGTGTGGCTGACTGTACACACGACAGCACGTCGACCCTTACACGCTAGCATTCTACTCGGTTACGTTTCGGGCGAGTTTACAACAAAAGTGTACAGTCTCACGTGCTGTCGTGTGTACGAAAGCCGCGTATGAAAGCAGAGGAAACATAAAAAGTCGGGTGAAATTATAATTACTGGGCTAGGTTCCCAAAAACAGTTACCTAGGTATCTGGAGTAGAAAATTATGTTCAATAGTTTTTCTGGCAGGCCCATTCATTATGTTCGTGCAGGCTTTAAGCACATTTATTAGACTAGCGAGTCTTCATCATTCGTTTTGCTAACAAATTGTAATCCAAAGATCTACGATTTCGTGTCGTCATTATAAAAAACTAAGGCCTTTGCATCTACGCAGTGAGATGATTTATATAGCGTCCAGTGGCACCTTCACTCACACTAGATGGGTGGAGAGACCACCCGGGGCTGCAGTGCCTGGGACATTGTTTTAGATTATAATAATGTCATTACAATAATGACACTAACCTAACCCACTCATTGCTGTGAGGAGTGACGATTTTTTTTTCGTTTGGTGGAATGCGCTACTTTGGATATAGCCCGCGTCCGCTCTGGAATGTTTGTCTGGGGAAACCGACTTTATTGTCCACTCGTAACAGCTGCTGGATATAGCCTCCCGTTTTTCACGGGGCCTTATTGCAGCTCTAGCGCAAAACCGCATCTCGCACACGTTAAAATTCTAAACCTCAACAACTAGGTAAGCACGGTCAGCGACACGCTGCTAATAGGTTTTTTTTTTCGATTCACTCACTTATGTGACTTGTGATAAGAGCTACCATGGGATATCCTATTTCGGTACCCCTCGAATTTGTTTATTTACTTCTTCATTGTTGATTTTTATGTTTTGATCTTTTTGTTGGCGTTGTCGCCTTTTCACGTTCCTTTGATATTATATTAAATTGCGCCGTACCACCACCATCACGAGCAATACATACCTAAGTATAACACCCACCTTTCGATATGCCGGCAAACAAAAGAGAAGATAAGAAAGTCCCGTCCCTAAGGACTTCCTTTTGTCCAACCGAATCTTGTTTCCGGTGATGATAAAAACTCGTGTTCACAATTTTTAAGCAGGTATTGTACTAATGAAATCAAAAATTCATCGGACTATTAGGTACCTAATTGTAATTTCTACGATAAAAATAAAACAGTCACTAAAGTTGTACCTTGACTTAGCCGCGACACATTGGCAGCAGCTTCCTCGGCGCTTCAATTGATAGTCTAATAAGGTAGGCTCCACTCAACACACATGCACGGTTAGGTTGGGAACATTTCGGGTTTACTGACGATGCGTTGCCGGGGCCGCCGCCGGTGAGCTAGTGTGCCGTGATAATTATGCTGATAAGAAGGCAGCGGAGTGCGCTTGCGGCTGCGTCCCGGGCACGACGAGCGAGCGACGCGCGCGGCACGCGGTTATCAACTAAACACATTAGTCGCACTCAGCCGTACAATGCCAGCACCATCGCCTCGACACGACCGACGACGACTTTCAATGTACTTTTAAACGATAGGCGATAGAACGAGCATCGACCGACCGATGCCATGGAGAACCGTTTGACCGTGACCGTGACGATTCGATTCAATGGATCTTACTTGGGACGAAATAAACATAAAAAAGTGGACGACTTAGTAGGTACACAAGACAGCACGTAGACGGTTACACGCTTGCAATCTTCACTTGCGTTATGGGCGACTTTGCAAGGTTTTACCTACAACTACATGTATCAAATAACTCGCCTTGCAATTCGGTACGCAAAGTTTTTTGTTCGAAAGTCCGTTATTGGCTTAATCTTATATTTAGACAATATTGAGAAACTAATTTCGATATTTTTTATTTTGGTTCAGTAGTTTGGATTTTACAACGTTTCAAAGATACGGTTTTATGACCTTCACGCGACGCTCTGCATACTGTTGACGCTGTTTGGCGGTCATAGGAACAAAACATTTTAGCGCATAAAAACAAAACTACTGAAGCAAAATAAAAAATATTGAAATTAGTTTCTCAATATTGTCTAAAGATAAGATTAAGCCAATAACGGACTTTCGAACAAAAAACTTTGCCTTCCGAATTGCATTTGGAACCAATGAAATGCGCAGAGGTAACTTTACGATCAGGTGCGTGGGTTCAGATAATTCAGATTATTTCAGATGATTAGGGTTCCAACGGTCTTATATGAAACAGTTGAAAACGTGAGATACCCTACGTATTTTATGAAGACCTTCATGATTGGGCTTCCGGGATTGGTAGCTGGATTTATTGGAAAACATTAAACTTTTATTTGTTTAGCGACGAGGTGTTTTTATTTGGATATTTCCAAGATTTACATGACAATTTAAATTGAATAGAAATAAGACTTTGTTTTGTATATTAGGGAAATACACAATTTCACTCGAACCAGTTATTGCGTATCGACTTATTGGCTTATATTATGTATACAGTCAACAGCACGTAGACGCTTACACTTTCGTAGCAAAGTCGCCCGCAGCAACTAGGGTTACCATTTAGGAATTTGAAAAGTCCTGGCAAAAAGCCGGACCATTTCGATAAAACACCGGACTATTTAGTCACAAAATGGAAACATTACCTACTTAGTTCGCAATAGAAGATTTATTCTTAAGTTAAAGAAGATTTTATAGTTAGTTGTTGATTAAAGACTGATTTGATGTTAAATTACTTAATACGTAGTTTTATTACTCTTATTCCATCTAATAAAAAAAACGGACAAATTAGAGGGCCGGACAAAGTCCGGACAAGACTCTAAAAGTCCGGACATGTTCGGACTTATTCGAATGGATGGTAACCCTACCCGCAACGTAACTGAATAGAGTGCACCCGTGTAAGTGTTGTCGACTGTACAAACATACATTTTGAGAATTCCAATGTTGTTTGGACACAACACCAAAATAAATTACCCTTTCGTTAGTAGAACAAGATTCTTGGATGATTCTTCAAAAAAGCGTTCTTCGTTGATATCCATGGCTTTTATTTTTTCTCGTCGTTGGTGAAAACTAAAAATACAGAGGATAAAAGGGCTTAAAAACTAGCCAATATGTCGATGAGGCACACCTGTAGGCTTTATAGGTTAATCAGAAAAAAATCTTCTATTTTGACAGGCCATGGATATCAAAAAATATGCCATGGATATCAAATAGTGTCCAAAATAAATATAAACAGTAATTTCAGTGGTACATAAATGCTTCCTTTAGCTTGATTGTCACTCATGAACTGTCACAGACTTAAACAGGGCCTTAGTGAAGGAAAATTATATAAATAAAACATCATAATAATCAAACCAAAGTAATCAAATTTTTATTTGAGAAAAAACAGTAAAAATTTAGATATACATATTAGTAGAATATTACCCAGCAGCACCATCTAAAACAATGTCTCAGGCACTGCAGCGCCAAGTGGCCTCTTCATCCATCTAGTATGAGTGAAGGTACCACTGGAGGCTATTTAAATCATCTCATAAAAAATAAAATAATATAGCCTTTTATTGCTTCTCAAAGTTACATATAAAAGTATTTGCAAAGGTAAAATATCATCTCATACGTAGATGCCTTAGGCCTTTATTTTTTTAACCCAGCATAGTAGTACGAGTCAGACTCGCACACTCAGGGTTCCGTACCACCACAATATTTGTGTAACATATTTTAATATTATATTTACCCCTTACTTTAGTTAGGTGGTGGTACGGTATCCCCGGTACGCGACTCCGACTAACAAGGAAAAATTTTAGGATATTGTACACGAAGGGTGCTAAACGGGACTTTATTACTCTGCCTCAGCTACCATTATTTTCATGTATTTGGTAGAATTCCTCTTTGTTTTTTTAATAACTAGTAGAATGACCATTCTTTGCATATCTTTGGAAGAATCCCTCTTTGAAAGAAAGTGAGGAACCCTCGGTTCGTGAGTCCGGCTTGCACCGGCCGGTTTTTATTAATCTTTTGTACATTAATTAAGCCGTATAATGGATTTGAAAAAATTTAGATAAATAGATAGATAGATAGATTCTGTGAAAAAATCAACTGCTTGCTTATTATTCAACCTATTATATTTAAAGTTAACACCAGCCCGTTAAACGTAAGGCAAACAAGCAAACAGACATGCAGATATGTACTGGATTGGTAATAGGGTCTTATTTGGCACTTTTTCGGTACGTAACCCTAAAATAAGTGAAATTTAAGAACATTTACTTGATATCCATGGCTTAAATCCATGGATTTTAGGGCCATGGATATCAATAAAATTAAAAAATGACGTTGTTTCTCTTTAACTATAAAAGCTATCGTATTTATTTTGATGTCAATACCTACTGAGGGACATACCCAATCCTGTACTTTAGATAGTTAAGTGCAAATAGTATCACTTAACTAGCAAAACTGACCACAAGTTTCAATTACCCTCCCGAACCAAAATAAAAAAAAAGTGAAGAACTTACCTCACAGAGTTGGCGCGAAAGTTAGCGTCATACCCGTCCCATCTTAGCACCGTGGTTAAATTGGCGATATTTTACACCAATCACAAGACACTTAACGCGTATTCAAGTATGTATAAAAGCATACTTTTGTCGAGCGGTTTCAACTTCGCTCGCCGCGTGACATTAGTTTAAACGTCTACAGACACAAGAGTTTTCATTCTATTAGAATGCTGGATATACGATTGGATAGAGGCACTCTTTGGGCATTTAGAAATGTATAAATTAGCACAGTAGTGGGCACATGAGTAAAACCACAAACAAAAACATACCAGGAGCACACGCGTGTGACATGCAAAATACTTGCAAAATCACCCATTTTTTGACCTTCAATGGGATATTTAGGCAATTTCCTCTATGAAATATTGATTTTATTTGATATGCCTCAATAGACCGTTAGTTAAGTAGACGATTAAGTGCTACTTTAGTACTGTGTGATGTATAGTTTAGTAGATACTAGGGTGTGACCAAAAAAATCGACCTCTCAAAGAATGACCCTCTTCTTCTTCTTCTTCAGCCTGTCGCCACCCAAGATTTGATTATATTTTTTTCATATTAGCGAAGGGAACCCCCCAGCCAGCAGGCTTGAATCCATTTGCTGGGAAGCACGTATAAAATGAATTATTTTATGAACGCTTCTAGTACTTTTCAACAAGTCCTATTAACTCACCTTTACAAGCGTACCTTGTATATCTAGGTACTTAGTAAGCAGTCGCTGTAATTAACGTTTTTTGTTCTAACTTACTACGGACTGAACAAAGGTTTCTAAATAAAAAGTGAGTAGGTATATCTTGCCACCAAGAGTTGGAATCTCAGATATCATCCTATTTGTAAGTCGGCCACAGTCACAGATTCCCCATGGCAGCTCTTACCGCGCGCGACGTAAGGGCGTCAATCGAACTAAAAGGGGCTCACGAAAGTTTAAGTTTTAAAAAGGGGTATCTTAGCATGTAGGTACCGGCTGTACCTACGAGTAGGTATAGGTATCCCATATACGCACATTTTTCCAAATATAGAAAAGCGACTGTAAGAATTCTCGTTATTCTTTGTAAATGGAATACTTACGTCGAATCTTGTATTATACATATTTTCACCGCTTTCCTCTAGTCCTTGTCAAATATTGTGGCATCAATGCATCATCATGATCGAATAAATGCGAAATCATCCCACTACATTATAATTCAATGATAATGGCATAGCCATGGAATCTGAGTTTTTGGATTCCGATATTTTCAATAATCAACCTCTTGATTAGTCCTAGGAGTTCATCAATTTGGGCTTTCTTTTTTTTTGGCAAGGCGAGTAGTTCAGCTCATTTTTAATGGAAAAAGGGAACTGACAAGATTGAGACAAAGTAGAGCGCCCATAGAGAGCTTCAAACAAAGAGCATTAGTTATTTTGCGTAGCGAATGGCCCTTGGAAGCCCTTGAAACTCGGAACTCCTTGATCGTATTTAATGTTCCTCGAACGAAAGGCGAAATCCCTAGTGCTACCATTGTACTGGCTTGCTATATACCCAGCACACACTTACAATGCGGTCGAGTAGGTACCAGCACGCTATTTGCAAACACTCGTTCTGCTGCAATTTCTCGCTAACTTTTTTCATTTGAGATGGCGGAAAGCCGAGCTAGTTACGCTGCAAGTCTACCTATGTTGGCACGAAAATTTGAAACTAGTTTCAAGCCTGTTAACAATTTCCTAACAGAGTATTACTAGTGGTTCGCCTCGAACTATGAACTAGCGACACCATATCTCAGCAACTCCTCAACCGATTTGGCTCATATTCGACCTTAAAAATTATCTTTGCCTCATTTACCCGCCTTTCATGACGATCCGACAATTTTTTTCTCAAGTTAACGTCGAACGAATATTCATACATACATACAAACATAGATACAAACATACAAACAAACAAACATACATACATACATACATACCTACCTACATACAAACATACCTACATACAAACGCCGGATTGTTCCAGTAGACTCGGAGAACTTCTCTCGCTTCGTTAAAAAATACCGCTGAGGCTTATTTAACTGAGCCATTTTTGTTCAGCGATATTCAGCCGATTCAGTTCGTGTTCTGGTCCACGAAGCAGTGGCACTGCCCGAAAAGCTTGTCGTAGACCAGAACACATAATCGGCTGAATTATTGTTGTTCTGTTGTTTACAATAATGAAAAGAATACTGTTTTATTGCTGCGAACGAAAAATCGCTGAACAAAAATAGCTCAGTTTAGCTACAAAATGTAAAAAACTGTGAAAATTTTGAATTTCCCGCCACGTTGCTATCGTCTACAGTAGACTCTACACTTAAGGCAACAAAACAGTACATCCTCCAATGATGGCTAGGAAACTATTTATTTTACTAACCTACCGTGGGAATTGGCACTGGATGCTTTATGTATGCCCAATGCAAATTTTATGATAAAAGTTATGACTATCTTTAGACGTTCCAGAAGGAAATTCGTAAAAACACATTAAAATAATCATAATTTCTAAGCACGAAAAATCGCTGAGCATACATGGGGTATTTTTGGATAGCCCTAGGCGCGAAGAATAAAAAAAAATTTTGGACGTCCTTATTTGGAACACCCTGTATACATATTGTGTGCAATAAAGTGTAACAGTAAGTATCATCATCATCATAATTTTCAGCCCACGTTTGCCCACTGCCTTTTCTCCTTCACGTAAGTTATCTAGACACGCGGCAGCGTGTCAAGCCAAGTTCTCAAGAAAAGCTGGCGAACGCACCGTGTGTCTATTTACCCGAACCATTTGGACCAACTTTTTACCCCTTCATAACTCTTTATCTATTTTACATAAACACATGAAATTTGGCTCATTGATTGAGATCCCTGAGATGAACTACAGTGTCAAATTTCATAAATACAAATGTAATGGTTATTGAGATATTAACGTCAAAAAATCGGCATTTTTAACACTTACATATAGAAAAAAACTAAAAGCCACTTCCAGATGACCTAGAAAGTTGAAAATTGGCACTCAGCTTGGTAATTGTATGTAACCAAAGGAAAAAGTCCGAAAAGTGTGATTTTTTACGATTTGAAATATTTGCGAATTAATCAATTTTTATTAAAACTTCGCCTGTCAAAACTCTAATAGCAAATCGCACCGAGTGAAATAGCGTAACTATTTGGCAGGGTCTTTGCAACTTCGTAATGAGAAGATTTATACAGCGACCAGAGGCACCTTCACTCACACTAGATAGGTGAAGCGTCCACTCGGCGCCGTAGTGCCTTCCGTCTATTTTATTATATCCCGATCTCCATCCAAAGGTTGTCTGGAAGAAATTGCTTTTAGAAATAAGGCCGCCCATTGTATATCCATTAAGTAGTTGTAAGAAAATTCTATGTGAATACCTGATTTTCTTGATGTACAATAAAGTGTATTCTATCTATCTATCTAGTGCCTGGGACATTTTTAGACGGAGTAGGCTTGCCCAACACTATACCATCCTGACAGCTTAGTCAGCCTAGATCACAGGAAAGACAAGCCAATACGTGTGGAGTATTGGCTGGTCTTTCTTGTGATCTAGGCTGACTAAGTAAAATATAGCCACCTTCGTTCATTCGTTGTTTTAGTTTACTACCTTAATTTACTACCTAGTAAGTAGGAGTTGTGTCATGAAAAAAAGACAATAAGTTATTTAAATTTAAATTTAAGGTCACAACTTGAATTAATTAAATCATGACTTGAATTAATGGAACCGCTCTATGTACACCTTAGAACACCTCAGAATGCGGCTATGTGTGTGCTAGGTAGGCAGGGCGTGTGCTTACGCGGAACGAATGAGGCTGTGTGTGTGCGGCTAAACGAGTGCGTTTGTAAGGAGAAGTTCTATTTGTATTAATTGTGTCTTGTTATTACATTGTTGTTGTTATTAATAAGTGTGTAGAAATAGGTTGTAACTTGAGATATCTTAAGGCTCCATAGGAATAATAGAAAAAAATAATGGGAAGCATAATATTCTATTACTATTCACAAATCACAAGAAGTCTTGACACCGCTCTTCTCTACATAATATTAGAACTAGCTTTAGAAAAGGGCAGGCTTACGTTGCACTATCTAGAGTTAAATCACTAGACGTTGTGCATGTCATAAATCTAGATCCTAATCAAATTAAGGCACAAGAAAGTTCTTAATTAAAATACAACCGCCTGCAAACGTTATACCGCCCCGATTAATTTTAATAATATTTATTTCTTTACAAAAAGCTATGATATCCTACCCAAAACATTTAAAATGTGAAAATTTTGGAGCCAAGTTCATTGCGTGGCTATTGATTTCACCGACAAAAGAATTGAGATCTAAATGGGTGAAATTGACTTGTTAAATTTCAACAGTCGAATTATTTACACAAACCAGAAAATTTAGAATAAATAGAACCTCAAGATATGACGCGGCTAGTTTTTGCAGGCAAATACATAAAAAAAATATATATGTTAAAACTAGCCGCATCATTTCTTGAGGTGCTAATTATTCAAAATTTTCTGGTTTGTGTAAATAATTCGACTGTTGAAATTTAACAAGTCAATTTCAGGATTACCTAAAAACTTGGCACCCATTTAGATCTCAATTCTTTTGTCGGTGAAATCAATAGCCACGCAATGAACTTGGCTCCAAAATTTTCACATTTTAAATGTTTTGGGTATTATTCTTTTCATTATTGTAAACAACAGAACAAAAAATTTTTAATTTCCCGCCACGTTGCTATCATCCACCCTTAATATCTAAATAACCGTTTCATCTGTATTTATGAAATTTTACGCTGTAGTTAATCTCAGGGGTCCCAATCAATGTGCCAAAATGGAAAAAGGGGTCCCAATCAATGTGTTTAAATTTAGAATAAATAGAACCTCAAGATATGACGCGGCTAGTTTTTGCAGGCAAATACATAAAAAAAATATATATGTTAAAACTAGCCGCATCATTTCTTGAGGTGCTAATTATTCAAAATTTTCTGGTTTGTGTAAATAATTCGACTGTTGAAATTTAACAAGTCAATTTCAGGATTACCTAAAAACTTGGCAACCATTTAGATCTCAATTCTTTTGTCGGTGAAATCAATAGCCACGCAATGAACTTGGCCCCAAAATTTTCACATTTTAAATGTTTTGGGTATTATTCTTTTCATTATTGTAAACAACAGAACAAAAAATTTTTAATTTCCCGCCACGTTGCTATCATCCACCCTTAATATCTAAATAACCGTTTCATCTGTATTTATGAAATTTGACGCTGTAGTTAATCTCAGGGGTCCCAATCAATGTGCCAAAATGGAAAAAGGGGTCCCAATCAATGTGTTTATGTAAAATAGATAAAGAGTTATGAAGGGGTAAAAAGTGGGGCCAAATGGTTCGGGTAAATACACACACGGTGCGTTCGCCAGTTTTCCTTGAACTTGGCTTTGAAGCATGTAGGCGCGATAATCTCAGATTTTGAATTACACTCCCCCCCCTTCTCAGGGCGTCCCGTGTGGAGCCTCTAAACTCCTTCGGTGCATCGTGTCGTCTGGTAAAGTAACTGAGAGCTTATTGGATGATTTGTTACGGTAATAGTAAAAGTTTCCGTGAGATTGCACGACTTTTCCGTGCTTCTGGTAACTTTCAAAGTAGGTATACGTAGGTACGCTGGCTTGAAGAACCGTAATCTGGGGTGTTTTGCAACTACAGGGGTGTTTAACAACACTTTCAAGAATAAAGTAAAGAAAGATTTTTAAGCAAAATCTATGCCTAATGTTCAATAAAAAAGTTACGTGTCTATGGTCAATACTTTTTTTATTAATTCTGACAACACTACTTGATGACAGCTGTCAAAGTAAGTAAAAAAAAATGGCCATTTTGAAACTGACAGTTTGCTAACGAAATTTTGTGGAAAAAAACTTTATTGTTTTCGGCAGGAAAAAGGGCAACAAGATCAGTTTTTCTGTGGTATTCTATGGCTTTTGTTCATCGTTAACAGGATACGACAAAGAGATAAGCTTTACATTGAGTATTTTAGGAGTTTCTGTACACTTAAAATTAGAGGGTAGTATTTTATTGCCAAAAGGGTAATTAACAACGCGCTATGGGGTCACTAACAACGACATGTGGGGTCACTAACAACGACATGTGGGGTGAATACCAACGACTTATGGGGTCAATAACAACAAAGGGTGATTAACAACGCGCTATGGGGTCACTAACAACGACATGTGGGGTCACTAACAACGACATGTGGGGTGAATACCAACGACTTATGGGGTCAATAACAACACATCTCATACATTTTGAAACTGTTGCTAATGACCCCATATCTCGTTTTTATTGACCCCAGTCAAAGTCTGAATTGCAACACGCAATCTTTTAATGGATAATTTATTCAAACAAATTGTTTAACGTATTGTGGTCACTAGAAACGAAAAAACTATCCAAGACTCGCATCTATAAGTTATTACTTGAAGGATTCAGCTCGGGTTTGCAAAAATATATGGCATTAAACCTTGAAACATGTTGTTATTCACCCCAGTTTACGGAACTTAATTGTGTAAAATCTTATCTTGAAACAACACAAATTGGACTCTACTTATACAGGGTAGCAAGCTGTAGTTAGGTCTATCTCTTTAATCCATTATAATCTTCTCTCTATCTCTTTAATCCACTAATTCTTCCATTAATAGAAAGGTCAGGCCAACAAAGGGTTTTTCATACCTCGCGGACTAGGTACACACGACAGCACGTCAGAGTGTTCACTTTTGTTGTAAAGTCGCCCGTAACGTAACCGAGTAGAGTGCTAGCGTGTGAGGGTCGACGTGCTGTCTTGTGTACTGTCAGGAGAAGAATATTCCTTAGGGAAAATGTTTTTTCATGAAGTGCCGGTAGACAGGGCAGATTCAAAACTTATATGAAGAGGGTTTGTTTTCTTTGTAATATCATGGCTACAGATGGGCAAATAGCCCAGGAACAATTTGGGACACATTTTTCTATATTCCGTTAAACTGGATGGTGGGTCCGTTATAGTTAGAGAGCTGGTGACCAATCGAAATATTTTTTCGTACAAGGCTAGGAGTTAGTAGACTGATAGAGTAGACTTCCCTGAGTCTGGGAAAAATATTTTTTTGGCACGGTCCCGGTTGAAAGTTAGATTTTTTCGACTTTGAAAGTTTAAATGTATGGGTTCAGTATATTTTTTTTGTCGTACAAGGCTAGAAACTTCTAGGTTAGTTGTTGAGACTCCGTTGAACAAGAAAATATTTGTTTTTTTGGCCGAGCGTGGTTGAAAGTTTGTATTTTATAACCCAAAAATTCACACTTTCTAGGTTATAAAAAACAATATTTCTACCGCGTTTGGCTAGTAATAAATAGTGATTTCGTGATCAGCGGAGACTAAAAAGGCAGCCTAAAAACTCCCAGCCTTGTAGACAAAAAAGAAATGACTCAACCCATACATTTAAACTTTCAAAGTCGAAAAAATCTAACTTTCAACCGCGACCGGACCAAAAAAATATTTTTCCCAGACTCAGCGAAGTCTACTCTATCAGCCTACTAACTCCCAGCCTTGTACGAAAAAATATCTCGATTGGTCACTAGCTCTCCAACTATTAGTGACTTGTGATACATAGAAAAAAGAGAACCCAACAGCCAGAAACAGTTTTGTCAAAATACCAACTCTCTTTTAAATCTCTTTATCATTTTTAGATGAAGCCTGTACAAGTGTACAATTTACGTACATGTCCCACTTTAAGGTGATAATGATCGGCGGCGGCGGGTTTTATTCGTAGATGTTCTAAGATAGGGAAAATAGGGATTATCATTTGATGATTCGTTTTTAGCAAAAAACGCATCCAAAAAAAAGATTTGTTTTTTTTCCATTGGCGGCGCTAGTTGTTCAAACAATCGGTAGCATAATGACAACATTGTTGAACCTCTCTGCATACGATACTTTTAAAATCTATCTATCTTCTATACTTATAATAAAACTCTAGCGAAGTCAATTCTGTACATTGAATATTTTTAGAAAAAAACTAGCAGGGGTTATTAAGTAAACTATACTGAATACAAAAATGCAAAAAAATCGGTCTATGTCTGTCTGTCTGTCTGTCTGTGTGTTACCTCATCACGCGAATACCGCTGAATAGTTTTCAGTCAAATTTAGGACCGTGATAGTTCCTGGCTCTGGGCATAATCTAGGCTATCCAATGTTCAGAATACATTGCGGGTTACAATTTTAACTTCGTTTTTTGTAAGAAATATTCATAATTTTGATATAGCTTCTTGAGAAGATATGTTAATAACGTGATACTGAACACATTTCTGAAAAAAAAATCAGAACAAAAAACAGAAAAAAAACGTCCGACTTGGAACCTCATTATCTCGGAAACCGTTGATTTCCTAGGCATAGTTCCTTGGGCAAAAATGTTTGTTATGATGAGGAGTGAGGACTATACAGGGTGTTAAAAGACCGCCAACAGACCCGAAAGCCACGCATACTAGACACCAAAACAAACTACTTTTTTGATAAATTGTTGCTGGGAAATGATTCTTTAGGTTACAATTTTGAAAAATATTTTTTTCACGCAATGGACGTGTAATGCACAGAAGTCATATTGCGCAAGCGTAGGTATAAGTTTATGTTACTTAAGCTTGAAGTGCCGATGTTTAGAATACATTGCGGGTTCCAATTTAAACGTCGTTTTTTGTAAGAAATATTCATAATTTTGATATGGCTTCTTGAGAAGATATGTTAAGAACTAAAAACTGAATACATTTCTGCAAAAAAAAAGTTTTGAAAAGCCGGACTTTGAACCTTATTATCTCGGAAACCGTTGATTTTCCAGGCATAGTTCCTTGAGCAAAAATGTTCCTTATGATGAGGACAATACGTGGTTTCCCGCTTTGTTGGCGGTCTTTTAATACCGCTCGGTATTCAATACAAGCACTCGCCGCAAACAATAATTTTGCATTCTTGCATACAAATAACTATTGTTTACCGTTGAGCGGGATAGACAGAGTTATTAGCCGTATGCTTTGCTTGCTGGCTTAGCATGAGAATGAGTAAGACCTTATCTATGGGCTTATAACTTTATCTATCCCACTCTACCTCGAGGGAGATACATATAAACCCCTTTACTTCCTAAGCATTTCTTATGCTAAGCTTCCTGGTATCTTATCACGGGCGATACCTTAATGTAAACAATCCATATTTATTATTAAATTTATGAATGTATTGTTTAGATTAGGGGTTTTATTCTATTTTATTCTATTGCTTTCTTTTGAGCCCTGCTACCGCAAGTTAAGAAATAATAACTATTAAATTAAAATACCCCCGACATTTTAGCTTCAAATAAGCATATTTAATAAATAGCTGAACCAATTTTGACAAAACGTAACTCAGAACATTCGCTAGAAAACCTGCTTTCAAATTTAAAAAAAAAACCTAAAGCTTCCAAATCGTTCACCCATTTAATAGCTACGGTGCCACAGACAGACACACCCTCATAAACACATACCTATACAGACACACTCACAAAGCTGTCAAACTTATAACACCCCTCTTTTTTGGTCGGGGGTTAAAAAAAACCTTCCTTTTGAGTTTTCCTCCACAGTCGAATTTAAATTAAATGTCAAATGTGTAAAAACGCATACGAAGTCGCGGGCACAATTAGTTAGAAATAAAAAAAATGCTCTGGCTGTGTGTATAACATTATATTTAATTGTTCTTCTTATATCTTACATCTTATATTTACCCTTTGCTGTAACATTAGTACACTTGTTATGTTTTCAGATTTCTGTTTATGTAGAAGTTTGATAACTGGCTATTCATCATCATCATCAATTCCTGTTATCCCTAATCAGGGACATAGGGCTCTTAAAACAGTTTTCCATTCCGGCCGATGTTACGTGCGCCTTCATCTGCTATGATTAAATCCATTTGAAACAAACCCCAACCATATTGTGTAAAGTCGTCCTGTAGAACCGAGAGCGGCTCCATTGTAAACACAACAACACACCGCGCCCGCCTGCCCCCTCCTTCCTCCCTGCCTCGCCCAGTCTCTCACCTTTTCTCTTCAAAGACAACTCGTGCTAGGTAACTAGGTATTTAATAAGACGGGATGTGACAATTCCATTTTGCCTAGTCGAGTGTTCTGATGTGCGAGTAATTTCATTTAAACTTGTTACGTAATTATGAGAGAAATGTGTCATACATAACAAACACGTCAGAATGTCGTCTCAACAGTGCGAGGCCAATGAATTTCGAATTTCCGTGAATTTCGAATGTGCGTTTTCTACGCACAATCTCGAATGAGACCTTTCTAGGAACTAAAGAACCGGTTAGGGGTCGCGCGCGACCCGTCTGAAATATCTATGGATTTGAGGGATAGTTACCTATCCGGAAGTAATAGATGTTTTGGCTGGCCTTCTATTTTTATTATTTAATTCGGTAGGTCGAGGAATAAAATATCTTCTAAATTCCTGTTATTTCGAAAGAATGGACCATTTCAGAGAACTAATTTTAACAAAAAAAAAATATACGTGGCTTTATTAGGTTTTTATCGCAGTTTTAAGGCTGGAAGAAATGGTGGTAAATTCAAAAATTTCTCATTTTTTTACATTTTGTAGCTAAACTGGGCTATTTTTGTTCAGCGATTTTTCGTTCGCGGCAATGCTTCGTAGACCAGAACACATAATCGGCTGAATTATTGTTGTTCTGTGGTTTACAATAATGAAAAAAATACTGTTTTATTGCCGCGAACGAAAAATCGCTGAACAAAAATAGCTCAGTTTAGCTACAGAATATTAAAAAACTGTGAAAATTTTGAATTTCCCGTCACGTTGCTATGGTCCAACCTTAATGTAGGAAAAAGATATCGTAGGTACCTACTCGTAATTATACAGGGTGTTAAAAGACCGCCAACAAAGCGGGAAACCACGTATTGTCCTCATCATAAGGAACATTTTTGCCCAAGGAACTATGCCTGGGAAATCAACGGTTTCCGAGATAATGAGGTTCAAAGTCGGACTTTTCAAAACTTTTTTTTGCAGAAATGTATTCAGTATCTAGTTCTCAACATACCTTCTCAAGAAGCCATATCAAAAATATGGATATATCTTACAAAAAAACGACGTGTTAATTGCAACCCGCAATGTATTCTAAACATCGGCACTTCAAGCTTAAGTAACATAAACTTATACCTACGCTTGTTACACGTCCATTGCGTAATAAAATATTTTTCAAAATTATAACCTAATAAACCTAAATCATTTCCCAGCAATAATTTATCGAAAAAGTACTTTAGAAGTACTTTACTTCGAAAAAGTACATACATACATACAAACGCCGGATTGTTCCAGTAGACTCGGAGAACTTCGCTCGCTTCGCTCGCTCGTTCAATAAGCAACGTAATAAAGAACCTAAATCAATCATGTCAATTAATTTAAATTGAAATAATTTCACCCGTTGATCAAAGTAGCTAATAGTCGAAATCAGCACTTTAGTTACCCACTGTCAGGCAAATAAATATATAACGGAAAAACCTAGTAAAATCCTCATGGATTATTCTCTGTCATTTTACTTACTTCATTAGATAACTAGCATCAGGTACCTAGGAGTTGGATAAAAAACAAACATTCTTTCATTAGTGCTTCATGGTTCGTCCACGTGACGTTACATAAAATCGGATTAACATCGTTAAGAAAATAAGTCGTGCGTATTTGAAACAGTTGCATTGTTACAGGGGGGTTACCTTGATGTAGTGGACTGTATTTAAACACACTTAGACTTCTTCAGACTTTTCGGTTTATTACTTTTCCCAAAGGTTCACACTAAATTATACTCGTAATTAACAATAGACGATGACACGAAATTAAATACATAAGTCTCAAAGACCGATGTTTACTCTTAGACTTGTTCACTCCTTCACTTGAAATTAAAGACTGACTGTCGGGGCCGAGCGCCCCGCTATTTATACTAAAACTAGCCTTCTAGACTTTTCCATGATTATTCTCGAACATACTTGACTTGTCTTAGGTACACATGTAATACGATCGCTATTCGATCGAACTGGAACAATCCATCGTAGAACATACTAGAGGGCTATGCGCATGGAAAAGTCTAGAACTCTACAAAACGTCTCGGTAGGTGCGGGAAAGTTCTCGAACATAACTCTAACTCTCTCGCACACTATTTATAACCTACTCTAACACTATCACCTATCTTCGAGATAGTTCCACAACATTCTACCCCCTTCGGGAGCCTTCCAGAAGGTTCGACAACTTTCCATTCGTTCCTTAACGATCTAGAACCTTCCGGAAAGGACTCGAATGTTATCGAAAGCTCTCGAAAGAGCGACTAGACTACGCCTGAATGTTCCAGAAAAGAGCTCTGTCTCTTTCTAACCATAGTTCTATCTCACTCTATTATATCGAGACTACGAGAACTATCTGGAAGGTACGTCCATCCCTTTTACACATATGACGTAGTGTATTATCTATCTCTATCTAAGCTCTAGATTAATCTACATCGTTCGGCGGTCGTCTCGCCGTCCGTAACAGTCTCCCCCCGGCGAAGACTTGTCGAAGCCTCACGATGCTACCGGGAGGACGGCGATTCTCGACGCTGGTCGTCTGAGGTTCCATGCGCTACCAATGTCCCGTAGCGCCGCTCGTTTGTCCCAATCCCCCGTTTTCCTGGATCGAAACAAACTCCTTTTGACTGACCCGGCCTTTTCATCCATGTACCGTGCCAGTTATTCCGTCGTGATGCTGATATGGCATCGTAAACCAGTCTGACATTACCCGGTTTATACTGGTTTCTTATCGCAACGAAAGGTAAGAAACACTGCACTTTACTGGAATCTTCTGCGCCACATTTCTCAACATTTTCATCCTTCTGAAGATTCTCCACTCGTTTTTCCATTTCATTTTTCCAGTACGTGTTTGTGGACGCGTTCCTCTTGAAGGCGTTACCACACTTGGGTGAAATAACTTTGTAGGTCTGATCAATTCTCCGCGCCATACGATCGAACTTAACCATAGAACGTCGTTCACAGGTCTTCACAGCTAGTGACTTGCCCGAGTTGATGTCCTCGTGACATTCCTGTTCCTGAGCAGACTTTTCCGTGTCCAAGTCTTTAGCCACTTGCTGTTCCGTTGCACAGATGTGAAGACACGTATCGACCTTTTCCATTACCGCTTGTGGTATGCTGCCGATTATAACCCAGCCAAGCTTCGTCTTACAAGCAGCGGGTTCATCTTCCTTTCCGATACGTAATTCGCGCGACACGATCAGATGCCAATTGTCGTTTCCGATCAAAATACGAGGCGTCCTCTTGTCGTAGCAGGCTTCTTGCAGGTCTCGTAGATGACTGAAGCGCGTAACTTCTCTTGGCACCGTTTGCTGACTTAGCACTAAGTCCTTGACCGTATACGCGTTCAGCTCATACTTGCTATCTTCTGCTTGGCCTTGTATTCCCAATCGAACCTTTTGGCTGTGGTGTTCTTTCGAAACATTAACACCACGTATGCGCAATGGTGCAGCGGGTCCTATTGCGCCAATCTTCTGAGCGAGTTCCTCATCAATGAGCGACAATGTTGACCCTTCGTCGAACAATGCGAAGGTGCTCACTTTTCCTGATGGGCCGCTGATTGTTACAGGACAGGCTTTCAACATAACTTTCTGCTTGGCTTCGTTCAACAGCCCAGCAGATAGCACTGCTACATTCTCCGGAGCGGCGGCAGCACTGCCTCCAGTCGCAGGCGCCGTCGCCTCCGATGTTGTCGTCGTTGGTTCAACATGCAGCAGTGGGTGATGTGGCCTCGTGCAACCTCCAATGTTACACGATTTAGCCTCGCAGTCAATCCGTTTGTGTCGACTGTTGATGCACTTGAAGCAGACATTAGTGCATTTCACAAATTCCCAACGTGCGTTGACACTAAGGTGGCCAAACTTCCTGCACTTGGGTAGGTTGTGGTCCCCACCACAACAGAAACATTGCTGGCGGTCCTCGTTGATCGTGGCCAGCACGGTGTCTTCTTTGTACCGTAGCTTCGGCGGCAGAATCTCTTGTGATGCCGGTCTTGTTTTTCTCCATACCGGCGCTGATGTGAAGTTCGGTGGAGCTCGGATAAATCGCATGCTGATGTCGGCTTCTTCCATAAGGAAATCTGACAAAAGAACCAGTTCCGGTTCCGAACTGTTTATGTGGTCCTTGGCATATCGGGCCCAACACTTCTTTGTACATGGGCTGAGCTTCTCCACAATCTCACGCACCAACATAGGATTCTGGATGTAGCCTCTGTCATCCAGGTTCTTCAGCACGCAGACAATATTCTGCACTTTGATGGCAAAGGCATTTAGATCCGGTGCCGCATCGCCTGGTCTCGGTAAACTCTTGATGTCCTCCAGGGCTTTGTCGATAATCGTTTCTGGTCGTCCAAAGCACTTTTCTAATGTGTCCATAACCTTTTCAGGACTAGCAGCAGTATACAGTAGTGCTGCTACGGCCTCCTTGGCTTCGCCGCGTAGACTGTTGCGAAGTCGCGCCATATTCTCCACAGGTGGAATATGGTACAAGGCGGTCGTCTCCCGCATGGCGGCTTTAAACGGCAGCCACTCGATTGGAGCGCCCGTAAAGATTGGCAGCTCCAGAGCTTGACGTGGTGGCGGCCTGTCGCGAGCTAACTTCTCTATAGCATTCGCTAACCGTTCCATGCTGTCTGGGTCATGACGATTATTTCCCCGGTGTGAGGATGGGGAACGATCACGGTGGCCTACTAGATCTTGGTCGCCGTGTTTCCATTTCCTTTCTTCTGATTCCGCGCTTGTGCGGGGTGCGGGAGGGAATCGGTCCCTGATTTGTTCCCTCTGTTCTGGTACTGGCTCCACACGCGCATCATGTGCCAAGAACTCCCCCCGTTCAGGTCGTGAGCGGGGCAGGGGTTCAATCTGACAGCCGTGAAGGTTGCCCGCCCGTTCTCGTCGTGTAGCTCCCGTTCCCTCGGGCATGCGATCGGCATCCCGGTGGAGCAAGTCGACGATGGTAGGCTCACGTTCGAATCCACGGAACGTAGCCTCCGACGTTTCATTCATAATGGCAGCATGCTCCCCCCGTCGTTCTCGAAGGGCACGTGCAGAAGTCTCGGTTTGAGTCGACTCAGACTGCTGGACCCACTCATCTACGGCTTCTGTGATGGTCAGCTCGTCGTCCTCAAATTGCTCCGACTCCTCGATCATCGAGCGATCCAACTCCAGGCGCTCCTTCACCAAAGCAGCTTCGTTATCTAACTGCTTGCGCCTTAACTCGGCTTCTATTTCCTTTCGTCGAGTTTCAGCTTCAATCTCCAGCTGTTTGTTCTTTATCTCTGCCAGCCTGGTTTCGGCGTCTAGCTCTGCCTGACAGATCCTCGTCCGTGCGCTTGCAGACGATCGGCCTGAGCGCACGGAGCGTCTGTCCGACGATGAAGCTATCGATGTAAACCGTCGATGGGTCACCGCAGACTCTGCGACGTCACGCGATCGCACGACAGGCACGTTCCCACTGTCGCTCGTAACATCAGTCTCGACGGCTCCAGCAACTCCAGCTTGCTTCCCCATGCTCCGGGTCTTCATCCTAGGTTCCTCCATTTGAGGTGTCCTTGATTCCATTCCAGCTGTTGCAGATTCCCAATATCCTTATTCACCAAACTGTATCCTGATCCAAACTGTATCGGGTCTCCTGATCCGGCTCCGAATGACCAAACTGTAGTGGACTGTATTTAAACACACTTAGACTTCTTCAGACTTTTCGGTTTATTACTTTTCCCAAAGGTTCACACTAAATTATACTCGTAATTAACAATAGACGATGACACGAAATTAAATACATAAGTCTCAAAGACCGATGTTTACTCTTAGACTTGTTCACTCCTTCACTTGAAATTAAAGACTGACTGTCGGGGCCGAGCGCCCCGCTATTTATACTAAAACTAGCCTTCTAGACTTTTCCATGATTATTCTCGAACATACTTGACTTGTCTTAGGTACACATGTAATACGATCGCTATTCGATCGAACTGGAACAATCCATCGTAGAACATACTAGAGGGCTATGCGCATGGAAAAGTCTAGAACTCTACAAAACGTCTCGGTAGGTGCGGGAAAGTTCTCGAACATAACTCTAACTCTCTCGCACACTATTTATAACCTACTCTAACACTATCACCTATCTTCGAGATAGTTCCACAACATTCTACCCCCTTCGGGAGCCTTCCAGAAGGTTCGACAACTTTCCATTCGTTCCTTAACGATCTAGAACCTTCCGGAAAGGACTCGAATGTTATCGAAAGCTCTCGAAAGAGCGACTAGACTACGCCTGAATGTTCCAGAAAAGAGCTCTGTCTCTTTCTAACCATAGTTCTATCTCACTCTATTATATCGAGACTACGAGAACTATCTGGAAGGTACGTCCATCCCTTTTACACATATGACGTAGTGTATTATCTATCTCTATCTAAGCTCTAGATTAATCTACATCGTTCGGCGGTCGTCTCGCCGTCCGTAACACTTGATGCTATTGCGATCAAATTGAAAAAGTTTAAAAATAATTTTCTCTTTGAATTCGCATAGTAATGCTTTGATTTTAAATACTTTGTATTGTTTATTCAAAGCTACGGCTGTTTTATTCAATAAAAACACAAAATGCGTCTTAATTTGTAAAATATGTAATTTTGTAAATTGCGCCATATTGCGGCCGTATTGGAAAAATGCGTCAAGGGTAGAGGGGCAGGTCTGTTACACTTATCGCGAAAGTGACCTACATCTCACAAAGGTTAAGTTTGTATTGTAAGTATTGCACTGCTGTTAATATGTTTACTCAAAAACGCTCGTAACGTGATCATTAATTTGACGCCCAACGTGGTGGTTTTGTTGTAAAAATGAACTATTCAAGCGACCTTTTCCGGTTGAGATTCGGTATAACTGTACTGGTACCACGAGTGCTTACTGTCAATGTCACTGAAAGTGACAAGTTGCATAAACAACCTTACTACTATAGTATTAGGATACATGACAGACGTCCGGCGGACGTCCGGCACAGCTTTTTCGCACTCGTGGTAGCTATACTGAAGGGTGAATTTCGTCAAGTAGGGACCTAAATAGTAGTTTTTTTTCCTAACTTAACAGCATAGCTCATCGAAAAATATTGCTATTCAAGGCTGGAAGAACTATATTCGTTCTCTTGCCGAAACACAGCTTTCAAATGAGCTATGTTTGCAAAGGAATCTTAATTCAGCCAGAAACTTCCTCGTTCGTGCCAAAATGTACAGTTCCATTCGAAATTCTTCAACTGTAATGCAAAGTCCCCACGCTGCCTACCTCAGTGCTTCGTCAGTGCCCTCGAATTAAGTAGATGCTATATTCAGGTTCAAAATTTATATCATTGTTGTGAGGTTTGAAATAGTTCAACCACACGCTTAAACCAAACTTGTTTGAACTTAGTATCTGTTGCTGGGCTAGTCAGACAACCTCTAACATAGCTTTGCAATGTAATTTCGAAGTTTATTATATTTCCACTTTACAGTACTTCTATAGGCCATCAAAATTAACACAAACAAGTTTTTAATAGCTCTAAATAACATTTTCCATAAATATAAACGCAGTTTGCAACTTCGGACAACAGGTTGTAAACTGTTTTTATTTTCATCCGAAATTGAAAAAAAATATTGCGTCTTTATAACGTTTTGATGAAGGAATCTCAAAATAATAAAACCATTCCATCTGGCGCAATAGAATGCAACGTGACTTATATCTCTCGTTGAAGTGGAACTAAAGTGTAGACGCGCACTCCTCGGTCAGCAAATACTGTGAACAGAATTGTAAACAGAATGTCGCTCGAAGTAGAAATCCTTTAGTATGTACATACAATTTTTCACTGATCGGTTCATCTAGTCCTCTCGTAAAACGTATTCTTGACTTCCATTGTGTTTTGTATGAACGCTACTTTGAGGTTCAGCGAAAACGCTCTCTGAGAAATGAGAAATGTAATTGAAGTTGTAGTTTTGCAATTTAGTTTAGAAATTCCATGTGCTGTAGAAGTTTTGCTGTAGCGAGCGCGCCGAGCTGCGCGGCCGCGTAACCCCCGCGTAGCCGCCGCGTAGCGGATGAGGTCAGTGCTACGAAGCGTAGCGCATATTTCAAGTGCTACGCCGGCTCCGCGGGGGTTACGCGGCCGCGCAGCTCGGCGCGCTCGCTACGGCGGCGCCCGTGTTCAAAAATGGGCTTTTTAGCTAAGCGCTGAACTGGGCGTCAATATTTTTCGTTTTGTAAATATTATTTTGCTGCATTTTTTATGTACTTGTGTGGAAAATGTTTTTTGGGCACTTGGCATTAACTTTTATTTCAATAGTTTTAAAAAATACCCATGAAAAACGTTGGACAATGACGTAATTTTTAGTCTTTGCTGCTCTATCTTAAGATTATTGTAGTGTGGATCGATTGGGCAAATTCCGTAGATTATTTTCGTGTAGGTAGGTACTTCCATTGTTCCATGGTAAAGTAATATATCGTCAATGGAACCAACGAGAAGCACATCTAAAGGGACCGCAGGAATCCATACACATGTTGTTTCAGTTGCTACCATATCAACGAAATACGAGACATGACAAAATAACAATAAACTATCAGCTTTCAGTTGTTTTCCCATTATAGGAACCGTATAAGCGGCCTATTCACACCGCGACGGTAATACTTCGAGATGATAATAAAGAAAATCACATTTTACAGAAACAATAAAGTATAGCCAAATATTTATTCCAACTAAAACATGTCCAAGGCACTGCACCGTCCGAGTGGCTGCATAGATAAATGATGTCCTGGATGGAAAGTACCTTAGTAAGTTAGTTAAATGTTTTGGTTTAGAGAGACACCTAGATAGTTATTTCGTATCTTGGTTGTATACAAATAGAGAGAGAGATAGAGTAGCGAAGCCTCCTACGTCCTTAAATTTCTATTATAATATAAACATATAAATCTATATACTTCTATTAAATTACAAGGAAGCAATTAACATACAATGATACATTAATCTTGATTGTTCGTACTGTCTCAATAATAATTAGGATGGAACTTGGCTAATCAAAAACGAACAAACTAAAGTCCCAGGAATCCCTAGCGGATAAGTTGATTCACCTTAGTTTGTGAGTGAGTTGTGCAAAGTAACTTACACAGAAGTACGTAGGTACATCTGAAACCAAAATGTTGTTAAGCACTTATTAAGTAAAACTCGTTACAGTTTATTCATGCAAACAAAATACAATCAAAAAAATACACAAAAAAAAAACACAAATAAACAAACATTCACAAAACGCTTAACTCAACTAAAAAAAAAAAATAGGACCACCCCGAGACACATCTGATGCAAAAGTACCCATAACGCTTTCGGCGTTACCACGCTGCACAGCAATAAGTCCCTTATTAAAGGTTGTGAAATGCCAAAGAAGGGACTTTTAACTACATACATATGTGGCGATATGTAGCGTGTAGTGATTGCGTATATTGATAATGGAGGAAAAGTTCGAACTTTCCTAGAATTTAGACTCTTACATTCGCTGCGTTGCGGCGCGCTCTCCCACGCAGTCCATTTATATTGAGCTGTATGGGAAGGTACGGTCAGCGACACGCTAAGTTGTTCCATGTAAACTCTTATCGCGCGTGGCATAAGTGCGTACTTAGCGTGACAGATACGCGACGAGAGACTATTTAGGTACGTGATGTCACGATGTCGGATAGTACCTAAGGTCAGTGCGAAGTTTCTTTCGATACATCAATGACGTTTGATCACCTTCGAAGTCTTGCTGCTCAAAAGTTTTAGCTTGGCAGCTTGGAATTATAGCGTAGAACAGAATCTTTAAGCGAACGTGCCGTCAAACATTCTATTTTACTCCCATGTAACGAACGATTTCAAAAGATTGTGGAGCGCAAGACAAATGGTTAATAAAAAAAAGGTGAATATTGCGTTTCGGGTGAAAATGTTTTGCAAATAGTTTTTTGGAGATAATAGAAATGTAAGTCGATCAAAATTCGTACAATAAAAATTCGTAATAGCGATACAGGCACTCCAAATCTCGTTTATTTAATACTAGCTTTTGCCCGCGACTTCGTCCGCGCAGACTCTTTTTTTCTCGTTATCTTTTCCGTTGTTTGGTTATTCTGCTATACGGGGCGGAGAGAAATCCAACAAACCAAAAATCATAAAAATCGGTTTTTATATAGGTATTAAGATTGGCCGAAAACCTTTCTTGTATTCATTTGAAGAAAAAAATACAAGATCTAATAAATTCCTCGATTCTCTTTATTTTCCCCATAATTATCACTTCAGACGTTGGGATCGATATAGACGTATTTTTTCCTTCTTTCCGGTTACGAAACCAAGAAAGTTACTTTTTATTTATGTACACTCTGTAATTATGGTGAAAAATAGAAAAGTTTATAACCTTAAAAAAAAATCGTCCGATTAGCTTCAAATAAGCATATCTCATAAACGGCTGATCAGATTTTGATAAATTATGATATCTAAGAACACTTACTAGAAAACCTGCTTTCAAATAAATAAAGCCGGATCCAAATCGGACAGACAAACACACAGACAGACAGACATGCACACACATAGCGGTCAAACTTATAACACCCTCTTTTTTGGTCGTGGGTTAAAAAGACAAAAAATAAGTAGACATTTCTTTAATTTCATCATTAAAATTTTTGTATAAATAATAATTTGGAACATTTAAGTATATTTTTTACATTTAATTTCTATAAGTAATACCTACATACAAGATTATAGCTACTTGTATGAATAACAAAAACGACTCCTAGATTTGGCCTATGTTAACTAAACGTTAGCTAGCTTTATCGTTTTATACTTACAAAATACTTACATGCCAAGCTCTATTTTAGTGTCTTCTAAGAAAACTAGTCCTGATTACTCGGGATAAAGATCGGCTTAGTACCTACCCATAATACGTACGGTCGGCCACAGTGACAAATACCCCATGGCAGCTCTTACCGCGCGCGGAATAAGGGCGATAATCGAACAAAAAGGGGTATCCTAGCGTGTGGCCGACTGTACATACTCTACTGGCAGGCCAGCGAAAATTTGCCAAATATCACGTCGGGATCGTAAGAAAAAGCAAAGCGTAAGTCCAATTCAAATGAGTTTGCCTCTACTTGTCCTGTAGGAGTGTGAAGGTTGAGGGCTTGTTAAGTACCGTGTTTTTTAAACTTGCTTGTGGATGCATTGCATGAAACAAGAATAAATTGTAGACCTAGCAAAGAAAGTCTTGACATTCAGAAATAAGCTCTGAAAGTTAATTACTAACATACCTACCTCTATTATTTAACGTGAAATTATTTATAACAAAACATATTTTTGGCACTTTGCATTTTAGTGATAGTGAGTGACAGGTAATCTAATCAATACCATTTGGCACGCCATGAGTGAAGCCATGAGGCGCATTACAATAATGAAAATAGTTATCTGTGGTTATTGATTCAATCACTTGAAAAAATTTATAAAACGCTTAGCCAATCGAGCTAGCGGTGTATTATCATAATACATTTAATATTCCGTATGCTTTGAAAGCCATTTTAACACTGACTTAACATTTCTTATCTTATTGTACACACGACAGCACGTCAGAGTGTACACTTTTGATGTAAAGTCGCCCGTAACGTAACGGAGTAGAGTGCTGTCGTGTAAGGGTCGACGTGCTGTCGTGTGTACCTACACAAGTGAGTCACTCACTGACTCACAAAACACAACATTGACTTTAGATTTTTTTGAGTTTTAATTTTTATTGTAAATATACTGCTTCTTATCCTACTTATATTATAAATGCGAAAGTTTGTGAGTGAGTGAGTGTGTTTGTTACCTTATAACGCTAAATCCGCTGGACGGATTTGGATGAAATTTAGAATGTAGATAGCTGAGACATCAGAATAACATATAGGCTACATATTATCACGCTTTGGTGCTTAGGAGCAAAATAAACACACAAAGATTATCATATAGTGGCTATTTGTATAAAAGTGAACGACACAACCATTTACCAAAGACCCTCTGTCATCACGTAGCGTTGAGCTATTTACTTTCGTAAATCCATCGAAAACTGAACAACGGTGAATTTTAATGCACCAAACAGGCCCAAATGTGCCGCAAAACTCAAACGATGCACAACAGTGAAGAAGTTGTTTTTAATTATCGCTGTCATCCGTCACTGTCACAAAAATGGTATATCAACAAAACAATAAAGGAAAAATCTACAAGTTTAATTACTCAAAACAGGCAAAAAACATAAGTTCAGTGATAGCTACTTACAATCTGAAAGAGCCAATAAATCCTTACTTTAAAAACTCTGCAACCAGCAGTTTTATCAAAGCTCTTTACAAAGTTGCGGTTGCATCCTGAGATCTTTTGGCCAGACGAAATGGGACGTCCGTTGAGTGCATTGCTGATTACTGGTTATTCAGGGAAGAATAGGATGCACCAGACCTCGAAGAAAAATAAAGATACGATGTTCTGACCAAAAAATCAGCTGTGCGTACCGTGCAAGTGTAGAGTCCCGAGCGACCATAGGCGCATAACATCAGCCATTGATGGTGTAACATTAGTACCATGATCGCTTTATTTCCATTAAGTAAGTACCTAGGACTGGACACTGGACAGGTGCACTTTTACATAATATCATAGTCGCCTATTCATTGTTGACAACTCTGATAGGCTTTCCACATACTTCAGACTGACGAGAAGATTGGAGCATGTGAAAATCCCTGAACCGCCTGCGTGGTGGTATTCCCCGCATGAGAGATATGTGAGAAATAGAGCCAGAAGAGGTGTTTTGTGCCAATCTTAAACCATAACGACAACTTAGCGTCGTCATACCTGTCCTGATGCTCCACAGTGCAGCTTATCGGATTTCCTGGAGGCGACCCCAGCGCGACGTGTGTGTGTGACGCTTTCAACACGAAAGAAGAATAAGACCGATGATTCAAAACTGTTGTTTCAGACTATGGTATCGTAGATGCTAAGAAGACGCGTTGGATGTTTCAGAAGAGCAGCTCATAGAAAAAATCACTATTCAATGTGATAGAAATAATATGGTTAAGTATCTCCTGATATTATGTCATATTTTCTGGTGTCAGAACCCAATTATTATGATCGTTCTCTTTGAAATAGTATGATGCAAAATAAAAAAATAAAATAAAATTTCTTAAAGTTTTTCTCTGTTAAGTAACTTCGACGGCCTATAGGTGACGCTAACTAGCTCTGTTGGAGATCTTTTACAGTTTTTTAGAACGCCAGAGAGATGTTGAGACCTGTGACGTACTGCAGCGAATGCTGATAAATATTCATTCACCAAACAGCGCAAGCAAACGAGATGTACTTGGTATCAAATTACGCATTAGGGCTCTCTAACATCGGTAGAGGCAGTGTCCACAACGGCCACAAAGGCCACAAAGGCACGAAGACTTGGGGCGAGACCAACTGAACAGAGACAGCCCAGACTGAAAGTTTGCAATAAGGAGTAGCAGATTAGCGGACTCAAAATAATAGGATAGGGCTAAAAAGAAAAGATAATCTTTGAGTGTTTTTTGAAATGTAGGTAACCCGCGTTAAATCAGTTAAACGCCTATAACAGTAGGTATCTGCATCTTTGCTCCGTTCAGTTTGGAAGAAGCAGATAACAACGCGTGGTCCACGGGATCGAAATCTCGGGCCAACGCTTTGATAGTGCAGGGGGTGTGTTTTAAGTACATCATACCTACTAGGTGTAAAAAAATATGCTAGGTACAATTTGCAAAATCACCACGTTTATCCTTTTTCTTTTAGCCACGTGAATGAAGTCGTGGGCACTAGCTATCAACACTAATATTATAAAGAGGAAAAGTTTGTAAGTATGTACATACGTAGGGGGTAATCTCCAAAACTACTCATCCGATTATAAAAATTCCTTCACTAATGGGAAGCTACGTTATTGCTGAGTGCTATAAGCTATGTTTTATTGTGATAACGGGAAAAAAACTAAGTCTGCGCGGACGAAGTCGCGGGCAAAAGCTAGTTGTACTGATATTTCTTTGAAATATTTAACGATATGTAGATAAACTACTCTCTATGGTAAGCATTTTTTGTACATAATAATATTAGATATGTTAACTTAGCTCTTAACAAAAATCAGTTCGTTATCGTAATCACAACATGAACAAGCTCATAAAGTCACACACAGCTTCACTTTAAAAGTTCACGTTAGAAGCACGGACAGATTGACCGACGTGACAGCAACGAGTGCCACGCTTCAGTCATACATATCTCGCTTCGAAATCGTGGAGATTGTGTACATCCCGCTACTGTCAGTCACCTCGTCAGTGCTCTCTGTTAATCAGGAAACGTCGACGTTCTCCACTTTGTAGAGGAAACGACGGCGGCGCAACACTCATAACTCGCCGTTGGGCGCCGTAGTGACCGTGCTGCAGTTGGCTCGCGTGGAGCGCGTGGAGCTGCGCCGCAGCCCAGCGCCGCCCACCGGGTTCATTATTATCAAGTTGTCCGTCATCCTCCGCCCCTGACACGAGCAGAACAGCAGCTCCCTCATGCCCTTTCTGAAGTTTTTCGATAGAAAAGCATACAGTAAGGGGTTGATTCCGGAGTTGAAGTATGTGATGAGGAAGGTGAGCGGTGTGAGGAGGGCGCTAAAGTCGCTCGTGCCCTCGTACCCGCTGGACCAGTACTGCCACATCTTGCGTGCGTGGAAGGGCAGGTTGCAGATGGCGAAGGTGAGCACTACCACGATGAGCATGCGCACGACGCCGCGGCGCGCGCGCAGCACGTTGCGTGACAGATGGCTCAGGTGGCACGTGCGCGACTGCGCGCAGTTGCGGCACATCTTCTTGTTGCTTCCGGCCCCGCTAACCACCGCGGCTTTCTGAAATCATATCAAATTATAAACAGCTAAAATCCCTTTTTTTCCAAGGACAAACGTTTTAGACGATTTCATATTACGATCTCGCTTATGTGTACTAAGCATACAGTGTGGCCCATATACCCGGATACATTGTGTTTAGTCACTGGACAAATCATACAGAAAGTTACAAAAACGTTTAAAATAAAATGGGACAGCCTAATGCTGGGTCATTGCATGCTATCTCTTAGCTAATCTTACGCCAAATTTTATTGGATTCAAATCAGTTTTTACACCATGCTGGATTTAGGACAAAAAATTGAGAAATTCACAACACTCACAAAAAAATCAGAGCTTCTCTATAAATTTTGGTAGAACATAAGTTTCTACTAAACGTTCAATTACGATTACGATGCCCTCATGCAAAAAAAAAAAATTGGACCGCAAAGAATGGCCCATCCTGTATAAAGATAACAATTAAAAGAAAATGCCTACGCCTACTAGGATAATAGTACAATGTTATCAAGCTACCTCTATATTTTTATCCCAGACATGTGACAGCCTTATTTACGGCGATGTAATTTAGAAACCACAAGCGAGTTAGTTGTGTGCTCGATAGAAGGGGAGCGCTAAGTAAGATGCGGCAGAGAAACAAACTACGGCAAAGTGTGATTGATTCACTTTGACCGGGTTGAGCGTGAACCATTGCATGCAGAATATCCTGCTCTAAAGACCGTCATTTCTCTCACGCTACGAGAATTCCCATTCGATACATGACTTTACATAAAGTACGCAATAACGTAGATTGCGATATATGAGGCGTTAGTCACGTATTTCAACGTATTTGGCGGGTTAGTTATGTAGGTAACTGACACTTTTCGCAATACATTTTGTCAGCGACATGACCGTTAAATTAACTAGAATAGAACTCTGGTCACGGATTAAATGGCAGGGAGTAAAATGTCAGTTACAGTATTCGTTAAAGCAAATAACCGGCTAAAAAATATTTCTTTTTTCACGAACCATTTAAGCTTCATGTTTCACTTTTTCGCTACTTGAAATGCCCGATAGTAAAATAGAATTCATGTCGGTACGAGAGAAGTAATACTTAACAGAAATAAAATAAAAGTATCGAGAAGTTGCTTTGATAGCGAGGAGCTTCTTGTTTGCTTTTATTTTTGTTTTACCTACCTACCTATTTTCCAGTCATATGAATAAATACTTTTGTATCGTTATTCCATCAAGGTCTCCAACTCTTTGAGACCTTCTACTTTTATCACAAAGTTATGGTAGGTATGTCAGTACATTACCATAGTTAAATGTTTATTCCTCTGCCATCGATGAGGGCACCAGTAATAGGTAATTAATGGGCACCAAGTACCAACATATCGTCCAAGAAAAATATGGATAAGTATAGAAAGGTGGCGGATGCTTCGTAGTGTGAGCTGTGCAATACAAACATACAATTGTTAATATGTACCTGGTTATACCTTATGGGAGCTGGATGAAAACGCTTTTCGCGGTGTCGTGCTACCGGGGGGCCGGGTGAGAAGTTGTACCGATGAAGTTTTGGGGCCTTAGCCTGTAACGCAATGGTGCCAAAATGGGCTTCCTGTTGACGGCATCAATTACAATTTATTAATGCTGTCGGTCCAGTGTCAGTCCTTTTAATGTTTTTGTAGTACAGCAAAGAATATTCTGATTCTAATTCTAGAGGATTAGTTCGCTGGTTGTAGGAGAAAAACGAGAAAATCCCGGTTTTGTACTTCTACCTGGGACGCCATTGATACGCCATTGTGTTACAGGCTAAGGCCCCAGCACTTGAGCGAGAATCAACTCTAGCGTAGGCCTTATTAGTACCTTAGTCTCAGTGGTCCCAACGAAGGTCCGCTGCGGCTCGTAACCGGGCGGCGCCGGCGCAGGCTTGTCAATGCGCATGCGTGAGCAGCACGGCGCCTGCCCCATGTGCTGCAGCCCGTGCGAGCTCTGCCACAGACCCACGGCGATGCGAGTATACAGCACCTGCCAGAGATTGAAATGATTCACTAGCGCCACATATGAAGGCCTCTACATTTACGGTGGAGTCAGTTTTGTACCTATAGAAAAGTGACCCAAGGGGCGGCGTGTAAACACTTTTCGCGGAGCCGCGCGCCGTGAAACAAAAAAAATACATTCATATTGATAGCTACTGTAAAAATCAATATTATCTACTTAAAATTATTTTGATGCATTTTGAGACTTTTTGGATTCTTTCGTGAAAATGTTGCCAAGACTTATCCGCACGTCGCGGTTGTTATAGAAAAAATGGAACCTATTTTAGTTATCAGCGTTACTATAACTAAAGCCCCTGAGTCGGGTGTCACTGACCAAAACAACACCCTATATATTAAATTAAGTTCTAGAATGTCATGTTGATATTCCACTTTGCGGCTCTGTAGTTGCTATCTCTTATAAAGTTATAACAAAACAAAACTCAGTAGGACTGGCTTTGAAATCCCGAAAGTGCCAAGTTGAAATATTTTTTACCAAATTCATTAGAAGAGCTTTGTTTTATTTCCAGAAAAATACCGACCCACGCGCGGACAGAAAACGCCTGGGGCCTTAGCCTGTACCGCTATGGTGCAAAAATGGTTTCCCGGTTGACGGTTTCGATGGGGTTTTTTCCAGGCATCAAAAATAGCCCGAATAACTGTCAAAATCAGTCTATTAATCTGTGGTTTCCATACAATCCACAGATTTAGTTGCGCGATAATTCGCGAATCGCTGTCAAATTTGACACTTGGAAAAATCCCTATTACGATTCATTAATGCTGTCGGTCCAGTGTCTGTCCGTTTAATGTTTTTTTAGTACAGCAATAGTTATTTGTTATGCAAGAATGCAAAATTATTGTTTGCGGCGAGTGCTTGTATTGAAAACCGAGCTAGCGAAGGTTTCTAAAATTGAGCCACGAGCGTAGCGAGTGGTTTAAAAAAAGAAACCTGAGCGTAGCGAGGTATTCAGAAGCACGAGACGCAAATAATATTGCATTCGTGCGAAACACAAAACTTTTCATCTCACGGAAGCGAGGAAATGATTTTGTTAGCCAAGCGGGAAAAACTCTATAGACAACTACTTACAGGCGAAACAGGTGAGTCAAATAAGTTCCTTTTAAAAGCATATTTTACTGTAGTTACGGCTGCCGCACTAAAATTTTGAGCTTCGTTGGTATTAAAACCATTCGTTTTATTAATAATTTCCTGAAGTTTACTTATCCAGACACAAAAATAATGTAAATAAAAGAATGTTTTTTTTTCCGGGTACATTCTGAACTTTTACCATATAAATTAAAAATTTGTAGGAGATAAAAAATTAAATTAGTAATATCGTTTGAAAAAATGTATTTAACAAACCAAAACATAATTATCTATTTGATAAAACAGAAGCGAAGCATTTATTACTGGTACTAAAAATAAATATAGTGTACAAAATATTGAAAAAACCTGAAAGAAGAAACCGCGTTTCTGAATGTTCTATTCCGTGACTATACCTTTTTAAAAGATCCTTATGCCCCATTTACATTCACAGTTTTGTATAGAGAATGGGCACGAACAATCACTTTCGCTGAAGTACGCGTGTAAATGAACTATGAATGAGGATCTTTTTTCCGTCGGGATCTGGCATCTTCTTAAACGGCCAGTGTTTTTTTCTTTTTCAACACCATAGGGCGCGGGAAAGACTTTCCCGGCGCCGCGTTCAAATTTCGAAGCGCACTAAAATGCAGATAGTTTAAATCCGGCCTTTACACGATCGTAAGTTACTAGTAACAGCAAACTTTCCGAGCGAGGGAGATGAAAAGAATATTATGAGTCTAATTCTAGAGGATTACTTCGCTGATTGTAGGAGAACAACGAAAAAAATCCCGGTTTTGTCCTTCTACCTGGGACGCCATTGATACGCCATTGTGTTACAAGCTAAGGCCCCTGGTTAATTGCTCCAGTAGGTATAAGTGCACGTGAAGTAGGTAGATACCTACTTGTTCAATTTAATTCGATATTATTTTTTAAGCACGAGATCCTTGGAGTTTCTTTACCATGCTTCTTCTCCAAGAACGATCAGAGCTAGTGAAGCTGGAGAAAAAAAAGTTGCTACATACTTAGTATTAGATAGTAATAAGTATCTGATTTATATACCTTTTTTTTTCTTTAGATAATATTTTGACGTTCAATGTAAATAATATATTTATGGCATATTGAATAAAACAAATTGATTCTTGGATTCTTTGATTCACTTCAAGTCTGAAATCGAATTTGTTATGAGGCTGTGATTCGTGATTCGTGACCGTAACGCGTCCGTTCAAAGACACCCACAGCGTTACGCAACGTTTATGTAAGCAAAATGTTTGAAGCTTTGTGTAGGTGAGTAATTACTTAGTTATGACTAAAAAGAAGGGATAGGAAGTTTGCTTGCAGGTAAGTACCTACCTACAGTCGATGGCACGTAAGACAGTTTTGTTGTAAAATCAACCAACCGTAAAAAAAATAAGTATAGTGCACTCGTGTAAAGGGCACCACCAACCAGGTAGATACGTACACACGACAACACGTCAGAGTGTAGGTACACACGACAGCACGTTGACCCTTACACGCTAGCACTCTACTCGGTTACGTTAAGGGCGACTTGACCACAAAAGTGTACGCTCTGACGTGCTGTCGAGTGTACCTAACGTAGCAGGTACTGCCGAAGTGGTTTGGAGCCACTTGAACCCTTTATTCAGCCTATTTATTTTCCGCTAGAGTCGGGCATACCTAATGCAAATACATAATTATCCACACGGTTCTACAAGAACACCGATTTCCTCCTGTAAACGCTATGTTTGACGTTTGAATTCCGGAATTTCAGGCGTTTAATCGACGATCCCGAAACGATGATACTCGTACTTATCTACTCCATACCATAACATTTCACTCTAAGTTTTAAGAACCCCTAAAGTTATTTCGAAACACAAAATGCCTTTCCATTCCATTAGTCAGACTGAAATGTTGCGTAATTTTGGATTTTTAGAGATAAACAAGCAGCTCCATCGAGACTTGGCTAGTTTTTTACAGAATGTTTTTTGTAGGATTTCACTTCTTTTGTTAGAAACGTGGACATATTGATTTATTTTATTAGATTTTCTTACATATTTGACACAGTTTTTTTCTTTTTAGGAGTAGTTTTTTTTATTACAAATATTTCTTTTCTTTTTTTCCGATTCTGATTCTTGTACAGTAGCAACAGTTTTTCGTTTTGCCCATTCGCGTTCATTATTTATTCTTTTAGTTAGACGGTTTAGACGGTTAAATAGTATTCAATTTAAAGTTCTTTTAAATCTAATAATTAAGTAATAATCAGTAATCCGTCACTAATAATAAAATTCCTAACCTATTCAAATCTTCGAATTTTTATAATAACAACCTGCTAAATAACCTTAGCAAACCTCACGAAATAATAAGCGAAATCAACGAAATGTAAATAATAGGGATTCCAAACGTTTTCAAGCGCAGTAGAAGAATGTCGTAAACGACTGTAACGCGACCGGTTGCCACTTTGCCATAACGGAAAAACAAACGTAAGCGCGTTTTAAAATAAAGTCAGCGCCATCTAGCAACGTGTGCGGTTATCACCGCCACTTTATATTATTTTGACCAAATTTTGAGTGAAATTAAAATTTAAGTGAAATTAAAATTTAAATTTGTTTATTTAATTTGTGTAATGTTCGAATAGAATAAAGTTAATCGTTCAACTATTTGTTCTTGTAGACTTGTAAGTTTAAGAATAAAAGCTAGTCTAGTCTTACCTATCCAGAGTTTTCCTTTAATTTTATTTATATGTGTATTCGCCCAGCAGTGATGGGACGCTATAGGCTAGATTAAATTAGAAGATGTGTCCGACTACGCTGGATTTTTCCAATGACAATCGTTTTTTTTATGTACCAATAGTAGAAGGGGGCATTACCATATCTCTAATACAGCTGAGACCAGCTGAGGGTTCTTCATCAGATACTTCAGACCTTCGATTTTTGTCATCAAATGAAGTGGCCCGCCAAGTTAAATATTTTTTGTAAAGGCGGTATGTCGATCTCTAATATATAGTTTGGTTGGGCTCTTGTTTTCTAATCAGGGTCACCAGATACTCCAGATCTTCGATTATCCTAGTTTTTATAGTTTTTCCTTTATTTGGCCATTAAACCCTAACTCTGTACCAAATTTCAGCTCTCTGAGTTTATGGGAAGTACTCTTAGGCCCGGTTTCTGAGTTGAGAATTTTACTAAGCACATACTTACGTATCGCTCTGTCACGCTCTTTTGTGAGAAATCTGCAGAGACAGGACGATACTTACCCATTTGCTTAGCAAAATTCTCAACTCAGAAACCGGGCCTTTGTTCTATATTTATGATCATGAGTGAGTGAGTGAGTGTCATAAATGCAAAACTTTGCTTTCGCTTAACTTCGGAACTAAATGACCTACAGACTTAAAATTTTGGATTTGAAGTATGTGATTATAGTTTACTGGATGACGAAAATTTCTGCGTTCTGGTATTATCCAGAGGTTCTCAAATAGGGGCCTGAAAATGCGGCGAAATGGTTCCAGTAAAGGATGGTACGGCAGTGTTTGCTTCGCGCTCGACTTGGCGGGGGCACTGCCGTGCCCCCAGATTGGGAATATGTAACCTTGGCTCTGTGGATAATAGATTTTACAGGCCAGCAGACTTAGCTACTAATATCATAGACAACACTGTTATATTAGGTACCTACCTACCCATTACGAAATTCGAACTTAATCAATTGGATGTGAAGAGGCCTTTCAATATTCATGTAAAACGCCAATAACAATATGGAAATCAGTATTGGGACAAGACAGCAAAGTGTTGTTATTAGTTATTTCGAATCCGAGCATTGTGCCTGCTGCGTCCTAACTTTGTCGGAGTCACAGCGGTTTCCTGTTCAAAGCACTAATTGCTGTAATAAGTCTCAGTTTGCTGCAAGACTTTGGCTTAATTATCCACTTTCCTCAGCATTAATTATTCATCCATTGCTGTTCTCTTAGCAGCATCGCGTCGCAGAATAAATGGTAGCAGTTGGGTTCCAGTGCTTCTTAAAATTTAAACTTTGCACTACTTTGCTACTTACCCATCCCATTGTCAGAAAGTAAGTGAGGCTTAAAAATAACTTTGAATAATGGTTTGAAGACACCACGAAACATACTTTCGTGCAAAGTTGAAATCGGGAAGGGCTATACAGAGTGATAAAAGACCACCAACAAAGCGGAAAACCACGTGTTGTCCTCATCATAATGAACATTTTTGCCCAAGGAACTATGCCTGGGAAATTAACGGTTTCCGAGATAATGGGGTTCAAAGTCGGACTTTTCAAAACTTTTTTTTTTGCAGAAATGTATTCAGTATCTAGTTCTTAAAATACTTTCTTAAGAAGCCATATCAAAATTATGAATATTTCTTACAAAAAACACCCTGTATACGAAAAAAAAGGTAAAATCCAAAGCTTTTTTGACTTGAACAATACGTTAGTATACAATGTCGTTTGTCCAAGTCCTACACTTAACAATGGATAGAGGCTCATTATTCTAGTTACATTATGGTGATATGGTCTACTCAGAACAAGAGCTATTGGTCGTCTTTCAGCCGCGCAAACACGGTGGGCGTGCGTGATGTGTAACTTACATTGTGTGCGAGAGCGTATTTTTATTGGCCTCTACGTACATACAAATCATCGGTTCAATTTCGTTTTCTGTTTCTTTTTCTTAGCTCTTTATAGAAGGTACCAATTCTTCAAGTTGAGTAACGAGTTACAATGTTTTACCGTCCTACCGCCTGGTTTGAACATCAACATGATTAATCAGTCGTTAGCTGTTGCGCAGAAAACACAAATAAATGGTGGAAAACATATCTTTAACTCAGAAAACGGAATTTAAACTAATTCTGTAAATTCGACTAGGTTATCTTTAGATCTTTCTAAAATTTACGATCAGCAATTCCACTTAAAAAAAAAACTGCTCCGTATCAGTGTTTAAGGCGAATGCTACACGTCAATACATATCGTGATATTTATAGATGTATCTTAGGCTGGATCACAGTACACCCCAAGACCAACAATACGGATAGCGTCAGTACTGAAGCAATCTTTGCACGAGGTAGACGTGATGGACCCTAGACATAGGAAAATTAGAGCTTGTGTAGCTATAAATTGTAGCCCTTTCTTTGAACAAAAGAGTGAAAAAGAAAGCGATGCTATTGTTTATTATTGAACGAGCGAGCGAAGTTCTCCGAGTCTACTGGAAGAATCCGGCGTTTGTATGTATGTATGTATGAATGTTCGTTCGACGATAACTTGAGTTTTAGTCAGATCGTCATGTGGTAGGCAGGTAAATGAGGTAAAGAGAATTTTAAGTTCATATATGAGCCAAATCAGTCGAGGGGTTACTGAGAAATGGGGTCGCGAGTTCATAGTTCGGGGCGAACCACTACAGGGTGCACTCTAAGTCGATTGCGGAACTTTAAGTAGGCTTTCTACTGATCAATACAAACAACTTGTACTAGGTGGCGAAAAAAATGGACCGAAAAAAATATCCGCTGTTTCATACATTTGGCGCAGTACTGACGCGACCTTTTGTATAGAACAGCTGATATTTTTTTTCGCTTCATTTTTTCGCCATCTAGTACAAGTTGTTTGTATTGATCAGTAGATGGCCTACTTCAAGTTTCTCTATCGACTTAGAGTGCACCCTGTAGTTATTATGGCCGAAATTCGACTTTACGATGAAATGGACGACTACGAAAATTATTTTCGGATGCCTGATGTCTGTTTTGATAACCTTTTGGAATTGGTAATGCTATTTTTAGGGGTTCCGTACCTCAAAAGGAAAAAACATAATAAGTAAGTTGGTGACTCAAATACGCACATGGAACGGAGGTAAATAGAGGAATTTTAATTATGGGGGTCACTTACTGGGGGTAAATTAGTCAATAAAAAATGTTTTGTCAAATATATCGTGTGACATAACACAATATACAGGGTGTCCCAAAAAATAGTGTCAAGCGAAAGTCCAGAGATAGGGCACCCCTACCCGGGGTACCCGAATCACCCCCATGTACGAGGGGAGGTCCAAAAGTTCGCGAAATGAAAGCGTTGTAAGCGAGATAAAAAAAAAATTTTATTTTTCCTTTTCAACATAGTCTTTCTGAAGCTCAATACACTTAATAAATTTTAGAATTAGCTTTCCTATAACCTGAAAAAAAAGTTTCTTCATTGCCCTGAAAATGGGTGAAAATGGCTTCCTTGACTTCTGTATCGTCGGAAAATTTTCTTCCTCGAAGGTTTTTTTTAAATTTTCAGTGACAAATAATAATTGCTGGGGATCAGGTCTAGACGGTATGGAAAATAAACTAGTGCCTCAAACCCACATCTGTGTAAAGCAGCCATCGCAGTGTGACACTTCTAAACAAGCAAATTTTCTTGCAAAAGGACAACACCCCGAGACAATTTTTATCTTCTAGTATCGTTGATAGCTTCCTTTATTTTTTTCAATAGTGTAGCGTAACATTCTCAAATTATATTGACACCTTTTTTTTTTAGTCTATTAACAAAATTTCTTCAGTGTTCCAAAAAAATCGTCGCCATCATCTTGCCAGTAGGTTTTGACACCTTAAACTTGTAAGGGAGAGTTTTACCCTTTTTATACCACCGTATCGACTCTTGTTTGGACTCTGATTCATAATGATGAACCAAATTTTCATTTTCAGTCACCATTTGTCCCAAAACGACCTTTGGTTCTCCACCACAGACCTCCAAAAAGTGCTTTGACGCGCAACTCGTTGCTCTCGTTGAAGTGGCGGGAGCATTCTCGGCGCCCATGTTACAGTGACTTTTTTTATACCAAGATGTTCATGAAGTATCCTCAAAATTATGGTTTCTGATATTCCAATTAATGCAGATAGCTGTTTGTTTTTCAACTGGGCGTCTTCCAATACAACTTTATCGATTTTTTTGACGGTATTCGATGTGGTGGAGTCAAAAAGGTGTCCCGGGCGGGGGTCATCTTCAAAAGACTCTCTTCCTTGTTTGAAAAGTCCATGCCACTATTAAATAATTGTTTTGGAAGGGCAATGGACCCCATAAATGGCATCCATCTTTTAAATTTTGATTTTCGGAGCTTATTCCTCATTGGTACGGAACTTTGTAACGGCAAAATCTTCCATTTGCTCCATAATTGCAGGTAACTTCCGGATTTACTTATTCTCAAGACGATAACTTATTAATTAATAAAACTAGGGAGCTGAAATTTGGCTTATATACTTGTAATTAGTTGCCAATTGCAATGACATCTTGCAATAAAACCTACCCCCTCTCCTTCCCTTTCATTCCGTGAAATTTTGGACCTCCCCTCGTATGTTGAGCGATTTTTTGACGTTTAGAAGTTATGAGGCTTTTAAGGTTTTTTTGGGAAGAATTACCTAGCATTGGTTAGGTATAATTTTTTAACTTCTTTTGTATTAAACTTTTTAAATATTTTTTTTCTTTATTGGAGTCTTAGATAACTAGTCTATCACCAAAAAAGCGTGCTCTATCTCTGGACTTCCGCTTGACACTATTTTTTGGGACACCCTGTATTTGACAAACGATTCATTTTAAGCATTAAAATGTATTTTTTTAAATAATTTACGCAACCATTAGTGCGCGAGTCCGACTCGCACTTGGCCGGCTTTTATTACGTGGTAACGTCCTATAACTGCTGTCTCGCTGCGTACACTGACGCGATAAATATTGACGCGCGACACTTAACAAAATATAAATATCACGATCCAGGATCTCGGATCAGGGGACCCTTGACGCCATTGCGTTCATGTTTACAAAGTTTTAAAATAATAACTCTTTTTTATATCGCATAGTCATCCTTTAATTTTATATAGGTACTTCGTAATGTTTATTTGTTTGTATAATATCAATATAAAATTAGTCTTAATTCGTGAAATATTGAATTTTGTAAATTCCGCCATATTGAAAAGAATGCGTCAAGGGTAGAGGGGCTGAACACAAGATTTCCAGAAAACCAGCGATAAATATTGTGATCCGTCAATACACTACACTACACGTTAACAAATATCGCAATCCGTCGGATATTGACGGATCACAATATGGATCTTGCGTCTAGCATTCGCCTTTTAAAATACAGTGAATTCCACCAATTTTGACAGCTGAGTGAGAGTTATAATTTTTGCTTACGGAATGCGCTTTTCTTTCTATCAACCTATCGTTTATGACCAAATAATGGGATGTGTCTATGGTGGAGTGGATGCTTTTTCCATCCGTTAAGGGTGGACGATAGCAACGTGGCGGGAAATTCAAAATTTTCACAGTTTTTTACACTTTGTAGCTAAGCTATTTTTGTTCAGCGATTTTTCGTTCGCGGCAATAACATAGTATTCTTTTAATTATTGTAAACAACAGAACAACAATAATTCAGCCGATTATGTGTTCTGGTCTACGAAGCAGTGGCACTGCCCAAAAAACTTGTCTTGACCAGAATACATAATCGGCTGAATTATTGTTCTTCTGTTGTTTACAATAATGAAAAGAATACTTATGTTATTGCCGCGAACGTAAAATCTCTGAACAAAAATAGCTCAGTTTAGCTACAAAATGTAAAAAAACTGTGAAAATATTGAATTTCCCGCCACGCTGCTATCTTCCAGCCTTAAGTAAACTCTCGAGTTACGTAATACCAAAACGTGTTTTTGACAGTCGAAAGTGGGGTTTTTTGTCTAAACCCAAATCATGATTTTAAAATCTTATAGCTATCACAGGAAAACAAAATATTATTTTCTTTAAATGTTTGCCTAAATAAAAGTCAAAACGTTTTCCTGTATCGTTCTTTCAACAAAATCCTCGTTATAAGTACGTAGGTATTAGGTATGTATTGTTCCGACCCGTGCCGAATTTATCCAAATTAATTCATTATTCATTTTCCCAGCCTGTGAATAACAGGGCTGATGAAAAACTTCCAGCGCAGTAAAGCAATAAAGTACCTCTAGAAGCGCCAATATCCAAGTGATACAAAACATACAAAAGAAAAAAATAAGTAAAAGCCCACTACCGAAAAGCTCAAAATAAAACCTATCAGAATTGGAGTCTGGCCATCACATACTTATGAATAGTTATACAGGGTGTTGTTTTGGTCAGTGACAACCGACTCAGGGACGATAGTTTGAGTAACGCTTGAAACTAAAAATAAGTTTATATTTTTCAATTTTTTTTTTAAATGTTATTACTTTGTTCAAGTTGTTCTATAATAACCGCGACGTGCGGATACCCTCGCCTTCTCAAAGCGCGCGCGCGATGTAGCGTCTCGCCGCAAGCGTTAGTGTTATAAGGGAGGCCACAATTTAATAACTTTTGGGTATTTTTCACTGACATATTTTTATATTTTTTTTCTGGCTTCAGTATCGTGTAAATAATCACCCCTGAGTCGGGTGTAACTTTACAAAACAATACCTAAACCAAGTTTTAGCAAAATCCAGCCTGTAGTTTAGAAATTAAACCGCAACTACGTTTGTATGGGAAAATGGTGCTCTAACGCCCTCTTAAGGTACAACCGGGCATTAAGGTGATTAGATTATACAAGGCGTTAAATTTCATGTTATTATGTAACTATGTTATTTAGCAAAAAAATATCCTTATGTTGGGGCCGGGCAACAGTAACCCGTGGATTGCTCGACGATAGGTACCCTCTTCCGGCGTAGGTATGTATACGCCCTTCGCAGCTGGCAGCGTCCGCACGTACCGGGCCCAAGTACCGGGCCTTTGACACCACAGTAGGTATCTTCAGCGGGCTCGGCGACTCGTCCGTAGGTACCAGGCCTAAGTACCGGGCCTTTGATACCACAGTAGGTATCCTCAGCGGGCTCGGCGACTCGGCGACTCGGCGTGCTTTACCGGCGGGTTCGCAGCGGTAGTAGCAGGCAGCAGCGGCGGCAGCGTCAGCTGTTCTTGGCACCGACCTCGTTGCGGGATCCCGAAGTGTAGGGGAGCGGTGAAGAAAAGAGATTTTTCCAGTGAACTCTGCTCTTTTCAGAAGAGAATTGTGGTAGCTCGATGTTGACTGCAGGAACGAATATTTTCACCAAAATCGGGCCCGAGGCCCCTGACTTGGGCTTTGCGGCCCAGAGAGCAACCGCAATTCTGATCTAATTGGAGTCTAATTGGATTTTATTTGTACTTTCAAGTCATTACAATTTCAGCAGTAACTTTCTTATTTATAGACGGATTTTGACAAACTAAACGGTTTTATAAACTAGAGAAAAGAACCTGTGTTGTATTATATAATGTGTGTGGGTGCGTGGGTGTAATGGGCCTCAAAAGCTAAGTTTTCCTACCTACTTCGAGCTGGTTTCCTGGGCCGTGTATGGAGGTGTAAATAAGTGGGAAACGAGTGTGTTAGCGTTTATTTACCCTACTCTTAAAGCTATTAACTTATTTTAATGAATTTTTTAGTATTTTAGCAAGTAAAACTTATATTCTAATTACGCTAACTTTAGGTATAAACTATTTCAGTACAAAATATGGTTTTACGCTATTTTATTGTTACAATACAGAGTGATACTAGGTTAAGTATATTAGTTAACATGGTTTTGCATTATTTAAACGACTATAAACAATAGGAAAGTCACATACATGAGCTGTAGGTACATAAATAATTATTTGACAAGAAAATCACATCCAATTGAGACTACGTTACGTAAACAGTGGTGTTTTACAAAGAAACATACAAGGGTAAGCAAAAGAGCATCATAGGATTACAAAAAATACAAGAAAAATAAAAGAAATGACAAATCAAAATTATTTACAATTCTTCCCCCCCGCTACAGATAGCCTGTGCGGGTGACCGCGGTAACAACGGTCTGGCTCTCTCATTGGTCGAGACCGAGCGCTTAGTATCTTGGTTACGATCTGCGATGCATACGCTGCCTGGGTCGTGGGCAGTTATTTTGATAATTAAGAAAATCAGATATTAAAGTAATTAGTAAGCTAAACAAGTATTATCATAGAAAAAAGATCAAAGTAATATTAGAATTAGGTAAAAAATATAGAAAATGTATGTACAATGGCATGAGCCTAACGATATGCACATGGTTCCATATACCTACTCCTATCCTTTACATATCTTTCTCATGGGTCGGTCGTCAACACCTTATGATGAAGCCTTTCGATCGGTATGATAAAGCTATAGGGTAATTATTTTTCTCATGTAACGGGTTCGATTCCCGGTTCAACCATGTAATTATTTAAATGAATGCACTTTAAATCGTTTTTTAAATTCAAATAATGTCTTTTTTTAGTAAAATGATCCATCTACAATATTCAAGGTACTTTCCCTCCATGTGGCATAGCCGTGGGACGCCCTGTATAGGCGAATAAAATCCTTTATCGCCAAAAGTGGCCACAATTGACGATAAAGGATTTTATCACATCTATTCGAAAAGACCTAGCTCGTTCCCCACAAACAGGGACTAAAATAGCTTTTTAATCCCGGAGGGACAAAAAGTGATTTGAATTTGGAATATGGATTTGTAAGTAAAAGTTCAAATGACTAAAGAGTTTACAGACAACATTGAAAGAGATCAATCACGAACAATGTATGGACAAGAAACTGCCAGTATGAAAAAATATACCGCGCGGCGCAAACCAAATCTTACTTTCATAAAATAAAAGTGTTTCTTCCTCAAGTAGTCAGAATTAAAGTGTTATAATATTAAGGCGCTGGGCATAGTGAATTAGCCCGCGCGCAAAGAAAAATGCACAAAATCGATTCCTGTATTAAATAAACTAAAAAAATCGAAAATATTCACATATCAAACCATAGAATTGGATGAGACCTATCTAAAATAAGCAGTTTTTGTTGATATCCATAACAGATTGCAAGATATTTGGCTTGAAAAAAAGTGCGCCGCCTATTTTATTTCAAACAAAATATCTTCAAAACGTTTATGAATGTCAACACGAAACTGGCTGTTTTAGGTCTCACCTAATTCACCTAATTGTTATGTGAAAATTTTCGACTTGTTTAGTGTATTTGATACAGGACTCTATTTTGTGAAATTTTCTTGGCGCGCGGGCTATTCACTATGCACCGCGCCTTAACTCCAGAGAACAGTATGTCGGATGCCGACGCTAATAATTATTCGTAAGTTCCAGTCATTTATTTTGCTCCGAACTCGTGGTCCCCCCAAGATGTTCCCCTGGGGGGACAACAAGGAATTTGCTTTTACTCGTTGTCCCCCTGACTCACACTTGACTTGACCAGAAATTGTGGTATGTACACGGTACGGGAATTTATTCCCTTTGTCCACAAAAATCCATTGAAAATATCCATTGATGGACTTTTGTGGACTTTATGTCCACTTTAATGCATTATTCGGGACTGTTGTACGGAATGTATTTTTTTATGGACCAAGTCCAAGTGACAGATGTCAAAGTGACATTTATGATTTCTTTTTTATACAGTTTTTTTGACAAATGTCAAAATTAACATGTTTTTGACATCTGTCAAAAATCTATTAAAAATCAATCACATGACAATTTTGACATTTGTCAAAAAATTCTCCATCGCAGTATGAATTGGAAGAATAATCGTTTAATTTACTGAAACTTAAGTAATCGGAGCTTCAATTAATATTGGTAATGTCCTTCTAGAACCTCCAACAACAGAAATAATGGACTTTGAAGTTGCACATTTCACTAAGTGGCCGACTACTGGTTCCTTTACCCTATGTTTTTTTTTCATTGGCTGCGTTGTTTATTACCTATGGTTGTGTATATGGGCCTTAATAAGAGGCTTGGCTTCGATGTACAAAAAGCGGTTGAAACGTAATCCATTAAATTTTGCAAATTAACCGCCACAAAGCTTTCAGTCAGCGTGTTTGAGTTCCTGCTTGCATCCTTGTTGCTTGCTCAATTATAACCACAGTTTCCGAATACAATTAAGCACTTTTCCCTGCTCGCTTTGGATTCAGTGGCTACAATATTTTGCTGGTCACATTTTTACAGGAAGCTATGTCTAATGTATTAGATAGGGCTCCATAAATAAGGAAGCGGCCGAGGGTCGGGCCCAAACTGCGGCTGAACTTCCAACTTTTATCTTTAACACAAATTTTGGTCTTTCATCTCAAGGGTCTCTAAACCGTAGGTCTTTAAGGAAATTACTTTATGGAAATTGCTTTGAGGGAATAAAAGCAGAAATAATTACGACTATTAAGGAACTTATATTAATATAGGGTAATTAAATAGACCGTCGTCCGACCCAAAAGCCACTTATTTTGAGCATCGGAACTCTGTCATTTTGAGGAACGATTTTATAATAATTTCTATCATTTATAAACTGTATCATAATCTATTTATGGTTTTATTTTTTCTGTACTTAATTTTAAAACCTTATTTTTGACATAAAGCATTAAAAAACTGGTATTAGAGAAGGATACCTACGTTGACAAGGAACTATTTGCAGGCGGTTCATATTTGGGCAAAAATACAAAAACACTGAATACTTGTGGCCACAACTTCTCTACAATGTTAGCTGCGTGCGACCAAGTCTGTGGCTGCGACTAACAAAAGGCGTTTCAAGGTCGTACCGCAGCGGGGGGTTACCGTTGACGCCATTGCGTTCATATTGACAAAGTTTTAAAATTAATTTCTCTTTTACATCGCATAGTCATCCTTTGATTTTATATACTTCGTAATGTTTATTTAAAGGTATTACTATTTTGTACAATACAAATATAAAATTAGTCTTAATTTGTGAAATATTAAATTTTGTAAATTCTGCCATATTGAAAAAAATGCGTCAAGGGCAGTTGGGGGCAGTTGCTATTCATTCGAAAGTAATAAGAGTATCGTAATTCGTACACTTGTACCTATGATTTGAAAAGTTTATAAAATTGTTCCTACCTTCCAAAACAAGAGTAGTGACAAACTAAAGTAATCCAAAAGTGGAAGTTTTGAATAAGACGATTCTTGTGTGCCTATGTGTGTATTACTAACGACATCATAACAATGGTTTTCGAGTAGGTAGTAGGTAATACAGGGTGGCCCATTTTTAGTGCTCCAAAAAAATATTTGGCTAGAGGGCATCGTAAATTAGTAACTGTCGTTTAAAAAAAAAAAATGTTATACCAACAGATTTATAGTTTTAAGCTATGATTTTTTTTGTAAGTTTTGTGAATGTCTCCAATTTTTGTCACAAAATCCACCATGTTGTAAAAACTATTTGATCGAAACGATTTATATTTCCGGTGGATATCTAAGACATATTTGTTTGGCAATGACTTAAGTAACTTTTCATAGATAATATTACATTCACCCACCCTTTTTATTTATAAGCCTTGAGCATCCAACATTTTGTATCACGTTGCATAGTGACCCGGCGCCATTTTATAAAAATGATGTTTTCGCAGCTAAGAATTAAACCTAGCTTATTAGACGGAGGAATGAAATATAAAACGAAAACATAATTTTACTAAATGTCGAAAACTATACATATACTTAGGAGGATATAAGAGTTTTAAGACGCAATACGTCTCACAACTAGCGCCGCCAATGGAAAATTCCAGGCCTAACCAATTCCAGGATTGGATTTTATACGAATGCAATCGATTCTCGCCAAAAGTGGCCACTTTTGGCGAGAGTCGATTGCATTCTTAATCTCATTGCTTCGCGTTGAGAAATCGCAGGAGCGTTTTTTGCTAAAAACGCATCCAAAAAAAGATATGATTTTTTTTCCATTGGCGGCGCTAGTTGTGATACGTATTTCATCTTAAGATCCACTTTTTGAACGAGCGAGCGAAGCGAGCGAAGTTCTCCGAGTCTACTGGAACAATCCGGCGTTTGTATGTATGTATGTATGTATGTATGTATGTATGTTTGTATGTTTGTATGTATGAATGTTCGTTCGACGATAACTTGAGTAATTTTTGTCGGATCGTCATGAAATTTGGTAGGCAGGTAAATGAATTTAAAAGAATTCTTAAGTTCGAACATGAGCCAAATCGGTCGAGGGGTTGCCGAGATATGGGGTAGTTAAGTTTATATGGGATGAGAGAGGGCGCCACTGCTGCCTCTCAGTAACATTAAAATAGTGCTAAAAAGTGATTTTAAAAGTGATAAAAACGTAAATCTAATCAGTAAACAGTGAAAGCAGTGATAAAAACTATCAAAAGTGAACTATAAATACAAATTCTGTTTGGAAACAATATTGTGGATATCGGACGTAAAACTCAGTGGAAAAAAAAAACTTTTACGGGTCGCGAAATAATCCGTAGCAAGAACTCTATTTTAATCAAATAAATCCAAAAATAACCAAAAATTTAGCTAATTGCTAAGGTCCAAAGTACACAGAAAATATAAAACAGCGCCATCTATTTAAAAAAAATGGTTATTCTACTTCCTAACAGAGGGCGTGACAATTTTTTTTTATCAGAGCCATCTAGTGTTAAAAATTATAAACCAAAAAGTCCTTATGCTCAACAATAGAGGTCGCTTTACTTCAAAACTACAAGAGAGTCCTATACAAAACTTAAAATTGAAGAAATACTAGATAAACTACAAAAACTCCAAAATGATCTAGAGGCACAAAAACTTGAAACAAGAAAAAGCGGCGAACAAGTTACAGAAAACATTCAAAGAATGTTTGGCGAAAAACTAAAAATGCTAGAAGAAAAATTTGAGTTGGAAATGATAATTGCAAACTTTGTAAAGGATTTTATGAATATTGAACTGGACCTGAAGGATATAGAAGCACTATAAGATAGGAAAGAAATCGGAGAAGCCTCATCCGATCGTGGTGACTTTCACAACACTTCATAACACGGGGGTTATTATTATTGAACGAGCGAGCGAAGCGAGCGAAGTTCTCCGAGTCTACTTGAACAATCCGGCGTTTGTATGTATGTATGTATGTATGTATGTTTGTATGTTTGTATGTATGAATGTTCGTTCGACGATAACTTGAGTAAATTTTGTCGGATCGTCATGAAATTTGGTAGGTGGGTAAATGAGGCAAAGAGAATTTTTAAGTTCGAACATGAGCCAAATCGGTCAAGGGGTTGCTGAGATATGGGGTCGCGAGTTCGTAGTTCGGGGCGAACCACTTGTCTATGGAGATTGAAGTTTTCAGTCCGACATTTTACTATGGAGTCGGAGATTTTGATTTTAAATAAAATCTTCCAGCCATGAACGAAACATATCATAATAGACGGAGGAAAAGAATACACAATACAGAAAAGAATGTATAAGAAAAATGAAAAAGTTGTTAAGAAAAATGTCTGAAACGATATACCTACGTACGGAGATTTAGTGGTTTCAAAATTCAGTTTTACAAAGAGCAAAACTACCATGTTGATAAAGAAAAGTCGTTGGAACGAAAAACAAACGACGACACAACGACACAAGTACACAACACGTATTGAAGGTAAAGCATTTGTGCATAGGCCCGTTTAGGACATAAGTTTCTTCTACAATATATCTACGCTACGATCAGTTATGATGCCCTCTAGCCAAAAAAGTTTTCGGACTACAAAAAATGGGTCACCCTGTATTAACCTAAAACACGTGCTAACCGAGTCTTGGTCTTGCTGCTATAAATCCCGTCTACTCCCGTACTGCGTAGCTGCGTAAGTACATAATCAACAATGGAATGGATAAACGGATTTTATCCCTTCTACTTTGAGCCTCTTTCTGCGTGTGATCTAAATAAAAAACCCACTGTTTTATAAACGATTTTTTTTCCACATTGCATCGTGGAGACAAGTGGAGACTCTGTCCAGCGCGGTCGCTTTCCAGTCGCCTGCTTGTAGATCACACAGGTCCTTGCCGACTTCATCCCTCCAGCGGCATTTAGGATGGCCAATTGTTCTTTGACCGCTTGGTACTCCAAGGTATGCCCTCTTCACCGCCCGATCCTCTCAAAAATCCTGCAAATTGCGAAGTGGAATTTAATTACCACCTCGCAATTTGCTTGATTTACTCATTTGAAGAGCAATAAAAATATATTTAATAACTAGAAGAATATAATCCGCATAATAAATGTCTCGATTTTATACCGTTGGAGAAGTCCAAAGTGACAATGTCGATATTACAAAAAGTTACTTTAAAATCGTTCCCCTTTTTTCCCTTCTACAAAATGAACTTTTATCTCTATTCAAAACCGAATTGTAATTTCGATACCAATTTAGCTTTGATAACGATGAGATATAACTACTTAGAGCGTATTCGCAAATAACTCAGACGCAACATACTAACTTATAAGGATCATTTCCATTCATTCCCATTCGATTTGACCCGAATCCCATTTCGTGTTATTTATACAGAACCTTCAATAAAGAGAGAGTGAAGTCATAAAACTAAGAAGAAAATCTGATCCCACCAAGAACATTTTCATGTAAAATGTTGCCAAGACGAGACCATACCACTCGCACTGTCAAAAAGCTATCAGATCTCATGTAGAGCCAAGCTTCTAACTCTACACGCCCTAACTCTACAAGCCCTAACTTCACAAACTCTACACCTTAGTCAAAGTATGTGGCTTGGCCGTTTTGTTACTGAAAGAACTATTGTATAACAGGAAAGTAATAAACTGCTTACGCCCATATTATGACGGCAACGAAATGGCGAAGTCTAATAATGATATATTAACAATTTAACCCTTTGTAGCTTTAAAGATTATACTAACACTATATGGGCTTGTTATTTTATATTTGTAACAACTTAACTTAATTGCCTGAAATAAACCGTTATTATTATAAGATCTGATAGCATTTTGACAGTGCGAGTGGTATGGTCCGTCTTGGCAACATTTTACATGAAAATCTTTTTGGTGGGATTTCACTTATTTTTGTAAGTTGCTTATGATTTTTTTTTTATTTTGTTAATTTTTTCTTTTTTTTTGGGGTTCCGTACCTCAAAAGGAAAACACGAAATCATTATATAATCACACTCTTGTGTCTCTATGTCTGTTTGTCCGTCTGCCACACCCAATTTGCGGACTAGACACGATTTGAATAAGTGACCTAGGTGATAGGTGTAGGTAGATATTACAGTGCCCTATGAAATCCGATTTATAACCGAGTGGCGCGTGAATGATAAACAGCTTAAGCTCCATGCTATAAACTTTGCGTTAAAATGTCAGTGAGCTGAGTTTATTGAAGCCCAGCCGTTTTGTCTGTTCTATCATAGGGTTATGAAATTGAAAATACACAAAAATGTTTAAGATGAAATACGTCTCACAACTAGCGCCGCCAATGAAAATAAAACCATATCTTTTTTTGGATGCATTTTTAGCAAAAAACGCTCCTGCGATTTCTCAACGCGAGGCGTAACTATTTTTAGGACCTAAGGTTTGGATTCCAGATCCTTAAGAATGCAATCCTGGAATCCAAACCTTAGGTCCTCGTTGAGAAATCGCAGGAGCGTTTTCTGCTAAAAACGCATCCAAAAAAAATAAGATATGATTTTTTTCCATTGGCGGCGCTAGTTGTGAGACGTATGGCGTCTTAATGGTTGTAATCTAAAAGGATTAAATGTTATTGCATTAATTGAATAAAACTCGAGCAGGCACCCACTCGCATAGAAAACACAAATAAGTTTCGACGCGAGTTTGCCATAGACAAGTACCTAGAGTTTGCCGAAATGCTGACGCTACAGCTGACAGTAGGCGGACCGCGAGCGTCTCAGTTCCAAAAGGTACTATCCCATTCTGATCCCGCACGGATTATACCTAACTAATTTTGTTCATGTTAGGCCGTGCACAAACTGGGGTTAATCTGCCGCACATTAATTTATTTCCCGCAAATCTTTGAACATGAAAATGTATGAGAGTCCGCGCACTGCGGCAAAAAATCCGGTGTGGATTCTCATACATTTTTGCTGTGGCGAACAAAACGTGCGGCAGATTAATTGTAGGAATTGGGATCAATTCTCGGGAACTTCGAATGCCACTACGTAATATTTTTTGGGTTGTAATTAAACAGACTTCTTTTTAATAGCATTATACGCCTCTAAAAATCTACATTGCCTTCTAAATTACTAAGTCAGCCACAATCAACGCGCATCTAAATAATACTATCTTAGCCACTAGATAACTTGTATGTAAGACACTCTATAGCCTCGCGTCCATTAGGCGGATCGGGGCGGATTTTTGCCGGCGGCAAAAATCCGCCTGCCTATATTTTGTATGGAAGTGCGTCCACTAGAGCGCATCGGGGCGGGGCGGGCCGCGACGCAATATTTTTGCCGGCGGATTTTTGCCGGCGGCATTACCCGCCCCGATGCGCCTAGTAGACGCAGGGGCAACAGCATGCTCGCGCATGCGAATGCGCGCGAGTGTTGCCATTTGTCGACCAGAATACATAATCGGCTGAATTATTGTTGTTCTTGTTTATAATAATGTAAAGAATTCTATGCTATTGGCGTGAACGAAAAATCGCTGAACAAACGCTTAGTACGAATAGCTCAGTAAAGTTAAGCTTCAAAAAAATAAAACTGTAAAAAAATTGAATTACCCTCCACGCTGCTATCGTCCAACCTTAAGGGTGGACGATAGCAACGTGGCGGGAGATTCAAAATTTTCACAGTTTTTTACATTTTGTAGCTAAACTGAGCTATTTTTGTTCAGCGATTTTACGTTAGACAAAAATAGCTCAGTTTAGCTACAAAATGTAAAAATCTGTGAAAATTTTGAATTTTCCGCCACGTTGCTATCGTCCACCCTTAACCGATCATGATGATGAAGAAATACCAGCAGAAGTATTAGAAGTTGATTTTTGGTTTTGTTAAGTTTATGGTTTTCACAAACGCCGTATTGTTCCAGTAGACTCGGAGAACTTCGCTCGCTTCTCTCGCTCGTTCAATTATTCCGTTTCGGATCCAGATTGAACGCAGGTTGGACGTAACTCAACGCGGGATTTTTTTGTAACTAAATATTGAAATGAAAAAATATTACGTATACTGCGTGTTATTCAATAAGTAAGTAAAAAAAAAAAATGTCATCGAGTATTTATCATCAATTTTATTAGTTTAAAGTGCATGAAATCCCTAATATAAAATAGTCTGTAATTTTGGCATGAATGAATAGGGCTTGGCAATTTTTTTGCAGCCAAGGGCCACATAGAGCCAAAATGGCATAAAAGCGGACCGTACCTGAAACTATAGGTAGGTACTTACCATACACTATAATTATTTTACCCATAGTATATTCAGAGTGAGATGAGCGCGCGTCAGAAAATTTCAGTCTCAATCATACAAAATAATTTCAATCTGTTCAAAATTTCTCAATCGACTAGGCATCAAAAAGTTACAATTTAGGCAATGTCACAAAAAGTCACAACGAGGGCTCAAAAGTTACAATATTTGTGATTAGACAAAGTGGCAACACCAAAAAATCCGCCGAGCCGATGCGCCGATCCGCCCCGATGCGCTTAGATGGACGCACCCCAACGTTGCGTTGCGTTGCGGCCCGGCCCGGCCCGCCCCGATCCGCCTCATATGGACGCTAGGCTTAAATACAACTCAGCATCGTGGTTATTTTTTGGCATCTAAATTTGTAATATGCATTCTAGCAGCAAACTTCTAAAATATTAATTTATGACACCAAAAAAATTTTTCAACTAGCTTCAAATTTTATAACTCAGTACCTACTCAGTACGTTTAAAATTTATCTCGACCTACATACATTGATCGTCAAAATTTACCTAAAATTATCATCAAATAGTAAATTATGGCCACTAAAATATCCTGCAACCATTGAAAGAAACAAAATAAAATACTTTTTTTTTAAATCAATTCGTGTACTTTGAAATACCATTATTTTACGTATAGTAATTAAAATAAAGATATACTACCGTCATAAGAAAAAAAAACGCATCTGTATTTTTTGCCAAAATTAAGTTACATACTCGGAACGAGGAAAAAAAGGCGCACCTGCCTGTATTTTTTTAATTTAGATAGGAGCATTTTTTTGGAAGTAGATTAAGTAAAAAAACGCAATGGATACGTAGTCACAAATACTGTGACTACTGGTCAGTACGTGAATCGAATGGCGCTCTTTAAGTGGTGCAAATGGCTGCTCGCTGTCGAGTCCCAAATCGTATAGTGGCTTTTTTCACAATAAAATAATATGATGTATTAATTTAAATGCTAAGTTATAATATATGAGGTTGTCTATTGAAGCTTGAATTATATTTTTTTGAGGAGCTTATGATGAAGCTGTAAAACGTATATTGGTGATGAGTTGTAAAATCCGTGGCTGAGTTAGTAAATCAGGTTGCAATAGATAAATCAGTGGACAAGTTAAAATAATTGTTGAACTTTACTTGACACTTTCTTTGGAATATTTAGTTGGCGATGTAAAAAAGACGAATTAGTTTATTAGAAGCTATCTTATTTTCCCGTGGCTTACTTATAAAATGAGAAGTTAGATCACGTGGCCAAAGAAAAACTTTGTGGCTTGACTTATAATTTCCCATATTTTTTTCTTCGCTAAATCTCGAATGCGACATACCTACCTATTTGAGAATTGGCCCCCTCGCCGCACACTTTCACACGCACACACTCGATCGTATCCCGCGTGGAAAAAGAGGAGGATGATAAAAGCTGTTCAACACACACTTATCTGTAGGTAAATGTTAAAAGCATTCATATACATAACATCTTCTATAAATGGACCTCCTCTAGTGAGTGCCGCTTCGATGAATTCTCTCTCGCGGCCAGGGTTGGCTGGTTTATTCATTGTTCTTTGTTTAGCCGGAGAGATTAATACATGGGTTTTCAGAAAGGTCCTGCCTGTGACACTGAATTCACCAATACAAGCAACTTTTACTGTGGCACCAAGAGAGAAATCTCGAAAAAAATATCAGCTGTTCCACTAAAATTCGATACCTAATGAATGGAGGAGTTGATATTCGATATTTCACACTTGGCCCCATAAAAGTTGCTTGTATTGGTAGCAGGTCCTTTCTGAAACACCATGTGTCACAAACAAGTTTAATGTAGGTACTGAAAAACATTGAAATAAAGGGAAAGCGTAGGAGTTGTAGGCGTACATAATTTTGTCAAAATTCGGTTATGTAAAGTTTCGCATACATATAGTGGTACCGACTAAAACGGAAACAACTGCATGCTACAGCAGATTTAATCCAGTTTCGTGGCAGCGGCTAAGGTAACTTTTTACTCTGGTCCAGTAGCCGTGGGATAAAATCCTCCCGGACCGAGTGAGCTGTGCAAAGTTAAGCTCTGTTGTTAAAACAACACCTGAGAACCATCACCCAGTAAAGTATCGGATCTGAATTTACAGACACAGACTACAGTCTGTGGATATTAAATCATAATGTGTTATCCGAGGGTGATGGTTAGTTAGTTAGACAAAACATTCAAAACAAATAGCGACAACACGGGGTTTGAAGCAATTTACGTAATAATAAAATTTTAAGCGTGTAAAGTGGGATTTTTTTTTGGGTTTTCTCTCATTTCTAGTACTCAAACCTCAGTTGGCTCCTTAGAGTCTTTGATCCCTACATAAAATAGAATCGATTGGTATTTATAAAAAGGTATTTTTTATCCAAAATCGGTGAATGCAGTTCATAATATGTCAAGAAGGATGGATGGATAGTCTCCTAGGAACATTTTCCTGTCTATAACGGTTAGGTACCTTACTGCCCCGTTTCAAAAATCCACCCTGTAAATTATATTTTATGTACCTATCATCATCATCATTATCATCATCAGCCCACCTCTGCCCACTGCTGGGTTTCCCCCTCACACCACTTCTCACGGTCCCTCGCCATCCGCATCCATGGACCCTCCGCCGACACAACGATGTCGTCCGACCATCGGGCTGCTGGTCTGCCCACAGACCGTCGTATGTACCTATATTTGATTGATAGCAATTATTATTCCAAGTAAGTTTTAGTGAATCAATACGAGAAGGATTTACCAGTCTATTGAAATCTTTGGAAAAACATCCTTCGAGTCTATCGAGGAGCATTTCAACATTTTGTTATTGAAATTCACGAGTATATTTAATTGAACAAGCACCCTCACGGGTGAAATGTCACGGGTGAAATGTGGTTATATGATACATATAGTACCTACCTACTTAGTTTATTATGGAAAACTTAAAATGCTCTAAACATTTTAAGTTTGTAGTTTTACATGAATAAATTACTAAGTAACTTTAATAATTCTTATAATTTGAACGAGCGAGCAAAGTTCTCCGAGTCTACTGGAACAATCCGGCGTTTGTATGTATGTATGTATGTATGAATGTTCGTTCGACGATAACTTGAGTAAATTTAGTCGGATCGTCATGAAATTTGGTAGGCAGGTAAATAAGGCAAAGATAATTTTTAAGTTCGAACATGAGCCAAATCGGTCGAGGGGTTGCTGAGATATGGGGTCGCGTGTTCATAGTTCGGGGCGAACCACTAGTAATATAAGACCATACACAGTGTACTCTTATCGTACAGCGGAAAGGATAGTGGGCGAATGTGGTCCAAGATCCTGTAAGGATGAGGCATATGCCAAATGAAAGAGCACAATGAGCACAACAATTGTCTAGAAGAGCTCATCGAAATCGGTCCCGGTGATTTCGAGTAATCGGCGTTTTTATCGATTCGAGTGATTTCGGGTAATTACAGGTTATTTTTATATTGCAAGGTCCTGCAAGGATCAGCGGTATGTCAAATGAAAGAACTTGTAAAAAAACTTGTAATGACCCGAAATCACTCGAATCGATAAAACCGCCGATTGCTCGAAATCACCGGGACCGATTTCGATGAACTCTACTAGACAATTGTTGTGCTCATGGTGCTCTTTCATTTGGCATATGCCTCATCCTTGCAGGATCTCGGAGAAAAAAAATATCTGTCATTAATCGAAAAAACTTGAATCGATTAAAAAACTATGGGCACCGGAACCGATTTCGATGAGCTTCGGTGTAATCGGTGACTACATCTAGCTCTTTCATTTGACATACCCCTGATCCTTGCAGGACCTTGCATAGTAAAAAAAAATTGTAATTACCCGAAATCACTCGAATCGATAAAAACGCCAATTGCTCGAAATCACCGGGACCGATTTCGATGAACTCTACTAAACAATTGTTGTGCTCATGGTGCTCTTTCATTTGGCATATGCCTCATCCTTGCAGGATCTCGGAGAAAAACAATATCTGTCATTAATCGAAAAAACTTGAATCGATTAAAAAACTATGGGCACCGGGACCGATTTCGATGAGCTTCGGTGCAATCGGTGACTATACTATACTCTTTCATTTGATATACCGCTTATCCTTGCAGGACCTTGCATAGTAAAAAAAACTTGTAATTACCCGAAATCACTCGAATCGATAAAAACGCCGATTGCTCGAAATCACCGGGACCGATTTCGATGAACTCTTCTAGACAATTGTTGTGCTCATGGTGCTCTTTCATTTGGCATATGCCTCATCCTTGCAGGATCTCGGAGAAAAAAAAAATCTGTCATTAATCGAAAAAACTTGAATCGATTAAAAAACTATGGGCACCGGGACCGATTTCGATGAGCTTCGGTGTAATCGGTGACTACATCTAGCTCTTTCATTTGACATACCCCTGATCCTTGCAGGACCTTGCATAGTAAAAAAAAATTGTAATTACCCGAAATCACTCGAATCGATAAAAACGCCAATTGCTCGAAATCACCGGGACCGATTTCGATGAACTCTTCTAGACAATTGTTGTGCTCATGGTGCTCTTTCATTTGGCATATGCCTCATCCTTGCAGGATCTCGGAGAAAAACAATATCTGTCATTAATCGAAAAAACTTGAATCGATTAAAAAACTATGGGCACCGGGACCGATTTCGATGAGCTTCGGTGCAATCGGTGACTATACTATACTCTTTCATTTGACATACCGCTTATCCTTGCAGGACCTTGCATAGTAAAAAAAACTTGTAATTACCCGAAATCACTCGAATCGATAAAAACGCCGATTGCTCGAAATCACCGGGACCGATTTCGATGAACTCTACTAGACAATTGTTGTGCTCATGGTGCTCTTTCATTTGGCATATGCCTCATCCTTGCAGGATCTCGGAGAAAAAAAATATCTGTCATTAATCGAAAAAACTTGAATCGATTAAAAAACTATGGGCACCGGGACCGATTTCGATGAGCTTCGGTGTAATCGGTGACGACATCAAGTTCTTTCATTTGACATACAGCTGATCCTTGCAGGTCCTTGCATAGTAAAAAAAAATTGTAATTACCCGAAATCACTCGAATCGATAAAAACGCCAATGGCTCGAAATCACCGGGACCGATTTCGATGAACTCTTCTAGACAATTGTTGTGCTCATGGTGCTCTTTCATTTGGCATATGCCTCATCCTTGCAGGATCTCGGAGAAAAAAAATATCTGTCATTAATCGAAAAAACTTGAATCGATTAAAGAACTATGGGCACCGGGACCGATTTCGATGAGCTTCGGTGTAATCGGTGACTACATCTAGCTCTTTCATTTGACATACCCCTGATCCTTGCAGGACCTTGTATAGTAAAAAAAAATTGTAATTACCCGAAATCACTCGAATCGATAAAAACGCCAATTGCTCGAAATCACCGGGACCGATTTCGATGAACTCTTCTAGACAATTGTTGTGCTCATGGTTTTTTTTTCATTTGGCATATGCCTCATCCTTGCAGGATCTCGGAGAAAAAAAATATCTGTCATTAATCGAAAAAACTTGAATCGATTAAAAAACTATGGGCACCGGAACCGATTTCGATGAGCTTCGGTGTAATCGGTGACTACATCAAGCTCTTTCATTTGACATACCCCTGATCCTTGCAGGACCTTGCATAGTAAAAAAAACTTGTAATGACCCGAAATCACTCGAATCGATAAAACCGCCGATTGCTCGAAATCACCGGGACCGATTTCGATGAACTCTACTAGACAATTGTTGTGCTCATGGTGCTCTTTCATTTGGCATATGCCTCATCCTTGCAGGATCTCGGAGAAAAAAAATATCTGTCATTAATCGAAAAAACTTGAATCGATTAAAAAACTATGGGCACCGGGACCGATTTCGATGAGCTTCGGTGTAATCGGTGACGACATCAAGCTCTTTCATTTGACATACCGCTGATCCTTGCAAGACCTTGCATAGTAAAAAAAACTTGTAATTACCCGAAATCACTCGAATCGATAAAAACGCTGATTGCTCGAAATCACCGGGTCCGATTTCGATGAACTCTTCTAGACAATTGTTGTGCTCATGGTGCTCTTTCATTTGGCATATGCCTCATCCTTGCAGGATCTCGGAGAAAAAAAATATCTGTCATTAATCGAAAAAACTTGAATCGATTAAAAAACTATGGGCACCGGGACCGATTTCGATGAGCTTCGGTGTAATCGGTGACTACATCAAGCTCTTTCATTTGACATACCGCTGATCCTTGCAGGACCTTGCATAGTAAAAAAAACTTGTAATTACCCGAAATCACTCGAATCGATAAAAACGCCGATTGCTCGAAATCACCGGGACCGATTTCGATGAACTCTTCTAGACAATTGTTGTGCTCATGGTGCTCTTTCATTTGGCATATGCCTCATCCTTGCAGGATCTCGGAGAAAAAAAATATCTGTCATTAATCGAAAAAACTTGAATCGATTAAAAAACTATGGGCACCGGGACCGATTTCGATGAGCTTCGGTGTAATCGGTGACGACATCAAGTTCTTTCATTTGACATACAGCTGATCCTTGCAGGTCCTTGCATAGTAAAAAAAAATTGTAATTACCCGAAATCACTCGAATCGATAAAAACGCCAATGGCTCGAAATCACCGGGACCGATTTCGATGAACTCTTCTAGACAATTGTTGTGCTCATGGTGCTCTTTCATTTGGCATATGCCTCATCCTTGCAGGATCTCGGAGAAAAAAAATATCTGTCATTAATCGAAAAAACTTGAATCGATTAAAGAACTATGGGCACCGGGACCGATTTCGATGAGCTTCGGTGTAATCGGTGACTACATCTAGCTCTTTCATTTGACATACCCCTGATCCTTGCAGGACCTTGTATAGTAAAAAAAAATTGTAATTACCCGAAATCACTCGAATCGATAAAAACGCCAATTGCTCGAAATCACCGGGACCGATTTCGATGAACTCTTCTAGACAATTGTTGTGCTCATGGTTTTTTTTTCATTTGGCATATGCCTCATCCTTGCAGGATCTCGGAGAAAAAAAATATCTGTCATTAATCGAAAAAACTTGAATCGATTAAAAAACTATGGGCACCGGAACCGATTTCGATGAGCTTCGGTGTAATCGGTGACTACATCAAGCTCTTTCATTTGACATACCCCTGATCCTTGCAGGACCTTGCATAGTAAAAAAAACTTGTAATGACCCGAAATCACTCGAATCGATAAAACCGCCGATTGCTCGAAATCACCGGGACCGATTTCGATGAACTCTACTAGACAATTGTTGTGCTCATGGTGCTCTTTCATTTGGCATATGCCTCATCCTTGCAGGATCTCGGAGAAAAAAAATATCTGTCATTAATCGAAAAAACTTGAATCGATTAAAAAACTATGGGCACCGGGACCGATTTCGATGAGCTTCGGTGTAATCGGTGACGACATCAAGCTCTTTCATTTGACATACCGCTGATCCTTGCAAGACCTTGCATAGTAAAAAAAACTTGTAATTACCCGAAATCACTCGAATCGATAAAAACGCTGATTGCTCGAAATCACCGGGTCCGATTTCGATGAACTCTTCTAGACAATTGTTGTGCTCATGGTGCTCTTTCATTTGGCATATGCCTCATCCTTGCAGGATCTCGGAGAAAAAAAATATCTGTCATTAATCGAAAAAACTTGAATCGATTAAAAAACTATGGGCACCGGGACCGATTTCGATGAGCTTCGGTGTAATCGGTGACTACATCAAGCTCTTTCATTTGACATACCGCTGATCCTTGCAGGACCTTGCATAGTAAAAAAAAACTTGTAATTACCCGAAATCACTCGAATCGATAAAAACGTCGATTACTCGAAATCACCGGGACCGATTTCGATGAGCTTCTACTCAGTTGATGTGCTCATTATGCTCTTTCATTTGGCATATGGCTCAACCTGACAGGATCTTGGACCAACTCTCATACCCCTTTGCCCACTATCATTTATTTCTCACATGATATTCCTAGATTTTTGGATGTCTCTAATGGAATGTATTTTTGCTTCAACATTACGTTGCCCAACATAGGGTTCCCAACTTTTATCTTCGCCAGCCAGGCAGTTTCTTTGCCGCAGCTGCTGCCTCCGGGAAAGCGTGAAATTAATATCTACATTTTCCAGTAATAACTTGCATTGCAGCGCAAACCATTTTGTACAAAAACTTTAACAAGTTTCCGAATTCCTACATAATTATAATACACTAGCTTTTGCCCTCGACTTCTTCGCGCAGACTTATTTTATTTCTCGTAAGTTTTTCCGTTGTTTTAATACTTTTAATGGTATTCGGGGCGGAGAGAAATCCAACAAAGAAAAATCATAAAAATCGGTCCACCCGTTCTCGAGTTATAAATGTGTAACTAACACGACTTTGTTTTATAATAATTATAATACAGGGTGGCCCAAACATAGACGTCAAGCGAGAAAATCTAGATAGCTGACACCGAGGGCTACCCGAATCACCCCCATGAATATTCAGCCATTTTTTGTCGTTTAGAAGTTATGAGGCTTTTAAGGTTTTTTTGAAAAAAAAAACCTAGCATTCGATTTTATTTTGTAACTTTTTTTTCTTTCGTCTTTTCAGCACATTTTTTTATTCTTTAGAGTCTCAGATAAATTATCTATCACCAAAAAAATAATGATCAGCTATGGACTTTTAAAAGATACCGCAATTATGATCCAAAGTTCAAAAATTTTGTTTTCGTGAAAACATCACTGAAATAGTTAGTATGGGGAAAAAAATAAGTAGAGGTCTGAAGGACTTTTTATTGATTTCAAAAACTTTCCCAAAGCCTCATTCTTCAGAATAATACAAAAAACCTGTCACTTTATGGGACTTTTATTTAAGTAATTTGCGATCAAAGTCGAAAAACTGGAGTTGGAAGAAATTTTATTTCAATCGATTTTCATTTATTTTGGTCGATTCGGACAAAAAACATTGCGGATCGGCTTAAAATCATCTGTCAGTAGGATCTGCATTAGAAATTCACGAAAAAATAAAAAAATAAGGTCATTTAATTTTCAGACTTTTTTTAATTTTTTTCTTTAAATTTATTGTTTCTTCATGTTTTGTAAGTAAATTCGATAATAAAATAATTTAAAATTCAAATAATGAAAAAAAAAAGAACAAAAAAAAAGAAAAATATTTTATGGTATTTTTTTTTCGTGAATTTCCTATGCAGACCGTGCTGACAGGCAATATTAAGCCTACCCGCAATGTTTTTTATCCGAATCAACCAAAATAAATGAAAATCGATTGGAATAAAATTTCTTCCAACTCCAGTTCTTCGACTTTGATCGCAAATTACTTGAATAAAAGTCCTATAAAGTGACAGGTTTTTTGTATTATTCTAAAGAATAAGACTTTAGGAAAGTTTTTGAAATCAATAAAAAGTCCTTCAGACCTCTACTTATTTTTTTCCCCATACTAACTATTTCAGTGATGATTTCACGAAAACAACATTTTTGGACTTTGGATCAAAATTGCGGTATCTTCTAAAAGTCCATAGCTGATCATTATTTTTTGGGTGATAGATAATTTATCTGAGACTCTAAAGAATAAAAAAATGTGCTGAAAAGACGAAAGAAAAAAAAGTTATAAAATAAAATCGAATGCTAGGTAATTTTTTTCAAAAAAACCTTAAAAGCCTCATAACTTCTAAACGACAAAAAATGGCTGTACATACATGTGGGTGATTCGGGTAGCCCTCGGTATCAGCTATCTAGATTTTCTCGCTTGACGTCTATGTTTGGGCCACCCTGTATATTAAGATTTTACATAAGTTGACCATAAGCCAGATGGTCCGTCGACATCCCAAGTAGCTGGAAAACAGTGGTTGCGTCTGGCCCATGATAGTGCGAGGTGGCATGACTCAGCAGTGGATGTTAGTGGCGGCAGGCTGATGATGATGATGAAGTTGGTACCTAAGCTTTTAATTATTGCGACGCGCTCGTTGATATCATCTCGTTTATTATTGCGATATAAATCCAACGTTTGGGTTCCGTAGGTGAGAAAGGTGATTTATCTTTTTTTTTTGTTTTGCTCTATCGGCAAATTGGTTTGATGGTTATAGATGAAAAAACTGGCCAAGTGCGAGTCGCACTCGCGCACGAAGTGTTCCGTAGCATTATCTATTAACTATTAGTAATAGGGTCCCGTTTGGTCCCCTTCGGGTACGGAACCCTAAAATGGTCAAGTGCGAGTCAGACTCATGCAGTATTTGTCGGGACCTAGTTTTGGAATATTTATATCCATGTACATTAATTTCATGTAAACCTCAGTGGGTGAGTCCCATTTTATTAATCAACGTTACGTTATTCACTACAACGTGTTACAAAACATCCTAAATCTTTTTACAGGGTGTAACCTACTGGTCAACAGGATGTCAATTCTGTAAAAAAAAGTTGAAATAACAATTTTTATTTTATAACCTCATATGTAAAAAAAAATCCTACCTTTTTTGTTCTTGGTATTAGCTCAAATTTAAAAATATGTTTGTGGGTGTAGGTGCATTTGCATAGGTTTGAGTTGTTAAAACATTGTGAAAGTCAATGAAAACAATATTTAAAAAAATACTTTTCTCCCGCCACAGCGTTCACATTTTATTAATTTAAAAATCAACGGAACGTCATAGAGCAAAAAAAAAATTTAGGTTGTGATCCCTATTACCGGGTGCTATTACCCTGTAAAAAGAGTTAGCATCTTTTGTAACACCTTGTATATCGACTATCGGTTGGTAAATAAACATGGTACCGTAGATCTACAACGTGTATCTAAAACACTTTTTACCTGACTGTCCAAAGGAGGGTTAAGTTTTTACAGGGTGTAACCTACTGGTTAGGGATGTCAATTCTGTGCAAAAAAGTTGAACAAAACATTGTTTTCATTTTATAAGCTCAAAATAAAATAAAAACATATTTTTTTTGTTTTTGGTATTGTATCTTTAAAAATATGTTTGTGTGTGTAGGTGCATTTGCATAGCTTTGAGTTGTTAAAACACCGTGAAAGTTAATGAAAACAATATTTAAAAAAACACATTTTATTTATTAAAAAATCAACGGAACGTCAAAGAGCAAACAAAAAAGCCATCCAACCTTAATGGTATAGTCAAATGTCCGCCATTTTAAAAAAATCGCATATTTTCGGCTAACGTTAAAACATGTCTCAATCGACAGAGATAGCAATCATAAAAATTAACTATACTTTGTAAAAAATACGAAAGTGATATACTTTGGGAAATATAAGGGTTTAAACATTTGTTTGAGCATAAAACAACTTGGTTGTAAGAAAACTCTTTGCGCATGTAAAATAGATCAACAATTTAATATTAAAGCCGCGTTTTCACAGTAAAATTACTTATAACGAGAGTACCGTCCAGGGGTCGCATTATTCTCAAGTTTCATGTTTTCTTACAATCATTAATAGTACATTACTGCCGCGATCTGTAATGGGTGCGTTTCTGGCGCGCTTTTGATGGCCGACAGAGCGCAGCGTAGCGCAGCTCAAGGCCATTACAGCGTGGTCAGCATTGCAGCCCTTGATGGACAAGCTTTATAGCGCGGACAGCAAGGGCTGCAATGATGACCAAGCTTGAGGGCCGAGAGCGTAGCTAAGCTAAGCTCGAGGCCATCATAGCGTGGCCAGCAGCGCACTAATTGCAGACCAAGGCGTGTATAGTGCTTAACTCAAACAAAGCGAGTAATTGATGAAGACCTAGGACCTAGGTCCTAAGTTCTAGGTCCTAGGTCATAGGTGCTAGGTAATGGGTCCTAGGTGCTAGGTGCTAGGTCCTAGGTGCTAGGTCCTAGTTCCTATATTATCTTTATCTTTATCTTTGTCTTTGTCTTTGTCTTTGTCTTTGTCTTTGTCTTTGTCTTTGTCTTTGTCTTTGTCTTTGTCTTTGTCTTTGTCTTTGTCTTTGTCTTTGTCTTTGTCTTTGTCTTTGTCTTTGTCTTTGTCTTTGTCTTTGTCTTTGTCTTTGTCTTTGTCTTTGTCTTTGTCTTTGTCTTTGTCTTTGTCTTTGTCTTTGTCTTTGTCTTTGTCTTTGTCTTTGTCTTTGTCTTTGTCTTTGTCTTTGTCTTTGTCTTTGTCTTTGTCTTTGTCTTTGTCTTTGTCTTTGTCTTTGTCTTTGTCTTTGTCTTTGTCTTTGTCTTTGTCTTTGTCTTTGTCTTTGTCTTTGTCTTTGTCTTTGTCTTTGTCTTTGTCTTTGTCTTTGTCTTTGTCTTTGTCTTTGTCTTTGTCTTTGTCTTTGTCTTTGTCTTTGTCTTTGTCTTTGTCTTTGTCTTTGTCTTTGTCTTTGTCTTTGTCTTTGTCTTTGTCTTTGTCTTTGTCTTTGTCTTTGTCTTTGTCTTTGTCTTTGTCTTTGTCTTTGTCTTTGTCTTTGTCTTTGTCTTTGTCTTTGTCTTTGTCTTTGTCTTTGTCTTTGTCTTTGTCTTTGTCTTTGTCTTTGTCTTTGTCTTTGTCTTTGTCTTTGTCTTTGTCTTTGTCTTTGTCTTTGTCTTTGTCTTTGTCTTTGTCTTTGTCTTTGTCTTTGTCTTTGTCTTTGTCTTTGTCTTTGTCTTTGTCTTTGTCTTTGTCTTTGTCTTTGTCTTTGTCTTTGTCTTTGTCTTTGTCTTTGTCTTTGTCTTTGTCTTTGTCTTTGTCTTTGTCTTTGTCTTTGTCTTTGTCTTTGTCTTTGTCTTTGTCTTTGTCTTTGTCTTTGTCTTTGTCTTTGTCTTTGTCTTTGTCTTTGTCTTTGTCTTTGTCTTTGTCTTTGTCTTTGTCTTTGTCTTTGTCTTTGTCTTTGTCTTTGTCTTTGTCTTTGTCTTTGTCTTTGTCTTTGTCTTTGTCTTTGTCTTTGTCTTTGTCTTTGTCTTTGTCTTTGTCTTTGTCTTTGTCTTTGTCTTTGTCTTTGTCTTTGTCTTTGTCTTTGTCTTTGTCTTTGTCTTTATCTATATCTTTATCTTATATCCTAGGTCCTAAGTCCTAAGTCATTTTCATCTTTTTTTTTTTTTCTCCCTCTATTAAGATATGTTTCGTCACAAGCTGGAAGATTTTATTTAAAATCAAAATCTCCGACCCCATAGGAAAATGTCGGACTGAAAACTTCAATCTCCATAGAAAAGCGGATCTTAATACTCTAATATCTTCATAACGATATCGTTTTAGACATTTTTCCTAAGAATGTTTTCGTTTTATATTTTGTTCCTCAGTCTAATAAGCTAGGTTTAGTTACAAGCTGAGAAAACGTGATTTTTTTTTAAATGGCGGCGGTGTCACTATGTAACTTGCCATACAAAATGTTGGAAGCTCTTTAGGTTGCGATCCCTCACACCGGGTGCTATGACCTTGTAAAAAGAGTTATTTTGTAACACCTTGCATAGAAAGCTCTTCGTTACATTGTTGTTCAAAGGGTCCAAATGTTGTTTTATGTTTTATTATATTACTAGGTGACCCGGTGAACTTCGTATCACCTGAAATAGTTTGACTCTCCGCGTCAAAAATGGCGATTCCAATACAAAATGACCAATTTTTATTTCTTCCGTTTTTCAGCTAATCCTTTAACTTTTCCCATATTTCTTTGCTTTTAAACCTACCCTGAACTATGGTGAACTAAACAAAACAGTAAATATGCAAATCGGTCAAGCCGTTTCTTAGTTTTAGCGAGACTAATGCACGGCGATTCATTTTTATATATATAGATCCGGTTCAAATGCTATTAGGATAGGACCTTTTGGAATGGAGCGGTATACACCGTGGAATTTTAGTGGTAAAGCCGAAGGTATTTTGTTGCACTGGTGATTCTGAGCCAAATTATAAAATTTCATTCCAAAACGCCCGAAAAAAAAATTCACTTCTCCATACAAATGGTGTCGATTGGCGATAACCGTTTGTATTGGGAAGTGTTTTTTTTTCGCTCGTTTTGAAGTAAAATTTTGGAATTTGGCTCAGAATCACGAGTGCAACTAAATACCTTCGGCTTTAAAACCACTAAGATTCCACGGTGTATGACGTCAAATGACGCCTATCAGTACTGTTAGCAACGCAGCCGGGAAAGCGCGTGACTATATATAGGTTAAGGACTCAGTATTTACTCAAAGGTGAGTAAATACAAACAAAGGTGTGTAAATACTAATAAATTCCCGTTTCTACTGATTATTTATTAGAAATCTATAGTAAAAACTTTTTTCGTTGTTTAGTCTCATCTGTTGATATTATATGGTGATGTGGATTTACTAAATTACCGGGTATTTAAGGTATGTTAGTACGTTTTCTAAACACTTGGCTTGGGACAAACAAAAAAAACTTCAAAAATTTTATGAAATCATTAACTACAATACTTTTTATTCATTTTAGATACAAGATTTCTTTGCAACATATTTCACTCCTTTCATCCTACACTATCAATATACTACGTAAAACCCGTAAGTTTTTTTTTTCAAAAAGAACATGTTCGATTTTATTCATCTGAAATAGCATTTGAACCGGATAATATTCCAGAGTTCGTACCTAAGTAATAAACAGTATCGTTCTTCGCGAACCTCTTTTGATGTTGTATTTTGCAGGCAAATGGCGGGATCTAAGATAAATACTCGGCGTCAAACTTTTCAAAGAGGTGTTTTAACTGTCAAAGCGTTTTATTTTTGGGTAGTTATTACCAGTACTTAAGTATTGTATGTAAGTGATCCTTGGTACGCTATTTTGGATAATAAAGAGTATTACGTTACCTATTCTTGGCGATGTTTCCTGTGATTAAATGGGCCGAAGTGATGACGTGTTATTATTAAGTTTGTCATCTTAAATTAATATTCAATGGAAAGTCCCAGATCTTTAGTCGGCTTGCATCACTTGCCTGGTGTTGGAGAGGTTTATTTGAATGCTTATCTGATGATTCTCAGGTACACCAGCAGGTACGATACGACATAAAAATGTAAAGTCCATCCTGTAAGAGTACCACACTACACAATTCACTCTGACGGGTACGTCTACGTACTCTCCCGGCAAATCAGGCCACGCCGCCGCCGACATGCAATAATAGATTTAAGTGCTATAAAAGATAATAAGGGATTCATTAGGTACCGTCATCACAAGGAGCGGGGCCACGTAGAGCAACCCAAAGTTGACCATGTCGAAGATCTCCGAGTTGTACTTCATCCGATGTTGGATGCAGATAGTCTCCATGCGGCCGTTGCCAAGGTTGTTCGAAATGGTCTCCACCCAGATGAACTTGGGGGCGCTGTAGGCGGCGCTGGTGACCCATACGCCCAGGATCACGAGCTGTAAAACAAAAGTCATCTTAAACAATATTCCTTGTCCATGCGGCGCAGGCTTTGGCGCCATCCACACAGTTGAAAGAAATAAATAATAGGCTTTATGCGATTGTCGGCATGCAGCGAACTCTACAGGGTGCACTCTAAGCCGATAGCGGAACTTTAAGTAGGCTGTATACTGATCAACAACTTGTACTAGGTGGCGAAAAAAATTAAGCAAAAAAAATATCAGCTGTTCCATACAAAAAGTCGACTCAGTATGTACTACGTCAAATGCATGAAACACCTAGTACAACTTGTTTGCATTGATCAGCAGACAGCCTGCTTAAAGTTTCGCTATCGACTTAGAACCGGTTTCTGAATTGAGAATTTTGCTAGATAGATAGATAGAAAACTCTTTATTGTACACGAAAATAATTAAGCAAATACTTTACTATCGTTCTGTCACGCTCTTTTGTGAGAAATCTGCAGAGACAGCACGATACTTACCCATTTGCTTAGCGAATTTCTCAATTCAGAAACCGGTAGTTAGTGTGATAAGTTGTATGAAATCTTATATTAGTAGACATTTTGCAGAAAGTCTGCATTGAGCTACTAAAACGAAGAGACGAAGAGACGTGGGACGAAGACGCGGCGCGGACGTGACGTTTTGTATTGACCTTACGTTTTGCTTTGTCCGCGCCCAGTCTCTTCTGTGTGTCTTGCGTCGCGTCGCGACTTGCGACTCGCGTCGCTTTTATATTTTATGTATGAGAGTGACATCAAACTGACGTGGCGTCCGCGACGCGTCTTCGTCCCACGTCTCTTCTGTGTGGCTGGCATCTGAGATAAAAGTAGCCAACATTTTCCCCGTTCCTTGAACCACATTATCTGCGTGGACGATGTCGCAAAAAAATAACATATTTTAGAATTTAGCTTATGTTATTTAGTTGTATGAACTAAGTACATCCATTTAAAATATTTAAACCCGTCTAGCCCTACAGCGTGAAAGAGTAACAAAGATTCCAAACAAAGCTCACAAACTTTCGCTAATGGGATGGGATGAACGAAAACAGTATAGGTACTGAGAAGAAAGTAGGAAGGTACAAACTTACACAGAAAAAACGGTTTTGTTGAAATAACTCAAAAATCCTTGAATTAAAGCAAATTGCGTCAAACCAAGATTATGGTTGTCTCATATATATTGAAACAAATATTTTCTTACATACAGAAAAAAAAAATCTTGAATTAAAACCTACAATTGTTTTGTTTGAAGAGAAATACAACTTGTTTGAAGACAATGTACCTTACACCAAAAACTTATCATTTTCTTATTTTAAGTAAATCAGTTATATTGATTGAAGCTTACATTATCTTTTTATTTCAAGAAAATGTTAATTTGGATGAAGAAAATAGGTAGCTTAGGTTAAAATCGAATATGCTACACATAAAATAAAATTATATTGTATCGAAAAATTATATCCTTGTTTCAATCTAAACTTTATTTAAATTCAGCTACCCCTTTTTTTGACCGAGAAATTATAATACTTACAATAAATAATATACTCTCAAACTAAAGCAAAAATTTACTTATTTTAATAACTGAATTTATTGTGTAGAAAATTGTTTTACTTAAACCGAAAAGTGATGTTGTAGATTGTAATTTATGTTACCTTTCACGAAGTGATAGTTAATTTGTTTCAAGAACAAAATTCCTTCATTTAATAGTTATAGTTCCTTAATATAAGAGTCTAGGGATCTTGTTTTGAGCGTTTGTTGTTGGGATATTAATGTTACACCTACAGGTGATATTGAAATCGTTGGCATATCCTTTTAAGGAGTGGCCTTACACCATGAACGTGAAGTTGTTTATGGTGTGGTGTGAGTCACGCCTTAAAAGGATGACAACGATTTCAATATCACCTGTAGGTATAACATTAATATCCCAACAATAAGTGCATTGCTTTTATATACATACAACTATGCAAGTAATAAAAATAAAAATCGTCTTAGTGGAAATGTATTTTTATTCTAAAATTATAATATTATAATAATCAAATATTAATGTTTGAATCAGATAGCCCCCGATTCCGGCAAACACATCCTATCCTAAACTAAAATTAGTCCTGTCACTTTCTAATAAAAATGTATAGAAAGAGACAGTGTCACTAAGATGGCGGTTTTAGTATTGTCAGTTTAAGTTTAAGCTAATCTTCAGTACATTTTTAGTCGACACGTTTGATCGTGTGGGCTAAATCTCATACAAATTTTAGTTTGACAGCACTAAAACCACCATCTTAGTTTTGCCATCCCTTTCTATTTTTAAAGTTAAAAAGTGACATGACTAATTTTAATTTAGGATAGAATGTGTTTACCGGAATCGGGGCCGTTGTCACGTTACGTCACGATAACGTTTACTATTAAAACGTTTAGTTGCAGAATGTCCCTTCCCCATAATGTCCCTTTCCCACAATGTCCCTTCTGCTATTATTAGGCATATATTTTAGGAAAATAATGTTGTGGGTGCATTTATATTTTTATATTGTCTATTTATATAATAAGTACCTATAACATTCTATTCCTAAATATATGCTTATAATAATAGGAGAAGGGACATTGTGGAAAAGGGACATAATGGGGAAGGTCTTTTTGGGAAGGGACATTCTGGGAAAGGAACATTTTGGAACCAAGGGACATTTTGGGAAAGGGACATTCTGCAACTAAACGAACTTACTTACGTTTACTAAAAGTCTAATTTAACATACATATCTGTATTAACACTATAAATGATTGAAGGTATATTTATGTACAAGTCATTGTAATTTATAATTTTATTCTGTGACGTTCGAACAACTTTATAAGCTCGGAAATGTGGGTTATATTTAATAATCTGTAAATAAAAACAATTGAAAAAGACTTTGTTTGTTTGTGGTCCACAGATAATTTTAGAAATAATGTAGTATTCCGGAACATTTTCAACGATATTATACAATATTACATCATTTGTATTAAAGGTCACACCGTTTATTTCAAACCAATTACATAAATCTTGGTTTTCAATAGAATCGCTGGGAATTTCAGTTTTACCATGAGAAACATAGTCTACTAAGCCCTTTTTTATGACAAAACGGAAGCTTTGCTTCAGAAGACATCGTGTAAATACAGAAAGCGGAAGATCTCTTCGCGATGTGATTGATTGACACACTTTTTTTAAATCTTTATGCTTAGCTTCGTACTTAAATGCACTTATAAGTATTGGAGGCCCAATTTTTTTTATAATTGTGGGATAGTGTAATAGAAAATGGTGTTTAGGCTTTAATGTGCATTGAAATACACTCTGATATTTCTCATGATGCTCACTAATAAGGTTCTTTAGATATTCTAACAAATCATCAGTGAAAGTTTGTGATGTCAGAATATCTGTTATTTCGAGTAGTAAAAGATAATATACCCAAATAGGTTCACCTTCATCAATTAAGTCACCCACTATGAATACAAAATTTCGAACAAAACATAACATTTCTGTTGCGGACATTATAATGACTCCATTCAACAAATGCTGGTTGTTTACAGGGGGTGGCGTATTTTTCTCACTTGAATGATATTTAAAATATTTAATTCTGGAATTTAAATGATCTAAAGAAAAATATTCCTTTTCAATCAGACCTTTTACAACACGTGCCATTCCGTACCTATGCACACCTTCCATTAGGTCATGCATTACGTCGCATGTAAAATTATTGTAAACATGGAAATTGGGTAAATTATTCCAGACACATGTTGCTTTTATGCCCACGTTATTAAGTACATCATTTTCATAATCTACAATTTGCCGAAGATTATTAATTTGTTGGATTTGAGTCTGCGACTCAGTTTTATTGGTTAGACAAAATCTGCAGAAATTTGAAGCATTAAAACTTTCAAAAAATCCTAGAAGACCATGAAGCCCAAGGTTATCACCGGACAATGTTATCAAAATGAATTGTATTTTTACATTCTTATTTGGAAGAATAACTGTAATTCCAACTTCTTCGAGAAATTTTAGTTCCTCAATCATGTTTTGAAAAACTAAGTCATTACCAAAATGGGCTCTATCATCTGAATAAAACAATTGAGCTAGAAAAACATTTTCTAATCTGCTAGACTTATTCGGTGGAATAGTGGCAATAGACACATAAACTGCGCCAAGTTTATATTGTCCAGCGTGGCTACCTAGTGGGTTGCCGGTTTCAAAGTCATCATAATATAAAATGAGTGGTATTGATATGCTATCATCGTCACTCTTAGTTGCCATAATTTCTTGCCATAAGGAGCCTTGGATTATATTTCGAATAATAGAGTTTCCATTATGAGAATACTCATCTAGAAGCTGCTGCTGATAAGTTAAGATTTCTGTGAAAACATCTGGTAATTCTAGAAAGTTCTTCAGCACCTGCCTTAGTGGCGACAAATAAAGTTTACTGTTTTTTAAAGTCATTAATATCCTATAATCACTACCTCTTTGTCTTTCTGTAGAAGATCCCAATTTAATTTCTTTTGGGGGCACATAAAATTCTTTGCTCGTAAAATGTTTAAAACGTTTATACTCAGTGTCAAGATCTTTGAACGCAATATTTACAGAGGATATAATTTCTTGCAAGTTTTTTATTCCATCAATAGTTTCAAGCGAACTGTTAGTTAATGTTTTATTTATTTCGACAATAATATTTTTACATAAATCTTCTACCCATTCAAATATACTCTGCACTAAAGAACGTGGCAAACTAAGAACGTCATAAAGACGACATAAGAAGATTTCTAAGTATGATCTAATAGCATCTGTGAATGGCAGGTGTTGTTCAGGATGACTACTAGCACCACCGGCATTGTTTATAGGTATAGGTTCTGGCGCACTTTTGGCTCCAATATTTTCATTGCTGTTATTAACAACAACAACATCTGATCTATTGTGTAAGTGATCATGTGAGTGAACAGAATTTAAATGGTACTTAAAACCACATTTATTACTGTAAGTTCTATTGCATGAAAAAAAGGGACAAACATAATAATTACTGATCTTATGTACGACTTCTAGATGGAAAATATACTTTTTTATATTGTCTGAAGTTATTTCGCAATACTGACATTTTAAAAACATTTTGTAACAAATTTGGAAGCAAATGAAATATAAAATGACAGATTATCAACAAAACAACATCTTTTACAGTTGCAGTACGTCTACAATATAAGGTACAACATTGTCATGTTTAGTCTGAATGTTGTACACACACCTTTGTATGATAAGGTGAATGTGATTTGAGGCTAATGGGTAAGAAGCGTCAAAGACATGGAATGCTTTAAATAGTGTGTCAAATGCTTGAGAGATACTATTGAACGAATATTTTATGTTATCTATCACCAATAGTGGGGATGAACAGTCTAGCAAAGTTCCTTGCAGGACGATGTATGGTTGGACTGGACATTTGTTTGCAGCTGCTTTCTGTTTTTTTTCATTTATTTTGGCATCAATGTCGCCAGCATTCTGAAAATAGTAAAATAATATATTATCACCTTAGGTCAGTGAGCCTCTCCTAAAATTTTATATATAGGGTGTTAGGAAAAGTACTTACTCCGTTCCTTCAAACTGGTCACTACACTCATGAAACTGAACAAATTTCCCTAAGAAACAGGTCAAAATGTTAAAAAAATATTGAACTTTCCATACTAAATTCGATCACGTGATCAGCAGTTTTGTATGGGAAGTCCAATTTCTTTTTTCATATTTCGACCCTGGTTTCTTAGGGAAAGTTGTTTAGTTTCATGAGTGTAGTCACCAGTTTGAAGGAACGGAGTAATTTTCCTAACACCCTGTATAGGTTAGGTTATAAAAGTATTACTTTATTTTACAAAAACCTACTGGCTCTACTTAACGAAATGAACATACCGTAACTAAAACAAATATCGAGTCTAGTGCCTCTTGTGATGAAAATTTCACATTTTTGTTCAGTCTTCCTTTTGGAGGAATCAAATGTGTCATTACATGAATTTGGGCAGGTATTTTCCCTAAAACAAAAGAACGTTAACATGAGAATAAAGATTTCAATAAATATATTCATAAAATATGTAAATGTACAGTCAAAACAAGTCAGTCCATGCATCATCCATTCGTCCGTCCCTCCTTCCCTCCATCAATCCATCATTCCACCCATCCATCAGTCTGTCCATCCCTCTGACAGTCCATCCATCCATCCGTTCGTCCCTCCATCCGTCCGTCCGTCCGTCCACCCATCTATCCATCTGTACAACAGTACATTTATCCATCCGTCCGTACAACAGTACATCCATCCATCTATCCTTCCGTCAGTCCGTCCATTCATCCGTCCGTTCCTCCACCCATCCATACATCCGTCCGTCCGTCCATCCATCAATCCATTCGTCCATTCATCCATCCATCCGTACAACGACGGTTTCTAGTATATTTATTTAAACTTACTGTCTTCGTCCAGATCTTGTATAGCTTGCACAATGTTTTGCAAATCTTCTTTTTTTGTTTTTCTCAAATCCAATAATTTATTGAAAAACTCGTTGAAATTCAAGTAGAATTTTACCGCACTGTCAGGGTATCTCAATTCAAAATCAATATTTATCTGAAATTAGAAATGAGCATTATACAAATTATAGACTACAATTACTTTATTTAGAAACTAATGGGAAACACTCCTGATAGTGTTTTTTACTATTTTGATCTCTTTATCATAAATGCTACTTACTAATGCGTGGCTTCTTGGGTCATTCAGTATTGGCCAATCGATATAGAACTCGTGGACATTTTCATATTTAGAGTGTTTTTTTCGCCACTCAAAAGTGGATTTCCATTTTATGACCACTACATCAAATGGCTCATTGTTAGTTTTGAGCCATAAAACATCAGAATTGGTTGATTCTGAAAAAAAAGTACAGAATTATTTATATATACATGTAGTTTAAAACTGTTTCTGTTTATATAAAGAATTAATTATATCTAAGTTGCTAACCCGGTAAGTATATAGAGTGTATCACAATACTTCAAATAATACTCAACAGTGTTGTTCAGCCCATGGAACTGAACAACTTTCCTCCAGGAACATAGGTAGAATTTTCAAAAAAGAATTAGGCTTACCAATAAAAAAGATAAAAATAGATGATAATAAACAAATACCTTGTGTCCCGTTATCGATTGGCCCAGTAGTTTTCTTTGCAATTGCTTCAATATCGTTAGAAGTTTCTGACTTTCTTTTTCGCTCACCGTATTTATAAATGAGGTTGCGGACCTTGTCGACTAATTTCCCTCTGGCAGCCACTGGCCTGCCAGTCAGTGAGTTACCCTTTGGTACAGGTTTTGTAAAATAAGTACCAATTGATTCAGTTGGAAATAGTGACAGTATTTTGGCAGCCAGAATGTTGTATTCTTCATATGTTATTTTACTGAAATAAAAAAGTAAAAATAAACTACTAAGCTCAACAAAATACAAATTAATGTACCTGAAAAAATAAATTATTGTACTTAGGTGTTAATAAAAACTGATATTTTTAAATCTTTTAAAATTTTACTTTTACAACTGAAGCACATTGTACATGATCATGACTCATTTCTCATACAATTTTAGCCTTGATGACCAGTATTTTTAACAGTTTTTGAGTCCGTCAATAATAACATAAAGGTACTAAACCACAGTAATTATAGATTCAATAAATAAGTAATTTATTTACTTACTGGTTTACTATGTAGGTATAAATGTGTTTGATTATTATATCTGTCAGTTGGTTTCTTTTGTTGTTGTTTAAACCACCATTAATTTCATAATATTTCACAATGCTGTTTCCTCCAACTGATGTTTGCAATAATGTTCTAAGGTCAAAATCAGGAAAACATCTTGTAATCAAAACTTGTTGATATGTTGTTGTCGGTTTTGAAGTTTCTGACTCCTTTTCAGAAACTTGACTGGTATTGGTATCCACTGACTCATTAAGTGACTCTGTAGGTGCCTGGCAATAGCATATGTCTAGTTAGTTTTAAAGCTTTATAAAAAGACTAGGGGTGCCTCGCGGCTTCGCCCGCGTGTTCTTAGTTAATAAACAAAAAGTGATTTTCCGTGGGAATGAGAAGTTTCCCGCGGTAAAAAGTACTCTATGTGTTTTCTCAAATAATTATCTATGTTTAAGCCAAATTTCATTAAAATCGGTTCAATGGTTTAGGCGTGAAAGCGTAACAGACAGACAGACCGAGTTACTTTCGAATTTATAAGCTTTATAAAGAAATATGTACAGGTTGCTCTCATGTGTCAAGTCGCTCAAACCACCTCCTAGGTTCCCAAAGGTATCGGACATGCTTTAATGACTGATATTATTAGTAACAACCAGGATCGGCGGCTTAATGTGTCCTCTGAAGCATCCATCCATTGCTTAACTACATCTCATTAAATTTTTAAAAACAAGTAGGTAGGTAGATAAACAGGTACATTACACTTACATGGGCAGTAATTATCTCACTTAATTTAATGCGAGTACCGAGATGAGGGCAGAGTTCCTTCAAGTTGTCAGGACTCAATTTGAATAATATATCTTCCGTTATTCCATTCGCTGTAAATTAAAAACAATTGGTTATAAAATGAAAGTGCTTTCGGCAGTGATACAATGAATCATGATTTAAGATCATTTAATCGTGCTACCTATGTGCACTTAACTGCAACTATCTATTTACTTCAAAAACAAAGTTTTGATTGTAAATAAGTACCTAGGTAAGTAGATAATGTCTAGGCTTTTAGCACTTTTCTCGGTCGGAGAGTCGCCCTAAGGGCGGAATTCTCATAATCTTGAATTTCTCTAACGGTATAAAACAGTAAAGATAGATCGGTAAAGATAGAATGTACTTACAGATAAAATTTTGCACGATATCCGGAGGAATATTATTTCCCTCCAGTAATAGTTTGATGGAGTCATCCATGTTTGGCACCTCTGTGCATATAAACTTTCGATGAGTTGATGACAGCCAGACAGAATCAGAGAGAGAGTAGAGAGCAAAGTAGAGAGAATAGCACTCACACTGCATGCACTGCAAAATATCCACTGATCCACTCGCGAGGCGGGCGACCCGGACCGGAGCCGGGAAAAAAACAAACAGGTTTGAACCTGCACGGACGAAACGGCGCGGCGCGGCGGTCGGGACGCGGCGCGCGCGCGGCTTGAGGATTTAAAATATCAATCGAAGAAAATATCTATTAAATTAAAATATTATTAGCTAGATTTAATACTTAAAATAATTAAACTAAAGTTTTATGAAGTTTTATGCCAAACCAGACATTTTACTTGAACTGAGATTTGACTGCATTGAATTTAAGTAGATGTTATTCATTCAAGAAGTATTTTTCTTGAATAGTGTTTAAGCTGATTTGGTTTTGTTTCGATAAATTGTATTATCAGTTTAAATAAACTTTTTGCTCTAAGTGAGCATTTCACAGTATTGGAACAATAATATTTGGATTTCTCAAATTAAGACTTTTTTGAGTTTGTTTAAAATGGATTTCTTTGACTGGAAAAATTACGTCAAGAAAAAATATTTATTGTCATAAGATAACCAAAATCTAAAAATAAATACATTTTACTCAGACCAAGACAAATATTCTTATTTCTACGAAATATATCAAGAAACTTATTTTTCTTGGTTGAAGATAACCTTTTTCTCTGTGTATCACTTTACAAAACAACACCTTGTACCTATAGAGTCGATGCAATCAATGTAGAGTGGTAGATTGATAGAGTCACGTATCTAGGCATGTCTCTATCAAATGGAGTCAATGTAGTCGATGCAATCAATGTAGAGTGGTAGAGTCAATGAAGAGGCGATGTCTACGTTTATTCTAAAAAAAGTAATGTGCATGTATGTGGAGTTGATGTGGCGTCAATGTAGAGTAGGTACCCACACAGACTCGACTCATAAAAAATACGAGCGTTTTTGAATAAGTAATTATAAAATAATCAGTTTAACTTTACTACGAATACCTACTTACCAAGTCTATAACTGGGAAGGCTCGCCGCGCTAACTGAAAAGCAAAACACAATGAAATAGGTAGGTAGGTAGATATAGGTATCTATGTAGGTACATACACAACTTGCAATAAGTCAGGAGGTAGGCCTTAGTAATATTGTGTCATTATTGTATTCGAAACGGGTCGAAGTGAATATTGTGTCCACTTACTAATTGAAGGTTTCCATAGCTGGCGTTGCTACTGCCGACTATGGCTAGGATCTGAAATTGAATTGAATTATATCTATCTATCCAGCCCATGAAAGTCGCCCACTGTTGGGCATAGGGCCCTTCCTACTTTTTACGCCAACCCCCCGTCCCTAGACACGGCTGGCAGGGGATTGGCGTGACCAGGGCCCTTAGCCTGTAACACAATGGTGCCAAAATGGGCTTCCGGTTGACGGTTTTAATTACGATTTATTGATGCTGTCGGTCCAGTGTCGGTCCTTTTAATGTTATTGTAGTACAGCAAAGAATATTATGAGTCTAACCCTAGAGGATTAGTTCGCTGGTTGTAGGATAACAACGAAAAAATCCCGGTTTTGCCCTTCTACCTAGGACGCCATTGAGACGCCATTGTGTTACAGGCTAATAATAATAATAAATCATTTATTTCGGATATAGTTCCATATTTGTGTTAGTAGTCAGGGCCCTTAGCCTGTAACGCAATGGCGGGTCAATGGCGTCCCGGCCGAAGGACAAAACCGGGCTCTCCTTGTTTTTCTCCTACAACCAGAGAACTAATCCTCTAGAATTAGAATCAAAATATTCTTTGCTGTACTACAAAAACATTAAAAGGACAGACAGCGTTAGCAAATCGTAATTGAAGTCGTCACCTGACAGCCCATTTTGGCACCATTGTGTTACAGGCTAAGGGCCCAGGAATTGAATTGAATTATTGAACGAGCGAGCGAAGCGAGAGATAGAGACGTTCTCAGAGTCTACTGGAACAATCCGGCGTTTGTATTAATGTTCGTTCGACGATAACTTGAGCAAATATACTTAGTCACGTCTGGTAGGTGGGTAAATGAAATGAAAATA